>JASXTE010000005.1:8630000-9075000 GCA_030280995.1 Hemileia vastatrix | reverse complement strand
TTGGACGAGAAGATGTAGATCATTTGATGAGCTCACCTCTAGCAGCGACAGATCATCATCAAATGTCCACGCTTCGTGAAGTAACACCTCGGTTTTAGGACACAAATTTATCCTGATTATATCATAAGTTAAGTGATTATCATTCCAAGATTACGAACAGCGACTGGTTAGTGAATTTGATGGATTAGCCTGAAAAACATTGATATCAAAGCTTGCCTAAAAAACTTATTCAGCTGATCTGATGTAGCAGTAACTAGTTGGGTAAATGTTTTATCGCCTTGGGCTATTAAATTAATTCCATTGAGCTGAGGCACATTTTGGTTTACAAAATGAGAACGGCCATGTCCCCTGGCGCCATCGCTTAACAAACACAAATGTTGTTCATGGTATTTGCGCAACTGGTCAAGCAGTTCATGCTTGTTTTCTGGATATGTATTTTTTGGAAAACGTGCTATAATTAAGCTTAGCACTCTTTCAAAAGTAACATCGTCGCAATGTCTGTTATTGGGCATCGATAAAATGTGGTGGGTTTTTAAAATAATGAACTACACATTTCTTGAATGTTTTAGGATAGTTACAACAATGGTCAAATTTCTGTACGCACTTGATCATTTTTCCAAAACTCAAAGCCCAGGACAGGAGTGTTTTTTTCGCCAAGCTATCTAAGACCCAATCCATGGTTTTTTCTTTTTCAGACCAAAAAGACATCAAAATCTCCAATAAATCAATTGTAAAGCAAAGAGCCTGTCGCCGAGAATTTCTCTGGTCATATAATTGCGCCACCAAAGCCAAAATTGCATCATCATTTGAGTGTCCATCTTCAACCATTGGAGCATAATGTAGAAAATCTAAATAAACGATGAGTTTAAGCTTAAAAAGATGACACGAGGAAATTTGATGAAAGGTGACTTGCCATCGTGATTTTCCATGGAAAAGTTGGCCAAATTTTTGCGCAGACGCTGGATGTAGTTGCCCCAGCTAGGCGTCAAGCGAAGTTGGTTTGCCAAGTTATGTTTTATTTGTTTAGGGTATCCATCAAAGATGTTACCATCTTCACCAATAAAACCTGGGGAAAGTTCATGAGTAGGATGTTGCCGACTAAACAAAACTGACAGAGGATTGCTAAAAAAATAGTTCATATGCATGTGTTGCAACTTCGCAATAACACCGTCAATTGACTGATTGTTTTGTTGATAAGTATTAGAGAGCACCACATAAGCGCTAGGGCTTATATCAAAGGCCATTTGACTTTCTAAAGTGACCTGAGTAAATCATTTGTAAATTATTTTGTGCACACATGTACCCATAAATGCACGTTGAAATTTTCAAACTTTTTTCATCATCATCCCAAAAGTGTCCATACCCATACGAGCGGTAAAAGTAGAAAGTCGTAGACGAAACATTAAGCTACGAGGCAAAATATAGCTCAACATTTCACAAGACGTCGATATATCCATGATTAAAATAATAGGGATTTCAGTTGCATAGTAACTTTCAATTTTTTGAAAAAAAAAAAAAAAAAAAAAAAAAAATTAGACTGGAGCTTGGGGGAAACTAAGTGTTTTTGTGCGCACCTGAGCGGCTGAATGAGATCCTCTAAAACAGCGGGGTTAAACGATTCTACTTCTTCAAAGGAAATGACAAGTTTGGCCTGTCTGCCATGTTGAAGATTATATGCTTGCATCAAGTTAACAATTTGATGCAAATCATCATAAGAACGTTTTGTAAAGGTTTGTTCCGGTCTGTGCTTTAAATTGAAATTTTATGATTAACATGAGAACCACAACCTGTAACTTAACATATATAAGAACTATCTAAAGAGTTGGAGGTGAGACAGGAGGAAAAAAGCATAAAGTTGACAAACAAGACTAGCATTTTCCTGGGCAATCAAGGATTTGAAAGCAAAGACAATTTTGCGGATAGCCGAAGTATTGGTTAAACAATCGCGACTGTAAAGTCGGACGAAAAAGCAACGTGGAGGCTCATTAAGAGTATCATTTGAACTTGAAAGCTCGGTGAGTCGGGAATGAATGGCATCATTTAGAATGCGAGATGACCCTAACAAAAAAGAAAGAAGTAAGTATTTTAAACACGAAGATGCAAGAAAAATGAGAGTGAAGAAAGATAGGCTGACCGACTAGGAGAGCCGTTGGAATGCTAGTGTAAGGGGCCACCGACGCTGGCGAAAATTTTGTAGCGTCAGACTGAATCCAGTGTCTCAGGTTATTTAGCAAGTCGACTTGAAGAAAGGCGAATAGATCCTGTTACGGACATAGGAAATAAATAAATAAATAAAGATTGATGGTGAAAAAAAAGGAAGAAAGAATACATGGATGGACTGAAGGGACTTTGACCAAGCAAGTCGGTAGAGGGTCGATCTTAAATGCGCCAGATTTTTGTGACAAGGTTCATAGGGAGGAAAACTCGGAAACAAATGAGAGTGGTCTGTAAGCGAAAAGCGAGGATGGAAAGGTTAAATGCAGTCTCAAACGACATAATTAATCCAACACGTATGCCAAGACCCCGAAAGATAATCAGATGGGCAATATGAGAGGAGAATTTGAAAATTAATTGGTTCAGAAACTCGTCTGAGAGTGGACACTGACGTCGATTTTTGGCTTTGTTCCTGCGCAGAACAATCGCTTTTGCGGGCGGCGGCGCATGTGACATGGCTTTAGCGAGATGCGAGGTCGAAATTGAATGGAAGAGTCTGCCACGCGTTATGCAATATGCCGCTCTGATGCATAGTGCGTTCACCTTATAAACAGACGTCTTTCCCCAGTCCCCGATCGCCCAGAAAAAACATGAAGGTGATGCGCCATTCTTTTTATCAATCGCTTATCTTTGCATTATCCCTCACTCCATTTTCTTTTCTTTTCACCATCATCTTAACCGCCATCAACAATTTGTTTGCTTGTCTTGTTTTGTTTTGTTTTCCTTTTTCTAGTTTGGTAAACACTTACAGGAGAATCAGCTTCCTTCTTGGTCGTCTTACTATCTTGACTATAAGGGTCTCAAAAAGGTAACGTTTCTTTCTTTGTCTCTCTGTCTTGCGGTGTTTGTGTTAGTGTGAGGTGGTGATTTTTCTTCCTTCTATTTTTTCTTACACAACCTGTTTGGCCCAGGGACTTTTTAGATCATAAATTCTCTTGCTCGGGGTCGTCCTGCAGATGCTGCTCTTTTGGCCTCCGGCACTAGACCAGAAAGTCAGGAGCCCTCCTCTTCTTTTGAAAACGACTCCCCTGAAAGCAGTCTGTATCTTCACAAGGCGGCATTTTTTTTCAAGCTCGAGAGAGAACTTGAGAAGGTTTGTTTCCCTGGCTTGTATCTAATAACTGCAAAGCTTAACATTTCCTTTTCCTGATCATGATCTTCTCCTTACAGATTAATGCATTTTATTTGCAAAAAGAAGCTGACCTGAAGTTAAGACTGCGTATCCTTGTTGAGAAACGCAAAACAGTCCAGTCTTCCAATGTTTCTTCTAGTCGGAGGGCCAAGCGTTGGCCTAGAGAATGTGCTTCCATTAAATCTCTCTATGAAGGGTTTCGGTTGTTTGAAAAAGATTTATCAAAGCTTCAATCTTTCGTTGATATGAATGGTTTAGGATTTCGAAAAATTCTCAAAAAGTGGGACAAAAGGTCAAAATCGAGCATGAAAGAACTTTATCTTTCTCGACAAGTTGAAGTTCAGCCAGTATTTAATCGTCAATGCTTATTAAAATTGAGTGATGTAGCCACTAGCAACATATTAGAGCTTGATGAGTGGTTGAGTGGCGCTCAGAACGGCTGCGCGTTCGACAGAAGCCCATCTGGCAATCAACTATCTCCTGATGCTGACGGTCAACTCGATCACATAGTATTGGATCCACGTCCTAAGTCTACTGAAGATTCTTTGCCGCTCCCCGTTGATCCCCTCGATTTGATTGAATGGGACGATTTAGAAATTGAGTTGATGAAGGCAGTTCAATCCAATAATCTTAAGGGTATTGATGAACTTTTAACAAATCTACCCATTCCGACCTCGCCGGAAAAACAGCCAGCCGAAATCCGCAATCAGCTCGGTGGGATTCTTTGGAGAGTTGCTCTAACTGGCCCAACTTATGCTAAGGACTACATGACTTCTAATTCTAAGCTGATGAATAGTCACCTTGATTTTCAGACAACCCCTCAGCCAGTCTTGTCTTCAAACACGTTACCGAATTCAGCTAGTAATAGGGTGGCAGTCCTCACACCATTTAGGGCAATGGAGGAAAATGAGTTGATATCCTCTTCCCGGCTAGATTTCGCTTTTGTTGATGATATTAGTGGCAGGACCTGCTTACATGAAGCTGCTACCGTTGGGCACCTTCGATTAGTCCAACGGTGTATTGAAAAGCGTGTGCCAATTTCTGCAACGGATGTATATGGCCGGCAACCTCTGCATTATGCAGCGATGAATGGACATCCCACTATTTGTAACCTTTTACTTGGCTTGGGTGCTAACCCATATGCCATTGACCAAGATGGCTTCAGTCCATTGATTTATGCTATTAGACAGGGGCAAGATGACTGCGTTAGAATTTTTATAGAGCGTTTGGTAACATTAGAACCTGCCCATCATTCTGGAATTGACCCTTTATCTTTAGCCTGTCAATTTGGAAAGGACGAAATCGCTAGATTGATGCTCAAGCAAGGCACTCAAATCATCGCCAACCCTCAAGGCTTATGGCCCCAGCATCTTGCGGCTAGAGAAGGGCATGCCACTGTCTTGAAACTTTTGATTGAAAAAGGCGCTAAAGTTAATGAAATCGATCGCTATTCCGGATGGACTCCATTATTTCATGCCGCTAATCAAGGTAATGAGGAATGTGTAAAGATATTAATTAACTCTGGTTGCGATGTTAGTATACTCGATGAGGATCAAAAATCACCTGTTCATTATGCTGCTTGGAAAGGGCATATAACTTGTGTGGATCTATTATTAGCTGCAAAAAATCCTTATACAGATGATCATACCCATTCTGAAAGCTTCCAAAATTCTAAAATTCTTGCTGGCGCTCCTGAACATACTCTCAGTCATTCATACGTTTCAGCAAAAGACCCCCAATCTGCCCACAGTTTTTTAACCCGGTCATCTATTGAGCTCAACTCCAACGATAATGAGACTGAGATGATCCCACTCCTAGCCTTACCCCCGCCCATCATACCTTTTAGAATTTACGGTCACAATTACTTAGAAAAGAAATGTCTAGTTCAGGTTTTTTTGGGACATCCGAATACTACTGGTAATGAGTTGCCAACTCAGGCAAGACGACATCCAGTCAGACTTTATGGTCAACCTGCACTGACTTCTTTGAAGCTGATCATTACAAATAAACATGATCATTCCTCCCTTGTGCATAGCACAATATTGCCATTAGAAGATGAACAAGAGTGTTTTTCTTTTCAGCTGGAGTCGCTTGATCAATTCTTACTTGAATTCGACCTGATTCCCACCTACGGGACGAGGCTTTTGGGTAAAGCTGTTGCTCTGCCTTGGTCATTTCGAAACCTTGGGCAACTTTGCTCCTTCATCTTGCCCATTTTAGATAAAAATTTAAAAGTTATTGGTGATGTAGCTTTTGAACTTGGTGTTGTTAAGCCCTTCCAGAACGTTCAGCTTGCACTAGGGGGGCAAGTAGAAACATACTGGAAAGTAACGGCAGCCAATCCAGTCACACAGGTTTCCAACGGCGATGGCGAAGCAAAAAGCTCCCCAAATCCTTCATCGCCATCCATGATTGTGTCCCAAACAAGTCTCAATGGCTTGGTCACAGCTTCTTCTCTTTTTGGTGAATATGTTCGCCTAGTGGTGCAAGTCACTAGAGACGGTGTACCGGTTGTATGGTCAGACCCAGTGATTTTGCTTGCTGGTGTGCAAGTACCTATTAGCCAGCTCACCATTCAAGAATTTTTAAATTTTGAAGCTCAAGCTGCCAGTGAAGATAAACCTAGTGAATTAAATGCGTCTCCGATTCCATCTGATCTATCTACAGCAACCGATTGGTGTTATTGGCTTCGTGGTGAAGTGAAGCCAAGGCGGTTGGACCAGACTCTTCAGTTGCTTCCTGATTGGTTAGGGATTCACTTTGAAATTTTATATTTGGGATTCATGACTTCAATGATGGACGTGAACCAGTTTGTAGATTGCATTTTAGCCAATATTTATGAAGCTGCATCACAATCTAGTTTGAAAGAGACTGGTTTGAAATCTTCCATCCGCAGAAGGTTTGTGTTATCCTCATTCGATCCTGTAATCTGTACTGTTTTAAATTGGAAACAGCCGAACTGTGTGTATTCTCTTTTGTTTATTTCTATTTTCTTTTTCTTGTTAATACACATTCATGTCTTGTCATCTACAATTTTGGAATGAAAAATATGCATAATCTTATTTTATTAATTTTCCCAGATGCGGTCTTTTTTTCTTCTCGATGCGGATTTTTTGCAAATGAAACACAAAGTGAAGCTTTGATCAACGTGCGGCTACAGGCAGATCGTCGCACAGCCAGCCTAATGGAAGCTGTGAAGTTCGCGAAAGCAACTAACATTTTAGGTGTAATGCTAGAGTCTACAATTCTTGTATGTTAAATTTCGTCCAATTCTCATATTTTTTTTTTTTTTTATATCCATCTTGCAACTTATGAAATTGAAGTCAAACTTACAGAAACCTTTTTTTCATTTACCCTATTTAATATTCTGATGCTTTGCCATGTAGTTAAAAGTACCATCATTGATTCAATCGACTAAAGAGCATGGACTAATGGTTGTTAGTTTTGGAGAAACAAATGACAACAACCGATGTTTAGCTTTAGGGGTTGATGCCACTCTAGGTGAGAAAGGAATGGGGGTCTTGAAATTTTGCAACAGCAAAGATTTTTCTTGAGCTTCAAGAAATGAAAAAATATTAATAATAAAATAAAATCATATGTTCATTGGCATAGATTTGTTCCTTGGGATAGAATGATTTTTCTTTTTTGCGAAATGGGACAATTCTTTAATTGGGAGATTTACAAATTTTTCTTGGATTGATGTTTAACCTACCTCAAAATTGGAGACATAGTCAAGACAACATATAGATCGTGGCATGTAATGGCTATGAAAAAATTGTTTGATTTATCCTCTATATCTTTCAAAATTTGTTGTCTTGTATATTTGATTCTGTCAAGTCAATGTATTAATACGGAACATGTAGGACCCACAGCCAAGTTTAATGAGCATTAGATTTTAGGAAGCAATTTAGGATCAACAATTGCCACCATCAACTAAAAGTAATATTTTGAGGGAAGTGTAAAACATGCCAAGTCAGGCTTCTACCGCAGGAAAATTCAAACCGTGAAACTATACTTCAACAGGGTTATCAAAATCAGTCAGCAAATTTCCTAAAATTTCAAGTTGTATTTCCCAGCAAAATTTCTATAGAGAATGCTACCTAAAATTTTGAGGTTATACATTACAATAACAAAAGTAGTGATAAGTAGGATGTTGGTGATAAAAAATAAGAGCAGTTACCTTATCTTTTCATTTTTATTATTTTAAATTTTAATGTTTTCACTCTTTATGTTTGTCATTTTTGCACGTACTGAATTGATAAATGTTAAATTTATATTTCAATCAAAATGTTCAATAACTTCTGGATTACAGATTAATTATAAATATTTACAAAAATAAATTACACAGATAAAAACTTTGAACAATATGTCAGCATAACAAGCAAATATATTGAGCCAAATGATTTTTCTAACCTTTCTTTGTTCTTTTCATTCCCCTTTCCAATATGAATTATTTGGTTGTAAAAAAAAAATATTATCAGAACTTTGAGTTTTTTTTTTTTTTTTTTTTTTTTTTTTTTTTTTATAATTATGGTTAAAGATTGAAATGATATTGAAAGTAAAAGCATGAGTGACACATGCTCTGTAAAGGATTTAATGTGGACTTAGATTGTCTGACCCATTCTCTGTGCGGGATTTAGTGTGAAATCAGAATTCATGAGGGGTAAATCAGTGCCACATTTGTATTTTGGGTGGCAATGTTCCACATGCAAAACATGATGTAATATCTGGTCATAAAACATGACTTTGGATTTCACACTGTGTCACATTTTGTTGTAAGACAGTGCTAACCAAAACAAAAACATGACACATTTCTGCCCAGTAAATAGGAAGCAAAGTGGTGTCACACTTTGTCCCTCATGAAAAACAAGACCTCTTGTCTCCTAATAAAACATGACATGGTCTTTCACATCTTTTCATGCTTAATTGTGAGACATTGAAACCCAAAATGAAAGCAGGACAAAATTTTTTTCCACTCCAATTGCTGATGGAGGCTGCTACATGCAGTTCCTTGTATTCAATAATAGGGGGTCTCAAACATTACCAAATATGCCATATAAACACACCACAAAAAGGTACCAAACCCACCCTCAGAATATGAAATACACCTGCCCTAAAAAAGTGTGTTTCAACAGCATATTTGTCCCCAATCATGTCTTCTTTTGGGTCAAACAAGTCATCAAAACACTTCCCTTCTTCATCATGATTAGTGTCAGCCAGGCTATGGCAGGAGTCCGGTAAATCTTATGTTAAATTACTTGGACATAAATGAGAGCAAAAATGTATGCAAATTATATATAAAAATTAATATTATCTTGAAAAATAAAATTATATAACAATATTATAATAATATAATTAAAGTAAGTGTTAAATTAATTTTATTACTATATAAAATGTATATACAATTAAAGAAGCATGTAATACATTATATTCTATCACATATAGGCACTTTTCTATTTACTTCAAGCTTATGAATCTATAAATAAATAATTATATATATTAAGTTAATACACCTCATATCTTACGACCAATAATTATTGGACGCTTTTTAGACTCACAATTGTGTCACCAAAGTAATTAAACAAGTTGAAACACTTTATTTAATAAAATATTACTCTAAAACTTAGTGATTTCATTAAAATAATTACTTTTTTGAGTTAAAATAAATATTACACTAGTAAATTAGTTTAAATTAAATAATTACTCATGTTTTATACATATTAATTAATTAATTACATTAATTCTTTGAATCAAAATGATATAATATTTATGTTTCACTTAAACTGATTATTATTTAAATAAATATGAAACCTGTTTTAAAATTAAAATAATTACATTCCTCTGTTTCATACTAATTTAAATGTCCCACTTAATTTTATTACATTGTTTGAGGTTTTAATGGATAGACACATTGGGCTCTTAATTGTGTTTTAGTCACTTGTTTCATTTCAATTTCACATTCTTGTTACACTTATCTTTATTTTGTTTTATGTTAATTACATAGTAGGGGGTGTCAAACATTACAATATATGCCTGGTGGACTTCAGTCTCAAAATTCCATTCCAAGATGCCATCATAAATGGCAGACCTGGGGTTAGACATGTCAAACATTTTGTCAAATACTTCATCAAATACTTCCTATTCTTGCACCATAACTCCAACCACAATTCAGCCCACCAATACACACATTTCTGCGATCCACTGTACATCAGACCCCTTTTCCCACAACCCCACATTATCTTGAACTCCTGCTCAAATTTATATATTCATCCATCTCAGAACACATATCAAAACACATCTCTGAACACATTTCATAATGCATATCCTAATCATTATGCTATTCTCATTCCAGATTCCCCCAACTCTCTTACTCTTTACATCTTTTTCTGCCCTTTCATCAAGGTATGTTTTTTTCTTTTTCTTCACAGCTTCACATGTTCCTCATTTCTCTCTTCAAGCCCCTTTCAACACTTACCTAAGGTGAGTGGTACCTGATCCTGTTTTTCTTTTTACTGTGCTTCAGTTCAAAATATGAAAGCGCCAACTTCTGTGAGAGAAATCCAAAGTTTTTTGGGAATTGGTGGCTACTATAGAAAATATATAAAGAATTATCAAGTCATAGCCTTACCTCTTAAAAAATTAACCATAAAAGATGTGGCTTTTATCTGGAATGATGACACACAAAAAGCCTTTAATACATTGAAAATTTATTTAATGACTTCCCCAATCCTGGCTCTCCCACATTTCAATAAACCTTTTGTACTCTACGCAGATGCAAGATTTGGTTGACTAGGAGCTGCTCTTCACCAGAAACAAATTATTAATGATAAAAATTCAGAAGTAGGTGTTTGTTATATTTCAAGAACCTTACAAAATAGTGAATTGAAATATGTTTCCACTCAATTAGAGTGTTTAGCAGTTGTGCGGGCCTTGGAGAAGCTTCATTGCTACCTATATGACCAAAGATTTGAATTGGTTACTTATTGTAGTGCAGTGAAATGCCTCTTACATCTAAAATAATTAAACAAACATATGTTTAAGTGGAAATTAGCGGTCTAAGAGTAAAGGGGTAGGATGAAAATTATTTACAGGGCTGTAATTGTTCATTCCAATGTGGATATGCTGTCTATATTACCCCTTCCAAAAAAGGACTCCAATCCAGCTTATGTACCTGAAGATAATACAATTCATATACATGGTAAATATATTGTGGATATGTAAGAATAATTATTGCAATTAATTCTGGATTCATATGAAAAAGATTTTGATTTGAATAAATTAGTTACAATCTTAAATTATCCAAAGAATGCTTCAATTCAAGCATTAATAAAAAATCTCCCTCCAAAGTACCAAAATGCTTTGAATAAAGGAAATTTCTTAATTAATGATGGTTATATTTATTACAGGAGAGAACTTACTGATGTTATTATAATTCTTCCTTCCATGAAAGAAACCATCTTAAAACTTTGTCATGAAAACATATTAGCAGGTCATTTTGATCTAGAAAAAAACATGGTCAGAATAAAAAACACTGCATGGTGGGCTAATATGTCTGAAGACACAAAATTGTATGTTGAATCTTGTGATTCTTGCCAAAAATGTAAATGATTAAAAGGTAAAAGAGCAGTATTATTGCAACACATTGAAGCACCTGATGCTCCATGGAAAATCATTAATATGGACTTTGTCACTGGTCTTCCTGTAGTAGGTAAAGATAGTTATAATTCTTTTTGGGTAATAGTGGATATATTCAAAAACTGTGCAAATTTATTCCCGCCCATAAGGATGTATCCAACAAAGATTAGCTTTTTTATGGTGATCATACATGTTTAATATTGTTGTATTTCCAAAAAGCCATTATCTCTGACAGAGACCCAAAATTTACATCTGAATTTTGGATGTCTTTGATGGTTATATGTGTCTGTGAGCTGAAATTATCTACTGCTTACCATCCCCAAACTGATGGTCTAGCTGAAAGAATGGTTCAAACTCTGGAAGATATGATTAGAAAGTAATGTGCCTTTTGATTAGAATATAAAAAAAATTATAGATTTAATTATGACTGGGTTACTTTATTACCAGTTCTTGAATTTGCTTATAATAGCACTGTCGACTCTGTTGCTTAGAAGAAGCCATTTAAGCTCTAGCTAGGTTATGTCTCAAACACTCCTGCTCAAATTCTCAGTAATAAATTACCAAATTTAGAACTAAATCTTGGTGTAAAACATTTTATGAAAATGCAATAAATATTTTAAAAAAATGCTCAAAGTTGTATTGGTAAAGCATTTGAATATGAGAAGAAAAAATGGGATGGTTCCTATAAAGAATAAACATTTAAAAAGGGTGATGAAGTACTGATATATACAGTCCACTTCAATCTACAGGGCAATAAAAAATTAAAATATCCTTTTGTAGGACCATTTGTTGTTAAAAGAATGGTTGGTGATAATGCAGTAGAAGTAGTATTGTATTCTCCATATGATAGAAAACATCATGTTTTCCCCATTTTCCTACTTAAACCTAATAATTCCAACAGTGAATTATTTCCTAAAAAAATGGGAGACCTAAGAAGAATCCTCAGGAAGTCACAGAAACTGCAGAAATTGATAATATTCTCAATGATAGAACTATAACTTCTGAAAAAGATACTGAATGTTTATTGAGATATATAAATAAATCATCTGAGCATGATGCATGGATACCTGAAAAAGAAATTTCTAACCTTTATACTCTTTTTAAAAAGTGTAAAAAGAAAAAATCTTAACATTTTCTGTTTTGTTTTTTTTGGAGTGAAGGAGTGTCATCCAGGCTATTCCAGGAATCCAGTAAATCTTATGTTAAAATACTTGGAAATAAATGAGTGCCAAAATTTATGAAAATTAAATATAAAAATTAATATTATATTGAAAAATAAAATTATATAAAAATATTGTAATAATATAATTAAAGTAAGTGTTATAAAAATTTTATTACTATATAAACTGTATATACAATAGGGGGTATTAATGTTGATAGATCTGCAATTAAATTAATTACAGATAAAAATCATTATACCCCAATTATCATCTGCAATTATTTTTTCTAATAATTGGGTTATTAGACCCTTTAAGTGTCAATTTTTACCTCACCAGGGGGAAAAAAGTAGCGCTGGTAGGCAAGTGGTGTTTGAGTACTTGTGGACCAATTGTTGTTGGACCTGTGGACCAATCTCTTTTGGACACATGTGGGAACAAAATATCTCAAACAAAAACTTCCACTATAAAAAAATTTCAAGATACATATACATGTTAAGTTTTTCATACACTGATTTGCTGAAACCTCAATGAATAGTGGTTGATTCATCACCTCCAACATTTATTATATCAAATGGAAATATTTTTCAAATATATAGAATAATAATTTATAGTTACATTGTTGAGAGATATAAAACAGGCTTTAGCTTCAAAACATTACTTAATTCATGTGGATTGACAGATTTTGAGATATCTCAAACAACAGTCTTACCTTATTCCATCTCATCCACAAAAGATTTAGATAAAGGGGAAAGGTTATCAGTGAACTCATCTGTAAATAGCTTTTTCCAAAATAAATTCCAAGACTACTTAAAAAAATATATCTCACTTTGTCATTCTAATTTCATGAGAAAATAAAGGGTATTCTGATGTGGAAATAGCCAGAACCTTATGTGTGTGGCAGGTGGAGGGAAAATTGGATAATAACTACAAAATTTTATGAGAATTACCAATGAGACAACAGACTTCAAATACCTGTTAATAAAAATTTTCAATAATAAAATATAAAAAAAGGAAGGGTATGTGGGAAACTCATTAAAAAATATTTTCTTTTATGTAGAGAAGCCTTGAAAAGATATGGCCAACATATTGAGGAAATAAATATATTAGGATATTCCATTGAAGAAGTGAGGTAAAATCAAAGGGAGGTAATTAAAAATATTCTGCAAGATAGCAAGAAGAAGTTTAAATAACACCTTATCTACCTACAGGTGAAATTATGGATTCAGAACCAGGTTGACCAAGGAATTTTTTGAGAATTCCCAAATCTGATTTATAAAGGCTTCCAACTATTTTAATATGAGCAGGTCCCTTGTTCCTAATTATAAGACAATGCTTCTAAGGCAAAGGTGTAACATGCTTCTTAAGTAAAAATATTTAACTCTGATAATTGTACTGTCTGATTTGAGCAGACTGATGCAGAAAGGGCCCCCAGATGAAATGGTTGACAGGATGATTTAACATGATTTCACAAGATTGAGAGGTGATATCATTTTATTTTCCCTTTTTTTATTATATTTTATTATATTTAATTTAATTCAATTTGATTCAATCAAATCAAATAAAAAGAATTATACTATATTATTATATATTATTTCATCTTATTTTATATTATTTTATATTATTTTACTCCATTTTATTTTACTTTATTTGATCATATTATATTATATTTTACTTTACTTTAATTTATTTTGCTTTACTTTTTTAAGCCTAGATATCCCTAGGACTGAGAATTTCTTATACTTAAAATAAGATAACCTTAAGCACATTAAGCTTATATCTTAAAAATAAGGTTAAAACAATAATATATACGATTATATTACATATTTATATAATTATTATGCTATTATCTAAATTATAGTAGTTTAAATAGCTTATCCATAGTTTAATGATACTTATTAAGGTGTTAATGGAGTCATAAAATACTTGTCTTAAGTAATATTAAGTGATTATTGACATGCATAAGCTTATATGTATACATAAATCTCATATTCAGTGAAATATGTAGTATATTATGTATATTTAGGTATATAAGTGGGTTTTAGCCTCTTAATAGCCTATAAAATTTGTTTTTCTGCTTATTTTAGGTCATATGGACGTATTATGTGGACTCAAAACGCCTAAAGAAGCATAAACATCTATTTCTGGCGCATACACTCAGTTTGGACAACTTAATCTGCTTCCTTTGATGGATATTCACGGATTTATGGGTTGGGAGGTCATTGATGGGTTAATATGGATGCTTGGGAATGTTATTGGGGACTTGGAAATTTCATTTGTTTCCTTTATATACTTTGGGTTTCATTATATTCTCTTTGGATAAGTTATTTTACCTGTTTCATTATGGTATCCGCTTTTATCTGGATTTTCTATTTATTGTATGGGTCTGTGTTATCATTAATTGTGATGGAGGGTCCTTACTGGAGGTCTGGGTGTTAAATATGCTTGAAGTGGACGCCATGGGGAGGTGATGGGCCCTCACAGTGCTGTAATTGCTGGGGATAGCAGTGACATCATCTGGATTGAAGGTCTGTGCACTCCAGTGGATTTTGGTATAAGTAAGGGAGGCTTTTGGCAGTTATTAGACATCACTTACTTACTAAAATTCAAATAAACATTATAAAACAGTTATTATCATTTAGAAATATATTATAAAGCCTTTATAAATTGATATTATCTTTATATAAGCTATAACTATATTGTATTCATCTATTTTCCACCACTAGCACCCATTTAAATCCAAGTATTGTGAGTTTTATTTGAGAATAACTATTTTATTAGTCTTCCCCTGAGGTTTAATCACTAAATGATTTATAAATAATTAGTAGGACCATTAATAAATACTATTAAATCATACTTATACACTAGATACACTTACAACTTTACTTTACTTTACTTTACTTTACTTTACTTTATTTTATTTTATTTTATTTTATTTTATTTTATTTTATTTTATTTTATTTTATTTTATTTTATTTTATTTTATTTTATTTTATTTTATTTTATTTTATTTTATTTTATTTTATTTTATTTTATTTTATTTTATTTTATTTTATTTTATTTTATTTTATTTTATTTTATTTTATTTTATTTTATTTTATTTTATTTTATTTTATTTTATTTTATTTTATTTTATTTTATTTTATTTGGTGTTGTTAAGCCCTTCCAGAACGTTCAGCTTGCACTAGGGGGGCAAGTAGAAACATACTGGAAAGTAACGGCAGCCAATCCAGTCACACAGGTTTCCAACGGCGATGGCGAAGCAAAAAGCTCCCCAAATCCTTCATCGCCATCCATGATTGTGTCCCAAACAAGTCTCAATGGCTTGGTCACAGCTTCTTCTCTTTTTGGTGAATATGTTCGCCTAGTGGTGCAAGTCACTAGAGACGGTGTACCGGTTGTATGGTCAGACCCAGTGATTTTGCTTGCTGGTGTGCAAGTACCTATTAGCCAGCTCACCATTCAAGAATTTTTAAATTTTGAAGCTCAAGCTGCCAGTGAAGATAAACCTAGTGAATTAAATGCGTCTCTGATTCCATCTGATCTATCTACAGCAACCGATTGGTGTTATTGGCTTCGTGGTGAAGTGAAGCCAAGGCGGTTGGACCAGACTCTTCAGTTGCTTCCTGATTGGTTAGGGATTCACTTTGAAATTTTATATTTGGGATTCATGACTTCAATGATGGACGTGAACCAGTTTGTAGATTGCATTTTAGCCAATATTTATGAAGCTGCATCACAATCTAGTTTGAAAGAGACTGGTTTGAAATCTTCCATCCGCAGAAGGTTTGTGTTATCCTCATTCGATCCTGTAATCTGTACTGTTTTAAATTGGAAACAGCCGAACTGTGTGTATTCTCTTTTGTTTATTTCTATTTTCTTTTTCTTGTTAATACACATTCATGTCTTGTCATCTACAATTTTGGAATGAAAAATATGCATAATCTTATTTTATTAATTTTCCCAGATGCGGTCTTTTTTTCTTCTCGATGCGGATTTTTTGCAAATGAAACACAAAGTGAAGCTTTGATCAACGTGCGGCTACAGGCAGATCGTCGCACAGCCAGCCTAATGGAAGCTGTGAAGTTCGCGAAAGCAACTAACATTTTAGGTGTAATGCTAGAGTCTACAATTCTTGTATGTTAAATTTCGTCCAATTCTCATTTTTTTTTTTTTTTTTATATCCATCTTGCAACTTATGAAATTGAAGTCAAACTTACAGAAACCTTTTTTTCATTTACCCTATTTAATATTCTGATGCTTTGCCATGTAGTTAAAAGTACCATCATTGATTCAATCGACTAAAGAGCATGGACTAATGGTTGTTAGTTTTGGAGAAACAAATGACAACAACCGATGTTTAGCTTTAGGGGTTGATGCCACTCTAGGTGAGAAAGGAATGGGGGTCTTGAAATTTTGCAACAGCAAAGATTTTTCTTGAGCTTCAAGAAATGAAAAAATATTAATAATAAAATAAAATCATATGTTCATTGGCATAGATTTGTTCCTTGGGATAGAATGATTTTTCTTTTTTGCGAAATGGGACAATTCTTTAATTGGGAGATTTACAAATTTTTCTTGGATTGATGTTTAACCTACCTCAAAATTGGAGACATAGTCAAGACAACATATAGATCGTGGCATGTAATGGCTATGAAAAAATTGTTTGATTTATCCTCTATATCTTTCAAAATTTGTTTTCTTGTATATTTGATTCTGTCAAGTCAATGTATTAATACGGAACATGTAGGACCCACAGCCAAGTTTAATGAGCATTAGATTTTAGGAAGCAATTTAGGATCAACAATTGCCACCATCAACTAAAAGTAATATTTTGAGGGAAGTGTAAAACATGCCAAGTCAGGCTTCTACCGCAGGAAAATTCAAACCGTGAAACTATACTACAGCAGGGTTATCAAAATCAGTCAGCAAATTTCCTAAAATTTCAAGTTGTATTTCCCAGCAAAATTTCTATAGAGAATGCTACCTAAAATTTTGAGGTTACACATTACAATAACAAAAGTAGTGATAAGTAGGATGTTGGTGATAAAAAATAAGAGCAGTTACCTTATCTTTTCATTTTTATTATTTTAATTTTTAATGTTTTCACTCTTTATGTTTGTCATTTTTGCACGTACTGAATTGATAAATGTTAAATTTATATTTCAATCAACATGTTCAATAACTTCTGGATTACAGATTAATTATAAATATTTACAAAAATAAATTACACAGATAAAAACTTTGAACAATATGTCAGCATAACAAGCAAATATATTGAGCCAAATGATTTTTCTAACCTTTCTTTGTTCTTTTCATTCCCCTTTCCAATATGAATTATTTGGTTGTAAAAAAAAATATTATCAGAACTTTGAGTTTTTTTTTTTTTTTTTTTTTTTTTTTTTTTTTTTATAATTATGGTTAAAGATTGAAATGATATTGAAAGTAAAAGCATAAGTGACACATGCTCTGTAAAGGATTTAATGTGGACTTAGATTGTCTGACCCATTCTCTGTGCGGGATTTAGTGTGAAATCAGAATTCATGAGGGGTAAATCAGTGCCACATTTGTATTTTGGGTGGCAATGTTCCACATGCAAAACATGATGTAATATCTGGTCATAAAACATGACTTTGGATTTCACACTGTGTCACATTTTGTTGTAAGACAGTGCTAACCAAAACAAAAACATGACACATTTCTGCCCAGTAAATAGGAGGCAAAGTGGTGTCACACTTTGTCCCTCATGAAAAACAAGACCTCTTGTCTCCTAATAAAACATGACATGGTCTTTCACATCTTTTCATGCTTAATTGTGAGACATTGAAACCCAAAATGAAAGCAGGACAAAATTTTTTTCCACTCCAATTGCTGATGGAGGCTGCTACATGCAGTTCCTTGTATTCAATAATAGGGGGCCTCAAACATTACCAAATATGCCATATAAACACACCACAAAAAGGTACCAAACCCACCCTCAGAATATGAAATACACCTGCCCTAAAAAAGTGTGTTTCAACAGCATATTTGTCCCCAATCATGTCTTCTTTTGGGTCAAACAAGTCATCAAAACACTTCCCTTCTTCATCATGATTAGTGTCAGCCAGGCTATGGCAGGAGTCCGGTAAATCTTATGTTAAATTACTTGGACATAAATGAGAGCAAAAATGTATGCAAATTATATATAAAAATTAATATTATCTTGAAAAATAAAATTATATAACAATATTATAATAATATAATTAAAGTAAGTGTTAAATTAATTTTATTACTATATAAAATGTATATACAATTAAAGAAGCATGTAATACATTATATTCTATCACATATAGGCACTTTTCTATTTACTTCAAGCTTATGAATCTATAAATAAATAATTATATATATTAAGTTAATACACCTCATATCTTACGACCAATAATTATTGGACGCTTTTTAGACTCACAATTGTGTCACCAAAGTAATTAAACAAGTTGAAACACTTTATTTAATAAAATATTACTCTAAAACTTAGTGATTTCATTAAAATAATTACTTTTTTGAGTTAAAATAAATATTACACTAGTAAATTAGTTTAAATTAAATAATTACTCATGTTTTATACATATTAATTAATTAATTACATTAATTCTTTGAATCAAAATGATATAATATTTATGTTTCACTTAAACTGATTATTATTTAAATAAATATGAAACCTGTTTTAAAATTAAAATAATTACATTCCTCTGTTTCATACTAATTTAAATGGCCCACTTAATTTTATTACATTGTTTGAGGTTTTAATGGATAGACACATTGGGCTCTTAATTGTGTTTTAGTCACTTGTTTCATTTCAATTTCACATTCTTGTTACACTTATCTTTATTTTGTTTTATGTTAATTACATAGTAGGGGGTGTCAAACATTACAATATATGCCTGGTGGACTTCAGTCTCAAAATTCCATTCCAAGATGCCATCATAAATGGCAGACCTGGGGTTAGACATGTCAAACATTTTGTCAAATACTTCATCAAATACTTCCTATTCTTGCACCATAACTCCAACCACAATTCAGCCCACCAATACACACATTTCTGCGATCCACTGTACATCAGACCCCTTTTCCCACAACCCACATTATCTTGAACTCCTGCTCAAATTTATATATTCATCCATCTCAGAACACATATCAAAACACATCTCTGAACACATTTCATAATGCATATCCTAATCATTATGCTATTCTCATTCCAGATTCCCCCAACTCTCTTACTCTTTACATCTTTTTCTGCCCTTTCATCAAGGTATGTTTTTTTCTTTTTCTTCACAGCTTCACATGTTCCTCATTTCTCTCTTCAAGCCCCTTTCAACACTTACCTAAGGTGAGTGGTACCTGATCCTGTTTTTCTTTTTACTGTGCTTCAGTTCAAAATATGAAAGCGCCAACTTCTGTGAGAGAAATCCAAAGTTTTTTGGGAATTGGTGGCTACTATAGAAAATATATAAAGAATTATCAAGTCATAGCCTTACCTCTTAAAAAATTAACCATAAAAGATGTGGCTTTTATCTGGAATGATGACACACAAAAAGCCTTTAATACATTGAAAATTTATTTAATGACTTCCCCAATCCTGGCTCTCCCACATTTCAATAAACCTTTTGTACTCTACACAGATGCAAGATTTGGTTGACTAGGAGCTGCTCTTCACCAGAAACAAATTATTAATGATAAAAATTCAGAAGTAGGTGTTTGTTATATTTCAAGAACCTTACAAAATAGTGAATTGAAATATGTTTCCACTCAATTAGAGTGTTTAGCAGTTGTGCGGGCCTTGGAGAAGCTTCATTGCTACCTATATGACCAAAGATTTGAATTGGTTACTTATTGTAGTGCAGTGAAATGCCTCTTACATCTAAAATAATTAAACAAACATATGTTTAAGTGGAAATTAGCGGTCTAAGAGTAAAGGGGTAGGATGACAATTATTTAAAGGGCTGTAATTGTTCATTCCAATGTGGATATGCTGTCTATATTACCCCTGCCAAAAAAGGACTCCAATCCAGCTTATGTACCTGAAGATAATACAATTCATATACATGGTAAATATATTGTGGATATGTAAGAATAATTATTGCAATTAATTATGGATTCATATGAAAAAGATTTTGATTTGAATAAATTAGTTACAATCTTAAATTATCCAAAGAATGCTTCAATTCAAGCATTAATAAAAAATCTCCCTCCAAAGTACCAAAATGCTTTGAATAAAGGAAATTTCTTAATTAATGATGGTTATATTTATTACAGGAGAGAACTTACTGATGTTATTATAATTCCTCCTTCCATGAAAGAAACCATCTTAAAACTTTGTCATGACAACATATTAGCAGGTCATTTTGATCTAGAAAAAAACATGGTCAGAATAAAAAACACTGCATGGTGGGCTAATATGTCTGAAGACACAAAATTGTATGTTGAATCTTGTGATTCTTGCCAAAAATGTAAATGATTAAAAGGTAAAAGAGCAGTATTATTGCAACACATTGAAGCACCTGATGCTCCATGGAAAATCATTAATATGGACTTTGTCACTGGTCTTCCTGTAGTAGGTAAAGATAGTTATAATTCTTTTTGGGTAATAGTGGATATATTCAAAAACTGTGCAAATTTATTCCCGCCCATAAGGATGTATCCAACAAAGATTAGCTTTTTTGTGGTGATCATACATGTTTAATATTGTTGTATTTCCAAAAAGCCATTATCTCTGACAGAGACCCAAAATTTACATCTGAATTTTGGATGTCTTTGATGGTTATATGTGTCTGTGAGCTGAAATTATCTACTGCTTACCATCCCCAAACTGATGGTCTAGCTGAAAGAATGGTTCAAACTCTGGAAGATATGATTAGAAAGTAATGTGCCTTTTGATTAGAATATAAAAAAAATTATAGATTTAATTATGACTGGGTTACTTTATTACCAGGTCTTGAATTTGCTTATAATAGCACTGTCGACTCTGTTGCTTAGAAGAAGCCATTTAAGCTCTAGCTAGGTTATGTCTCAAACACTCCTGCTCAAATTCTCAGTAATAAATTACCAAATTTAGAACTAAATCTTGGTGTAAAACATTTTATGAAAATGCAATAAATATTTTAAAAAAATGCTCAAAGTTGTATTGGTAAAGCATTTGAATATGAGAAGAAAAAATGGGATGGTTCCTATAAAGAATAAACATTTAAAAAGGGTGATGAAGTACTGATATATACAGTCCACTTCAATCTACAGGGCAATAAAAAATTAAAATATCCTTTTGTAGGACCATTTGTTGTTAAAAGAATGGTTGGTGATAATGCAGTAGAAGTAGTATTGTATTCTCCATATGATAGAAAACATCATGTTTTCCCCATTTTCCTACTTAAACCTAATAATTCCAACAGTGAATTATTTCCTAAAAAAATGGGAGACCTAAGAAGAATCCTCAGGAAGTCACAGAAACTGCAGAAATTGATAATATTCTCAATGATAGAACTATAACTTCTGAAAAAGATACTGAATGTTTATTGAGATATATAAATAAATCATCTGAGCATGATGCATGGATACCTGAAAAGGAAATTTCTAACCTTTATACTCTTTTTAAAAAGTGTAAAAAGAAAAAATCTTAACATTTTCTGTTTTGTTTTTTTTGGAGTGAAGGAGTGTCATCCAGGCTATTCCAGGAATCCAGTAAATCTTATGTTAAAATACTTGGAAATAAATGAGTGCCAAAATTTATGAAAATTAAATATAAAAATTAATATTATATTGAAAAATAAAATTATATAAAAATATTGTAATAATATAATTAAAGTAAGTGTTATAAAAAATTTTATTACTATATAAACTGTATATACAATAGGGGTATTAATGTTGATAGATCTGCAATTAAATTAAGTACAGATAAAAATCATTATACCCCAATTATCATCTGCAATTATTTTTTCTAATAATTGGGTTATTAGACTTTTTAAGTGTCAATTTTTACCTCACCAGGGGGAAAAAAGTAGCTCTGGTAGGCAAGTGGTGTTTGAGTACTTGTGGACCAATTGTTGTTGGACCTGTGGACCAATCTCTTTTGGACACATGTGGGAACAAAATATCTCAAACAAAAACTTCCACTATAAAAAAATTTCAAGATACATATACATGCTAAGTTTTTCATACACTGATTTGCTGAAACCTCAATGAATAGTGGTTGATTCATCACCTCCAACATTTATTATATCAAATGGAAATATTTCTCAAATATATAGAATAATAATTTATAGTTACATTGTTGAGAGATATAAAACAGGCTTTAGCTTCAAAACATTACTTAATTCATGTGGATTGACAGATTTTGAGATATCTCAAACAACAGTCTTACCTTATTCCATCTCATCCACAAAAGATTTAGATAAAGGGGAAAGGTTATCAGTGAACTCATCTGTAAATAGCTTTTTCCAAAATAAATTCCAAGCCTACCTACAAAAATATATCTCACTTTGTCATTCTAATTTCATGAGAAAATAAAGGGTATTCTGATGTGGAAATAGCCATAACCTTATGTGTGTGGCAGGTGGAGGGAAAATTGGATAATAACTAAAAAATTTTATGAGAATAACCAATGAGACAACAGACTTCAAATATCTGTTAATAAAAATTTTCAATAATAAAATATAAAAAAAGGGAGGGTATGTCGGAAACTCATTAAAAAATATTTTCTTTTATGTAGAGAAGCCTTGAAAAGATATGGCCAACATATTGAGGAAATAAATATATTATGATATTCCATTGAAGAAGTGAGGTAAAATCAAAGGGAGGTAATTAAAAATATTCTGCAAGATAGCAAGAAGAAGTTTAAATAACACCTTATCTACCTACAGGTGAAATTATGGATTCAGAACCAGGTTGACCAAGGAATTTTTTGAGAATTCCCAAATCTGATTTATAAAGGCTTCCAACTATTTTAATATGAGCAGGTCCCTTGTTCCTAATTATAAGACAATGCTTCTAAGGCAAAGGTGTAACATGCTTCTTAAGTAAAAATATTTAACTCTGATAATTGTACTGTCTGATTTGAGCAGACTGATGCAGAAAGGGCCCCCAGATGAAATGGTTGACAGGATGATTTAACATGATTTCACAAGATTGAGAGGTGATATCATTTTATTTTCCCTTTTTTTATTATATTTTATTATATTTAATTTAATTCAATTTGATTCAATCAAATCAAATAAAAAGAATTATACTATATTATTATATATTATTTCATCTTATTTTATATTATTTTATATTATTTTACTCCATTTTATTTTACTTTATTTGATCATATTATATTATATTATATTTTACTTTACTTTAATTTATTTTGCTTTACTTTTTTCAGCCTAGATATCCCTAGGACTGAGTATTTCTTATACTTAAAATAAGATAACCTTAAGCACATTAAGCTTATATCTTAAAAATAAGGTTAAAACAATAATATATACGATTATATTACATATTTATATAATTATTATGCTATTATCTAAATTATAGTAGTTTAAATAGCTTATCCATAGTTTAATGATACTTATTAAGGTGTTAATGGAGTCATAAAATACTTATCTTAAGTAATATTAAGTGATTATTGACATGCATAAGCTTATATGTATACATAAATCTCATATTCAGTGAAATATGTAGTATATTATGTATATTTAGGTATATAAGTGGGTTTTAGCCTCTTAATAGCCTATAAAATTTGTTTTTCTGCTTATTTTAGGTCATATGGACGTATTATGTGGACTCAAAACTCCTACAGAAGCATAAACATCTATTTCTGGCGCATACACTCAGTTTGGACAACTTAATCTGCTTCCTTTGATGGATATTCACGGATTTATGGGTTGGGAGGTCATTGATGGGTTAATATGGATGCTTGGGAATGTTATTGTGGACTTGGAAATTTCATTTGTTTCCTTTATATACTTTGGGTTTCATTATATTCTCTTTGGATAAGTTATTTTACCTGTTTCATTATGGTATCCGCTTTTATCTGGATTTTCTATTTATTGTATGGGTCTGTGTTATCATTAATTGTGATGGAGGGTCCTTACTGGAGGTCTGGGTGTTAAATATGCTTGAAGTGGACGCCATGGGGAGGTGATGGGCCCTCACAGTGCTGTAATTGCTGGGGATAGCAGTGACATCATCTGGATTGAAGGTCTGTGCACTCCAGTGGATTTTGGTATAAGTAAGGGAGGCTTTTGGCAGTTATTAGACATCACTTACTTACTAAAATTCAAATAAACATTATAAAACAGTTATTATCATTTAGAAATATATTATAAAGCCTTTATAAATTGATATTATCTTTATATAAGCTATAACTATATTGTATTCATCTATTTTCCACCACTAGCACCCATTTAAATCCAAGTATTGTGAGTTTTATTTGAGAATAACTATTTTATTAGTCTTCCCCTGAGGTTTAATCACTAAATGATTTATAAGTAATTAGTAGGACCATTAATAAATACTATTAAATCATACTTATACACTAGATACACTTACAACTTTACTTTACTTTACTTTACTTTACTTTACTTTATTTTATTTTATTTTATTTTATTTTATTTTATTTTATTTTATTTTATTTTATTTTATTTTATTTTATTTTATTTTATTTTATTTTATTTTATTTTATTTTATTTTATTTTATTTTATTTTATTTTATTTTATTTTATTTTATTTTATTTTATTTGATTTTATTTAATTTAATTTAATTTAATTTAATTTACTTTGATTTATTTTACTTTAACTTATATTATTTTATTGTATGGTATTATATTTTATTAAATGAAATCAAATTATATTAGAATTTAATATTAATTTATTTAGAATGTAGTGTTCATGAAATGTGCAATGAACACTAGCACCATAGGCCTGCAAATGGCATTTTTGTGTGTGTGACGTGTGACGCTTCTTGTCAGGCTGAGATCAAGTAAAGAGACATGAACTAGCTTTAATGGTCAGTTTTCTAGAAGAATTTAATATTTCTATATGAATACTGTAGTAAAAATCCAATAAGTATTAAAATATAACTCAATATAAGGTCTCAGTAATTTTAATCTCACTAATTATATATGGGTTACAATCTTATAGTTGGTAGAAAAATAGATGTAATAATTCAGATACTATTCAAAGACTTTATAAGTGATATTGATATTTATTGTAATTGTATTGGTTATATTTTTGATTGTAATGATAAAGAATGTAGAAAACAAGACAAAGACCCCCACCTTTTATACCCAATAACTTCCCCAATTAACCCCTTGATTAACCAGCTCTATACACAGTTAATGACGCCTCATTCCAGCTAATAGACCTGTTCAAAAACATAAAGAGTGACCAGTAGCATAATTAGAATGATATCACCCACCAAAATACTGTAGTAATAGGGATAATCCATTAAGAATAAAGAGTAAGCAAAAAAAGGAGAGTGTATGCATGTAATACATTAAAATAAAAGACTAAAACAGGAAAATAGCCTAATTATTTCTCAATATTAAGGGAGATTAACAGTAGAAATGATGGGGCTAATCATGAAATTTAACTACATGAAATCCCCATTCAAAAATAACCAATATTTACTGAGAAGCCACTTAAAAACCCAAAAAAGGGTGTGAGATGTGGGGTAACTACATACAGTCCTTGGCAGGCGCTCGCACGGGTAAGTCCTTGACTAATTTATGCAAATTTATGTGTGGTAGCGAATTAAAGCACCAAGCTTGAGGTTATTAATGAAATTAGTGCATATAATAAGGTCAATGCACCTGTAATTAAATTAGGATGCTAAATAAGCACCTGTTGTCTATTTTAGCATTTTTCCCCAAAGTGGACGTATAATGTGGGGTAATTATAGTGTGAAAAAGCTAACTTTGCTAAAAATGAAGCTATTCACATGGTAAAAATGCAGGCAGTATATGGCTGGTACACAGAAGCCATTTTTGGCATAAAAAACACCAAATTTGAAAAGTGTTATTTTTATCAATTTAAGGAGCAAAATCAATAGTTCTAATTAAGAAAAATTAATCTGTCAAAGCGCATTTTTAATATTAATAAATTTATAGCGCATATAATCAACTTTTAAGTGATTTAAAGTGCATTTATTGATTTTTACATAAAACAATGAAAAGAACAACTTAAAGTCTACTTAAAAATTATGTAGACTTATATTTAAGGCTCTTAAAATTATCCTAACATTTTCCAACTTAATATTAAGTACATAAGACTTATAAAAGGTGGATATATGCATGTATGTAAGGTGTTATAATGGCATATATTGTATTTTATCATAATTTTTACTTATGTATACAACTTGTGTACTTTAATTTATTGCTCCCATGTATAGTCCATGTGTTTAAAATAAATTATAAGTACTTTTTACTCAGTCCTGGGGATATCCAGGCTGACACTTCTTTTGGGTGAAAGAAGCATCACACGTCACAGGCCTCTTCTGTGGCCACATGGTGCATGTGGACTGTTGACCAGGGTGTGTCTAAGACTGGACTACATGTGCCCAGTGTCTACAGAAGAGGTGTGTGACATGCGACACTTTTTTTGTGCAAAAGAAGAGTCAAACATCACATGCCTCTTATATAATATAATATAATAAAATAGGGGGTGTCAGTTCTGGCAAATCTGCACTTACAAATCCGCACTTAAATTTGACCAAATCCGCACTTAAATAAGTGCGGATTTCCAAAACACACTAGCCCCAATACTGGTGGATTTCAAAATGAAATAAGTCACTTATTTCACTCAAATCCGCACTTTCTCAACCAAAAGTGCTGATTTCACCATCAAGTCCCATTTCACTGATTTGTCAGCATCATCCCATTCATACGCAGCACTCCGCAGAATAACACTTCATAACTCAAAACATCGTACATCACTTACATCTTCATATCATATCACATAAGAGTCATGCCTTCCTCACTTTCAAATCGTGATAAATTACATAAAGCAATGACTTTCATGGCGCTTGAACTGCTCTTGGACTCTGATTCCGATTCTGATCTAGAAGAAGATTTTGTCGTTTTGTCAAAAATGGCCAGGAAACGTTACCTTCTTCCCAGAAAGCCTCAAGTACTTCATACCCCCAAGTACACCATCCAAACACTTCTTAACCTATCTACACCCAGTTTTAGACAGCTGATCAGGACTTCTCAGGAATTTTTCCTTAAATTGCTTGAGCTTATTCAGGATCATCCCATATTTCACAATAATTCTCAAAAAGAACAACGACATCCTTCAATTCAATTGGCCATCACACTATGTCATTTGGGTTCAAATGGTAATGGAGCCGCTTTGAAACGTTTAGAAAATGTCTTTGATTTAGGGTATGGTTCAGTTAACACTTATACCAAACGATGTATCACTGCCATCAACTCCTTGGAATCATCCCCCTTTTCCCCCCTTTGGCTGCCTCATTCACCCCTCCTTGGCTCACTCTAACCTCCCTTTTCTCCCTCTTTGGTCTCATCTCTCCCTTTCTCCCCCTTCTTGGTCTCCTCATATCTTCCCCTCATTCCACTCCACCCCCCACCAAATCCCCCAAATCCTCCCTCCAAATCCCCACCAAACCCGCCTCTAACCCCCCCTCCAAACCCCCCCTCCAAACTCCCCCAAATCCTCCCTCATATCCCTCCTACCCCCCCTTAACCTTCACTTAACGATTCGTTAACGAATCGTTAAGTTATTGAACGATTGCAGCTAGAGGATGAACTCTGTTCTTCGGGCAAAGAACAGAGTTCACTTCCATTCACTTATATTTCTTTTTTCTCAACTCATCTCTCCAGGTAAGTCATTTTATTCTTTTTAAACAGAGTGTGAAAATAGGAGGATGAACTCTGTTCTTCGGGCGAAGAACAGAGTTCACTTCCATTCACTTATATTTCTTTTTTCTCAACTCATCTCTCCAGGTAAGTCATTTTATTCTTTTTAAACAGAGGGTGAAAATAGGAGGATGAACTCTGTTCTTCGGGCAAAGAACAGAGTTCACTTCCATTCACTTATATTTCTTTTTTCTCAACTCATCTCTCCAGGTAAGTCATTTTATTCTTTTTAAACAGAGTGTGAAAATAGGAGGATGAACTCTGTTCTTCGGGCGAAGAACAGAGTTCACTTCCATTCACTTATATTTCTTTTTTCTCAACTCATCTCTCCAGGTAAGTCATTTTATTCTTTTTAAACAGAGGGTGAAAATAGGAGGATGAACTCTGTTCTTCGGGCGAAGAACAGAGTTCACTTCCATTCACTTATATTTCTTTTTTCTCAACTCATCTCTCCAGGTAAGTCATTTTATTCTTTTTAAACAGAGTGTGAAAATAGGAGGATGAACTCTGTTCTTCGGGCGAAGAACAGAGTTCACTTCCATAAAATATTAGCTGAAACATAGTTTTCAATTCTGTAAAAACAGTTGTAAGTAATAGAAAAAGTCACTGATTTTTTTTATATGTAATCTGAAATTTTTTAATAAAATTATTGTATTTAAGAATTGCAATATTGTCAATCAATCTTTATTGATCAACTTAATTTAATAAAGTATTATTTAAATAAGTTGCTTCAAAAAATACTTTGCATTGAACCTAGTTTCTAGACTTGATCTGCATTTTGGCTTAAGGAATTGTCATTACTTTAAAAGTAGTATACTTGACATATCTTATTTATATATTAATTAATTTATGTAATTATATTGTATTTTGATGACTTTCACCCTTTACTTCAATAAAATGCAGGGGAGGGTATTGCCAATTTTTTAAATCTGACATGTGAAATTGATGACTTAGAAAAATTTGGTGGTACCCACCCCTTGTTTCAATAAAATGCAGGGGAGGGCATTGCCAATTTTTTAAATCTGAAATGTGAAATTGATGACTTAGAAAAATTTAGATAAGCAAACTTATTGACTAGAAAGTAAAGATAGAAAATTTTTATTATACATTCAAATTTTTGTCAAAAATAACGTACTATATTCTTTTCCTTTTATAAGTCAGCATATAAGAAAATATTACCAAAAAGAAATCAAACAAAATTAAATTAACTAGAAAAACAAATTATCAATTGAAAAGGTCAAGTAATTTTTTAATGTCCTCATAAGATTGGCCATTTTTAACACATTCCATAATGAAATCTTTTTTTTTAAAACTCTCTTGTTTTTCCAATTCACAAGTAGCCATTTCTCTTTGAAATTGACGGTCATTTACTCTTTCCATCTGCTCTACCTCAAATTTTTTTTCTTCCAAATCTAAGGCTTGCTGATCTTTCCTTAGCATATGATCAAACTTCATCTTCTCAAAGTCAAGGGCATTATTTGCAATAGTTGATTTCGCTGAGAAAATTAAATTGAAATAAATAAATAAATGAGTTAATGATTAAGATATATAGTAAACAAAACTTACTTATATCTTTTTTTCAAAATAATCCTCAAGGGAGCCAAATGAGCTTGTTGAAGTATTACCACGTTTTAATAGATGGTTCAAGTTCATTGAAGTTGAGGCTCGACGCTTTAGTTTGGAGTTTGAACAAGAGGCTTCAGGAAGTTCTTCTAAAGCAGCTTCTAAAGAGGTATTCACATTTCCAGAATTGAGATTATTTAATGGAGATTGAGTTTGAGTAGGAGGAGACTAGAAAGAAAGAGAAATTCAGAGAAGAATTGAAGAAAAAACAAAAAGTAAACATACATTTAAATTTTGGGCCTCTGAGGATTCAGATCTGCTGTGATTTAATTTTTCTGCTTGATAGTCGGGATCATCTTCAGCTGAACTATGGTTAGGAGGTGGAGGGGATTGATCTCCTTCAAGTAAAGGTGTGTCGGGAGGATTATAGGAAGGTTTGGATCCAGAGGGTATATCCTTAGTAGTATTGTGTAGAAACCAAGGGTTTACATCAACTTGGGAGCCAAAAAGATTATCCATTTCCTCATAGAAAGGACACATGACATTGAGCTTTTCGGAAACAGTAGTAATTCCAATCTCCAAATCATCATCGTCAATACCAAAGCCAGTTTCATTTACAGCATGATGAGTCTTTTTATATTTTGAATGGTAACTCTTAAATCTCTCCTTCATTTGTTTAGGATTGATATCGATTCTCCCCCTTGTTTTCTTCCTTACTTCATTGGCCATCAACAAGTAGCCATTAACCTTTGAAGAAGGTGGACGTCCAATACGAGTGGACTTTTCACATCCAAAACATGCTTCAAAATTTGATTTTATTTTAAGGAAGTTGATTATGATGAGATAATCATCCTTTTTAAGCTGACCTGAACCTGCCTTTGATTTTTCAGGTGTAGGGCTTGCTTTACGAGGAGACTTTTGTGACAAAGCAGATTTTTGAGTTACCTTTTGAGATTTGGAATGTCTGGGAGGCATTATGAAACTGGCACATAACAAGAAAAAAGGTTAAAAAGTAGAAGAAATAAGTAAAAAAGAATGTAAACATGCCTGGTCAAAATATTGAAAATGTCAGGAAGGGGTGTGTGCCGAGGATTGATGGGTAGGTAGCGAGGAAGGTCAGTGTGTCACATGTGACAGGGATGGTATGGGAAAGGAAGGGATGTTTTGTGGCCAAAATGTGGTTGTGAAAAAAAACGGGAAAAAAGTGCTGATTTGAGGTCATAACTGACACCCTTTTTTGAAATAAGTGACTTTTTTGCAAAATTTAAGTGCTGATTTGTAAGTGCTGATTTGGTTTGAAATCCGCACTTAATTTAAGTGCGGATTTGCCAGAACTGACACCCCCTAATAAATACAAATGTAAAGAATAGTTGATTTAAATTTTTCTTTGGTTTTCAGATAGTTATTAATGAAGATAAATAATTATAATTCATGTAAAAATTTCATTGAGTTAGATTTTTTAGAAGTCAGGCAGCAAGAAGTTTGAAATGCTTAGACTTAGGGGGGGCACAAGTGGGGCTGGCTGGTGGGGTCATGAATGAGAACTGGTGTATCTTCTATAATAAATGCAGTACCATATTACGTTTTAAATGCAGCCTCAATTGAAGTTAAAGAAATTAAATTTATATTGTATTATATTATATTATTTTATATTATTTTAGTATATATTATATTATATTATATTATATTCATTTTATTATTTTATTACTTTATTTTATTATATTATATTATATTTTATTATATTACAATATAATATCTATATTTAATAATATATATATATATTTTTTTAGTATTATTAGTATGTGCCAGTGCAGAGGGGCCATTCTCAATTTTCTTTTTTGTGGCCACTCTGCACTGGTGCCATGGTCCAATGCACCACACCAGTAACATGAAACTGGCAACTTTGAGCCTGTGACATGTGACACATCTTTTGTGTGAAAGAAGTGTCACATGTCACACTCCCAAAAATACCATTTTCAGGTCTATGGTGCATTGGACTATGGCACATTCTGTGAATATAAAAATACAAATTAATCAATATTATATATTATTAAAATAATGTAATAAAGTAGAATATAATACTATATAATCTAATAAAATAAAAGATAATACAATATAACAATATAAAATAAGATAACATAAGATAAATTAAAATAAAATAGAACTAAATAAATTAAAACAAAATAAGATAAAAGAAATAAAATAAAATATAGTGAAGTAAATTGAACTAAACTAAACTGAAATAAAATAAATTAAAAAAATAAGATAAAAGGAAATAAAATAAAATAAAATAACAAAATAAATAAAAGTAAAATACAATACAATACAATACAATACAACAGAATATAATAAAAAAATCAAAATAAAATAATAAAAAATAAAATAAAAATAAAGTATAAGAAAGAGAAATAAATAAAATAAATATTTTAATTAATTTAATTAACTCAAATTAAATTAAATAAAAAAGTAACAAAAAATCAAAATAAAAGAAAATAATATTGAATTAAACCAAACTAAACTAAAATAAATGTAAATAAAATATCTTGGAAAAAAAAATAAAAATTGCCAATAAGCTTAATGAATTTTTAAAAAAAAATTAAATTATGCATTGGGGCTGAATTATGTTATAAGAAATTTTTAAAACTGCTATCCAATCATTTGAGTCATGTCACAATTTTGAGGAGCAGATGATATTGGGAGTGAAGTAACAGCAGTTTCTGGAAGCTCAAACTTGGGGGCCCAGGCCTAGCTGGCTGGTGTGATCATGAGTTACAACCTGAGAACAGAACTGAATTCAATGTAGTCCCTCCTTTAGTTTTGCACTTGGTATATAATTTTTAGAAATTTTATTTGAATAAATCAGTACTCATTTCATTTACAGATTATATTGATTTTTCTCACTTCTTTCACAATTTCAACATTTATTATTCTGGAGAGTACCTCAATTTACTCAGTTATATTTCCTCATGCTCACATCCTATACTGTGTTAAGTTTAAAAGTATATACACAAGTAAAATTCAATGTAAACTGGTCAGTAATTGACTGGGAAATCTATGATATGAAATACATGAAAGAATATACACAGAGGGATAATACTATGCAGTGGATATCAAGTGCTTTTATTGTTTTCAGGTAATGATTCTGTGCTGCAGCCTTTTTTTATTTACTCTGCTTGAGCTTGGTACGTGCTCTTTGTGGAAAAAAGTGAGGGAAGGCACTGAAGCAAGGTCACTCCACAGTTCAGAACAAAAAAATGACCAGTTCTTGAGAAGCATCACAAAAAATAAGATGGATAGTGCACAGACTTTTCCCCCTGTGATAGAACATTTAGATAAAATATGGTGGGAGGGAGTCCATTAAAGGGTACTCTACATGTCCATTCAGGGTACCAGAAAAACCACTTACCTACAAGTGCTACTTTTTCCCCCATGGCGCCTCTATCTGACATTTTTATCCTCAATTTTTCATAATCACATCTTGTACAACTTTCTGAATATACCAGCCTCCCTACTTTTCTGAACACTCCCATCCCATCTATTCATTCTATCCATTCAAAAGCCCTCGCCATCTCATCTGTTTGTCTCTTCTACTTTTCATCTTCAAATATCTCAACATGCCTTGTCATCATAGATCTTCTCAAAGGCAGAATTCCCCCAGTTTTTCTTCAAATCCCATTTCTCTCTCTTTTCCCCACTCAGCTGAGAAATCAAAGACCATTCAACTTAAAAAAAATAATCATCTCATACTTATCAACTGGAAAAAACTAAAACTAATTATGATTCTTTTTTTAGTACTGAGAATTAAACTAAAGTAGGAGGGCCCCCTAAATCAAAAGTCAATGGATATCTTCTAATGGCAAATGTATTAGAAAATAAGAGAAAGGGAAGGATTGATCTTTTGCCTTAACAGATTTCTGAACTCTTCAAGCACTATCAAGCCAAATACAAGAAGGATAAGACTCTTTCATCTTTCACTGGTTTTGGTATTACAGTCCTTGACACCAGTAAGGGCATTAAATCTATAGACAATAAACTTGATTCTTTATGTCCCTACTATAAAGAGATGGTTTTTATATTTGGAGAGCAAGCCAATATTAAGCCTGAAAAAATTTTGGATGGAGAAGATGATATCTCCAAACATGATGTCAATAGAATACTTTTTCCTTCATCTTCTACTTAAGCCTCCCCTCATTTGATTTCCACCAATCATGATATCTTTTCAATAGTTCCTTATGGAAATATAAAATAACCTGATCCCACTCCAGTGAGCTTTTATTTTTTTTCTAGTTGTTTTATTTTTCTTAATTACATCTTTTTTTATTTCTAAAAAGGCTAATGCACAAACCTAGGATCCTCAAGTAAGAAAGTCTGAAGCTATAATCAATGATGAGGAGAAAAATTTTACCTTCAAAAAACAACAAAGACCATGAACTAATTTGAATTTCCACAGTCATAGAAAGCAAAACAGAGATAGTTTTTCACAAACCCCTTTTTCTTCCATAGATTATTTCTCGGAGAAATTTGAATCTGGTAAGTGATAGAATACCTCTTAATAATTAAGTGAGCTTTTCTTTTCCTTTTTAATATTCCTTTTCACTATAAATAAAGTTGAAGATGAAAAAGATACTCTCAACTTTCAAAGCAACAATACAAGCTCACTTTATGCAGGGATGATAGGGCACAAGACTTGGAGAAGAAATTCAAGCTCTCTTTTCAGGGGGAAGAGAGGGTAAAAGACTTGGAGGATAGGAAATTTGAGCTTTCTTTAAAAATGGATGGGAGGGTACACAACTTGGAGGGGAAGAAATTTAAGATAAAAAAATAGAAGAAGGCTCTTGAGTACCATTTTTATTGGATCAAATGAAACTCAAGTATCAACTTGAAGATGGTTCAAAAAAGATAGTTTTCTTGATATAACATGTTAAAGATAATAAATCTGTTGAGGAAATTGAGCACTTAATGAAAATTTTTGATGACTAGTTTCTTTTATTTTTTTGTTCATATTTCTTTACAATTTTTTTTGAAAGTTTTTTTGATAAAATTCATTAAAGCTAATAAATATGTTGAAGAAATTTACTGCTTAATGAAAATTTTTGATGACAAGTCTTTTTTATTTTTTTCATTCATATTCCATTTCAATTTTTTTTTGAAAGTTTTCTTGATAAAATTCATTAAAGCTAATAAATCTGTTGAGGAAATTGACTGCTTAATGAAAATATTTTATGACTAGTTTCTTTTATTTTTTTTGTTCATACTGGTGCTTGCCACAATTTTCTGTATTTCAGAAAATGAATATTTCTCAACATCCTCAATATTTTTTTGATAAAAATCAATATCTTCTAGAAGACTTTGTTTGTTCAAATGGTGTATATGTCATCCCTGATTTTTGTGGGACTGGTGATGAAGAAAGTGAAAAATTAAGATTCAATACTCATCTAGTGAAATCTTGTGTTAGTATTGAGCATGCAATTAAGATACTGAAAGGATTATTTGCTTTTCTACGAGAACTAAGGACTCCACTATGTAAAAAAAAGAATTGAAGGTTTCTGTAGACTGGATTACTGCTTGTCTTATATTACACCATCTTCTTGCTAACTTAAAAGATGGATGGAATGAGCTTTATGAAGATGATATTCCTGATCCACCTCCATTAATAGAATCTAGAAGTACTTCATCAACTCAACTTAGTTCTATGCATGCTAAAATAATACCAATCACCCTTTCTACTTTTGAAGGTCTAGCTTAACTGATTTACAATTTTGTTTTTTGTTTAATACTTTTTGCCAATGAAATTCCCCAGTTTCTCAGTTTCATTTGTTTTGGTTCAGCTCCCAGACTTGAAATCACATAACATTTTCAAATGCATAAAATTTCTAATATTCTGTCTCACTAAGATATTTTTTTTTATATATCTCTAACTTCCATCATTCATTTTTGGCTCAGATACTTTTCACTTCACAGCACTCAAAGTAAGTCACTTTCTCATTTTTTTTAATTTAATTGCTAGTTGAAATGTCTTTTTGCTTGTCTCTTTTTTTTGTTTCTTTTTTTATCATCATTTTTGTTTTGATTTCTGATTTATCTGTTTTTATTTCCCTTTCCCCCTTTTTTTCCCTTTTTTTCTTGTTTTCTATCTTTTTTTTCTTGATTTATTGACTTTTTGGTGTTTTTTGGTCAATTTTGGGCATTTTCACTTTTTTGGCCTTCTTCCTTGATAAATTGCTTTGGAATTATTTGGAACAATTCAGAAATGTTTTCTAAGAATATTTTACTTACTTTGAGGTGTTTTTGGCCAGTTTTTGGTATTTTATTTTGTTAAAACCTTCCAGACACATTTTCCAAGCATTTCTTAGTGAATTTAAGGTGTTTTTGGGCTTTTTTAGGTCTATTTTCTCACTTAATATATTTCAAAATTACTTAAAACCTTCAAAAACCATTTTGAATCAGTTTAAAATCATGTTAAAGTGTTTTTAAATTGTTTTGGCACTTTTTTGTACAATTTTTGGAACTTTTTTTTGGCACTTTTTGGCACTTTTCTGGAAACCTTTAGGCACTAATACTTAATTTGACAGATTAAGAATGGCTAAAACTTGTTGATGATGATATTTTTCCTTCTAATGTCACAGTGTAGGTAGACTCTTACAGTCACCTTTCTGTAAGCAGAATCCAAACGAGTTGGATAATCAGTGAAAACCCTGTCCCTCTAAATGAATTTGTGAGTTTTTTAGATCAATAAGCTTAAAAGTCTATTTGATAATAATAAAGAATGAAACTCTTTCTAATTAACACTTTTTAGGATGATTGAGCGGTTCTTCTGTGCAAAACAACTGAAACGCAACAATAAAGTTACACCAGAAACAATATTTTAAAAGAAAGAAGTTTAAATGTTTTTAGATTTTAATAATTTTTTAAAACAGATACTATAAATGAGTCCCTGGAGTTGAGAACTTTCCAATGATACCCTATATGTTAATGTTTAATAGTTGTTGAGTAAAATATTTAAAGTGTTATGTAAAATTGTTATTTTATAAGGGTATTATAAATGATTAATTATTTTGTTGACAAAAGAAAAATATGAATAATGGTTGTTATCCTTCAAAAATACCCTTCTAATCGACACTAAAGAGACAAAAAACCTCTAGCAGACTAAGATTACCCCCCTTCTATCTGATTCTCCTACTCCAGACCTTTCCAACAATACCCTACATGCATAGGATCTACAATAAACTATTGATCTAAAAAGCATAATAAATTATAACCAAATTTTGCAACAATATCCAAACTTTTCTGCAGTGACCAAACTTTGCACTGGTGATCAGACTTTTCTACAGTGACCAAACTTTTCAATGGTGATCAGACTTTTCTACAGTGACCAAACATTACCACAGTGACCAAACTTTGATCCAGTGACCAGACTTTCCCATTGTGAGCAAATTTTGCCAAAATGAGCTCTTTTTACCATAATGAGCTATTTTTGGCCAGAGTGAGCTAATTTTGCCACAGTGAGATAATTTTTCCCACATGACCAAACTTTGCCACAATGACAGAATTTTTCCAGTACACTTCGTTTTTGCACTGGAAAATCACTGGAGCAAACCCGAGCACACCGGAGCACACCGGAGCACTGGAGCTCAGTTGCCATTCAATCAGCACACCATATCCACCAAAAATACTATAAGTCACTGGGCTATCCAATGATAATAATCATCTTCCAAAATTCCAAATATCCAGCCTTATAATCCAGAAAATTGCTACTAATCTTCAAAAATAAACCTCAGTGGCATACCCAGATGTGGAATGCCACAACAGTAACCTTTGGTGGTTTTTATAACAAAATTCACATGGATGAAAACAATCTCAACACACTCATATTTGGAATATTCTCATATGTTAATCCAAAAACTGGTATTATTATCCCCTCACCCTCCTCATCTACAAAATTCCATGGTCTATACTTTCCAGATCATTGATGCATTATGGAATTCAGATCAGGAAATAAACTAATTGAAGAAATTTAGTATTTGAATTTCCACAATCACCAGATGACTAAAGCACTACATGGCCTAGAATCCTGTGAAAAATTCATTCACTTTGGATGTTCTTTTCAAATCAATAAGGAGCTGGTCAATAGGATTGTTAAGGTAAGAGAGAAAGGTGAGGTAAAAAAACACAAGGTATAAAAGGTATGGGGTTTAATATAGGTTGTCAAATTTTATTTTTTATTTCATGAATTAAAATTTTACAAGTCATATATGATACTCTACTTACATAAATTAATGATTCATCAGGCCATGTATCATATTACAGTAATCATGAGGAATTTTTTTTTCTCATGCGTTTCATGTGTACATTTGTGTTTGATTTTATTGACTTTAGTCACAGACAATTTCCACTCATCTTTTTACTTGAATTGTAATTAATTTAGGTTTGATGATTATCTTACAAGACTTGTTTACATGTTTATTTATGCAATGAACATAAATTTTGGCAATCTCTGCCCCACTTCAATAAAACACAGGGGAGGGTATTGCTATTTTTTTGTCATAAATTTTTTCTGACTTAGAAAAAAAATGGTGAAACCCATCCACTGTTATAGTAAATACCAGGGGAGGGTATTTCCAAAAAAAAATTTGATATGAATTTTTTTGACTTGGAAGTACCTAAAGGGTAAAATAAAGGGGGGGCCTTCAAGACACCTAAGAGGGGAAAAGGGGGGAATGAGGATACCAAGGAGGAGGGAAAAGTGAGATAAAGACCAGGCAAAGGAGGGATAAAGAGGGGAGGAAGAAGAAAGTAAAAAAGAAAAGAGGTAGAGATAGAACAAAAACAAAGTGTTAATTAAACCATGAAAACCAAAAAATGAACCACTTACCAAAAAAAACAGAAAAATATATATATATATATATAAATAAATAGCAATCAAAAAATCAAAAAAATGAATAAAATTACTTACCTAGAGAGATGAAATGAGAAAATGAATGAAAACAAATTATTTGAGGGATGCTTGAGGAGAGGAGGAAATAGATATGAGGGATGAATGAATAAATAAACAGTGATAAATTGTGCAATTGCTGAAAATATGTGCTTTCATGTTGAGCTGGTGAATGAAAACAAATGAGACATCCAAAAATGAGGCATTCACCATAAATTCATAAAAATGAATATGCAAAAAAACCCCCCCAAGTGATTAAAGCAGACAAGTTGAAAATTTGGAGAGTATGAAAAAAAATTACAAGTGTTGTGTTTCAAATTTTGGATGGTGATTGGAATAATGACAGAGTGTATTCCAGTGGAAAGAATGTTTTGTGATTAAAGGGAGGGGAGAGCTGGCACAGGTTCAGGATCCTCTCCTTCATAAAGATCATTTTACTCATCTTTTAAATCAGCTAGGATATTGTGGATTATAATGCAAGTCATTATCCAATGATTTGAAGTTTTGATTTAAAATTTTTTTAAATTGAATTCTGAGCTCCCAGAGACTAGAATATCTCTTCTTTAAAATCCCAATAGCATTTTCAATTTGTACTCCTGATTGTGCAAGATGATTATTAAGAGATATTTCTGGATAATTTTTTAAATTTGCAACTCAGGAAGCAGGTAAAATATATTTTCCACTTGCATATTCTGAGTCTAAAGGAGGTACCAGGATTTGTCAAAGTATTGGTCAGGATTTTGAGGAATCTTTATTCTTTGGAACACAGAAGAGTCATGACATTATCCAGGGCAGCCAATATGAAAAGCAATAAACTTGTTATTGACATCACACACAAGTTGAATTGCAATAGAGTATCTAGAAAGATGATAAAAAGTTAGTTTATGAAGAGATATTTGAGAAAATTTTGAAGAAACATTTTTGTGAAATCAAAATAATGGTTGAAATCATGAGGAGGATTTTGGCTCAATGGCATAGTTGTACCATCACCAAAACCTACAGAGCCAGGGAAACCTCCAGCTTGCATTACTTGAGAAGATTCAAGCTGCTATTTTGGAGTTGGAAAGCAAGGTTTTGAGACTTGAGAGAAAGGATAAAAATCATGCAGTTCTTGGTGTATAATATGACAATACTATATCCTATGGTAAAGAGATTATCTAGACCCATTAAAGAAGCACCATTTCCATTTGAACCAAAGAAACATAGTGCAAAAGCAAGATGAAAGGTATTATTACGCTGTTTTTATTTGAATTATTATGGCAGATAGGATTATTGGAGATGAGTTGAGAAAGTTTGAAAAAAGAATTGGGAGAATTTTGAAAATGTTTTTTTAGTTTTAAATGAGGAATTTCAAGAATTGAGGCAAGATCATATCTAGGATCATGATAAAGATTTGTCTCCCTTGGTATGATGTAATGCTTTTTGGAAAGAAAAGACATATAAGCTAAAGTGTCTTCCAAAGAAGAGTCAGAATCAGAGTCAGCAGCTAGGGTTAAAGTGATAGAGTTTGTAGCTGAGTGAATATGCTTCCTAGTAGAGAGGTTCTTCATTATTTTTAGTAGAAAAGGTTGTTGGTAGAAGGTTTAGGTGATGAGTGGGAAGTGGGAATATACCAAAAAATGAGTAGGTGGGGTGTGTAGATAGATAAAGATTTTATGTGTTTGCCACAAAAATTAAGTAGCATAGAGTGAAAAGACACTTAAGTAAGGCATCTATAACTATATGTCATGTGACTTGCTTACAAATCAATCATGGATGTGATGAGTTTGGGATCAGGAATTAGTAACAGAAATCGGGGTATAAGAGTTGGGATAAGGTGCTATTGTGCAATCCTTATCCACTAGCCCTGGGGCTAGTGGATAAGAATCTTCCATCTGATTCAGGGAAAAAAAATTCCAGATCCCTAATTGTAGGTCCCTGAACATTTATACCCCCTTTAAAGAGTACTCTTATATTTAATTTAAAAATAATGAGAATATTGTTTCAATGAAGAATAATAATAAGAAGAATAATGAAACTATAAAATTAGAAATATTTTAGTAGTCAAAACAATAAAAGCTAACATAATAGAAAAATACTGACTATAATAGGAGGAATAATAAAAATTAAAACAACAATAATTATCATTTCAATAATAAATAGAATAAATAAAAATTAAAAAATTAATGTTTAATTGATAAAAAATTTGAAAGGATGCCAGAAATTTTACTCAATTTTGAGCCACTTGAGATATATTAATTACTATTTCTTGTATGATAAAATATATAGCTAAAATAAAATTATTCTTAGCCCAATAAATATCAATGAGGACTTAATGATAGATATAAAGAGATTTTTTACACACATAAATCACAATGATTCTGAGACTATTGTTACAAACCTATTAAAAATGAGTTATTACTGTCCAATATAGGGGGTGGAATGGCTAGCAAGTCTCCAACCTGAAATCATATGGAACTCATACTGAACTCATACTGAACCCATACTGAACTCTACTTGTAAAGCCACCTAAAGCTTTTCTGATGAGTGGGTTTCATCCCTGATTTTATGGTTCCTTTGTCAATAGCTCAATGCATGTTCAATCTGTGGTGAGTTTGGGTCCAATGTTGCAGAGTTGCTAGCAAGTCCCTCCCCACCCCATATTGTGTAAGGTATGTTAAATAAATACTGAAACTTTTTGAGTCAAATTATTCTAAAACCCAAAGCCATTTTTTAGCTGACTTTCATTATCTAATTAGTTTTATAATAAACTCTTAAATTATACATTTATTTCCCTTATTATTTAAGTAGATACCTAAATATTTATTTTATTATTTTCATATTAATTATTGTATTTTCATTTAAAGTATTCAATACAAGTAATTTTTATAATATTTGTAAAGATATTTTAACATTAATTTTTTGAAAAAATACAGCTTATCCTTTAATGATTATTATTAAAGCTTCATTTCAATTTTAATCAAAATTTATACAAAATGTGCTAACCAATTTTCTGTAGAAACAAAAATATTCATAATAATTTATATGTGAAAAATTCAAATTGAATCAATTTATTCATGATGATACCTTGAAATATTTCATAAAAATTTTAAACAGACACCACACAATATGGGGGGCCAACTTGCTAGTGAGTCCGCAACTTTGGACCCAAACTCACCACAGATTGAGCACACATTGAGCTATTGATAAAGGAACCATACAATCAGGGATGAACACCACTCAGAAGAACATTTTTAGGTGGGTGTTCAAGTAGAGTTCAGTATGGGTTCAGCATGAGTTCAGCCTGAGTTCCATCTGCATTCCATCTGAGTTCAGGTTGAGGACTTTCTAGAAAGTCCACCCCCTATATTGCATAGTGAGATGTAAAATGCAAGTTAGTTTTAAGGTTCAAAAAACCAACTTGAATTAAAATCATAATTTTGTCACCCCTTTGGTATAAGATTTTAGATTTTGTGGAAGAGATGGAGTTTCAGGCTGAGTTTATGTCAGACAGTCTATACCAGGATCCCAGCAAATGTTATGTTAATTTACTGGAACTAAAAAAGGGCGTAAAAATATGCATCTTATGTATATAAATTAATATTTTATTGCATAATAAAATTATATAAGTATCTTATTAAATATAAATAAAATAAGGGTTATATTAATTTTATTTTTATATAATTTATTTATAAATTTAAATTAAGCATGATATATTTTATATTCTATAAATTATGGTGCATTTTTATAAATATAAATTAATAATTAATTAATTATAAATATATATTATAATTATAAGTGTAAAATTAACTTATACTGTAATTAAATTAAATATTTAAATTTATATATTAAAGAAATCTTACATATCTTATTCAACAATAATATTGAGCACTTTTTTGACCCTTAATTGTTACAGGAAATTATTTAATAAATTAAACTACTTATTTAAGATAATAATATTAAAATCCTCACTTTAAATTAACAATATGATTAATTAAATTACTTATTTCAAATAAATTAATTATTAAGTTACTAAAATATTTAAAACAAATGATTAATTTTCCTTTACAATTGAATAAAATGAATTACAAAAATTTTTGCGTAAAAATATTCTATTTGTTTCAATTAAAACCCTTAACAAAAGATTTTAGTACCTGTTTTAGATTATTTTACTCACAGTTATTATGTTTCAGGCTTATTTAGTTACTCATTATTTTAATTAACTGGTTTGCAAAACTATGGTGGGAAAGTTAGTCTCTTACCCATGGGTTTATTTAGTTGTTTCATTTTTTCTCTCAATATCTATGTTTTAGTTATATTCTTTTATATTCTTGTTTTAGCTTATTACTATTTTGTAAGTATGCATTTGTGGCGCTTCAGTGGACCCCTTGCCTATAAAAAGGCCTTGGATAATCCCCTGTAGCCTCACCACTTACTTCCTCATCATAATTTAAATATTACATTATATTTTAATATTTCTTGTGGCGCTTCAGTCCCCTTAAATATTGAATAAAATCATAAGGTTGTTTTAAGATTTTTAATAGTTATTTATTGATATTTTAGCAGAGAGAAAAAATAAAATACTTACTAGTATAACCAGTGCACCCCTTGTCATTTTTTGTCTACCAAAATAGTTTCTGTATTGTCCCATCAACCTTTACATCCCTCTTTATTTCTTTGATTTCCTTTTTCTCTTCTTCTTCTTTCCTTTTCACCCTCTTCTTTACTATCTTCTAGAAAACTGGCCTACAGTTTAAGTACAGATAAGTGAATAGCTTGATTATTCAGTTGTCTAGAATATTTTAATGGTTGTAAATGAATACTGTAGTAAAAATTCAATAAGTATTAAAATATAGTTCAATAAAAGGGTCTCTGTCAGAAGGTCCTTGTTGGCCTAAAAGTATTTCCAATGGTCCAATGTCAATAATAGGCATAGGAAGGCTCAAGATTTCAACTGTGTACATATTTTTATTTCTTTATAAATTATTACTCAAGTAATTAGGTAAATAATTTGCTTATTATTACTTTAAAAGCTTAGAATTTTCCAAATGTAAATACTAAGAGAATATGAGTAGTAATAGATATTTTATGGTATATAAAATATAATTGTAAAGTAAGTAATCAAGTGATGGAATAAACTAGCCAGAATGAGAGGCCTTATATAGGCTAAAGGAGAGAAAATACAGAGTCAGAAATTCTATATACATGATTATGAGAGAAAGAATAATTCCAATGATAGAAATTTCTAATAATTAAAGTTTTTCTAAAAAGAATGTACTCATATACTGTCAGCCAGGCTTCTAGATTTACCCAGCAAAATAACTAATTATTTACTGGGATGAAGCCACACCTTTTTATTTCCTATATATTATCATTAATTATAATATATTTACTTTAAATTTACTTGTAATAAATTAACTAGTTACAAAACAGTAAATAATTAAATTTAATATTAAAATGTCCCTTATATTTTTATTTCCTAACACCTTGCTCAATGACAGGTTGAGAGAAATAAATATTAATATTAAAATTAAATAAATATATACAAGAAATCAAATTACCTATTTAAAAATGACACTTACTGTCAGCCAGGTTGCTAGATTTACCCAGTAAAATAATTAATTATTTACTGGATGAAGCCACACCTTATTATTTTAATTATTTAATTATAAATTAGTTACATTAGAATTACCTATAATAAATTAAATAATTACAGAATGGTAAAGTTAATGAATAATTAAAATTAAATATAAAAATTTCCCTTATATATTTATCCTCTAACACCGTGCTCATTGACAGGTTGAAAGAAAAAAAATTTATATTAAAAAATAGATTTTAAATTAAAATAAAAATTTAATATTCAAATAAAAATAAATATATACAAAAAATTCGAAATTCTTATTTAGAATTGAACTTTACAGTAAATATTAAATAAATTAATTTATTCCTGTCATACTCTGTAAATACATTATTTTGACACCTTCTTTTAAGAACAACTTTATTATTTGAAAATATTATTTCTGGAATATTCCTTTTTTCTCTCTCTTATACTACTGTTTTTAGAATTTTATTGTCGTACTTTGTCTCTCCTTTGCCTATATAAGGCCTCTCTTTTTAGTTTTTTTTTAACATTCCATTACTTACTTACATTTAACAAACATTTAGAATATTTTCTCCTGTGCTTTATTTCTCCTCTGCCTATATAAGGCCTCCCTTTCTGTTTTTTTTGATCATTTCAATTACTTACTTATTTTATTAAAATCATTACTACAATTAAATAATTATTACTATTACTTATTGTTTTTATTATTTAATAACAAAAAAATATAAATCATTAATTATAATAATATTTATAAACTTTATACCTCTTTCAATTGAGTAAAACAACTAAAAGATAAATTATACGTACCCTTGACTTTGAATCCCCATAAAACCACCTATCACCACTTTTGGACCTCCTTTAAAATATTCTAGTCCATCAGAGCCCTTTGACACTTTAGGCCCTTTACAAATTGTTGACAGCGCATCAATATCTTGAAGCCGGCAACCAAGGGACCATCCATGGCAAAGTACCAGAAGGACAAGTAGATGAAAAAAACGACAAATGTCATATACCATGTGACTTATTTTTTTTGCTACAACCAGGAATCAAACCGTTCTCCAAAATTTAGGTTCATATATTGGAAATAGTCATATATATTTGTGGTAATTATATTGATTACTATTTGTGGGTCATTTTGCACATTTCATTGTCCACTTATATCTTTTTACTCAGCACTCTGTGAGTGGCATTAAGTTGCTCATTTTACGGGGGGGGGGGGTTCCTGGTGAATAAAATAATTATTTCCTAGTTGACCAAGTTAGAACTATATTGTTCTTAGTCCTAGAAGTGATATAAATAATGAAATTAATTATATTAAAAATTTTAAATTATTTCAGTTGACTTCTGTCCTGATAATTGAAATTTTATATTATTTTTTCAGTTGAAAAATTGTCCTGGCAGTAAATTAATAATATTTAAAACTAATTAAATTAATTATATTAAATAATTTCAGTTGAAAATAAGTCCTGGTAATTAAATTATTTCAGTTGTCATTTATTCCTGGTAATTAAAATTATTTTCAGTTGACATTAATTTTTAGTAATTAAATTCTTCAGTTGACTTCTAGTCCAGAAAATTATCAAAATAATACTAATTATTAAATTATTTTTTTATTTCAGTTGATTTATTTTACATGCTGATTATAAAATTATCTTAAAATTAATTAATAAAATTGTGATTATTATTTCAGTTGATTTTTTGTCCTGATAAACATTATATTTTCATTATTCCAGTTGATTACAAAGTTCTTATAATTACTTATATAATAAATTAATTTTTTTCCTTATTTTAATTTAAATAATATAATAATAATATACTGATTAAATTTTAATATTTATTTCTCTAACTTCAGGTTAATTGCAACTATGACTGATCAAGGTGCTTCTGCTGGCTGTGATGAGGAACTTGATTTAATTGATTATGATAAAGCTTCTTCTGTAAGTTCTCCTTTGTATACCAAACTAGCTCAAATTAATCAATTACTGGACCAATCAGGATGTAGAAATTCAGGAGATGGAGATATTAGTGGAGACAACTGCTCAAGATCAAAAGACTTCTATCAACCCCCTAGAAGAGCTTCCAAAAGGCTTTAAAATTAAAAATATGCCCTTGAATCACCAAGTAAAACATCTTTCCTCTCAAATCAAGGAGTTGAGGTAATAAAACCTGAAGCTGAGGTCAAAAACAGACTCTCTAGAAGACAAGGTAAGAAAAATAGAGTCCTTCCTTCAAAAGAAGAGGAAACCTCCTCCTCCAAAAGCCTTTCCACAATTGGCCCCCCAGAAACAAGAAAAGATGGAAGTCTCAAAGTGGTAGTGGGTTTGGCTGAACACCCAGTGGGATTATCTGTCCCAAAAACAACAGCAATAAGTACCTCAGGCAGGTCCTTCAAGAACCAATCAGTTCAACCCCACACCTCCTCACCCCTATCAAGGAGGAAGAAAGAGAAAAAAAATCACATTAAATTCTTGCCCAAGCCATGGTGAGCCCCTCTATTGAATCTAAAGTACCATTTCTTGTTTCTGATTCAGTTCCTTCAGGTGATTCTGGAAGAGGAGATGAGACTGTGAGGCCAGTAGAGGCTGAGAATAAAAGACAAATTTCTCAATATTCTAATGTATCTAATCCTTTGGTTTTGATTGCTACTTCAATGATAAATCCTGATATGAATATTATTGATGATACACTTGATCCTGAGTTTTATGAGATTCTGGAAAGTTATTCTGTTTCCATTTTGAGAAAAACTCCAGATTTAGCTAACATTAATGATGAATATTTGAGGGATATTATTGCTAAACAAAATAATATAATGAACAACATGCAATTGACTCAGAAATATAATAGTTTGTTAGCTGAAGAAGGTTATCAAGCATTTATGAGTGAGTTACAGAGAGTTTCTGATGATTTGTTTCATTACAAAGTAACTCATGAAAAGAAAGGTGCTTTATGGCAAAAGATCAAGAATGAATTTTCTAAATTAAAAGATACTGTGTCCATCTTTTTCCAGGACCTAGAGGGACATAAGATGAACTTAGAAAGATTGAGTGACCATTATTCATCTTTGTAAAAGAAAACCAGTTATCTTTTGCAATCATCAATGAGAGTTTATCTAGTATTCCAAGAGTGAAAACTAGATTAACAACCATTGAAGAGAAATTGAATTCAATGTTACATGATCAAAAAATTTCTGCAATTTCTTTGAAAGAACCTGTTTTTCAGGCTAACCCAATTGTAAATGTTCCTAGCTCATCCAATGTAAAATTAGTGCCAGAAATGCCTGTTGATACCACTGAGCTTCCATCAAAACTTGATGATGTACCTGGATCATCCACTGATAGATTAAACAATGAGATTACTTCCCAATTGGAGAAGTTACAGCTCCTTCTCACTCAGAAACAAGCTTGTAACAAGGAGACTACTTCTAATCAAGAGAATCGGCCAAAACTTGACTAGTATCCAACATTTGATGGTGACTCTTCCTCTGGTTGGAAGCAGTTAATTTGCAGGATTTATAATCTAAAAAATTATTACAATCTCCCAGATGAGGAAATTGTGTCAAAATTAATTTCTTTATTTACCAATATAGCCCAAATGTGGTATGAATCTGTTCTCTTGGATAAAAATGACTACTCATGGGAAGGTTGTAAAATTTAATTAAAGCACAATTCGGTGGTTCCAAGTTTAGATTAGCTCAGCAAAGGCAGTATGAAGAAACCAGATATAGCTCTTCTACTGAAAAACCTATTGAGTTCCTGATAAAACTTGTTAAAATCTTGAGGGCAATGGACCCAAATATGGAGTTTGAGTTATGGAAGGACATGATCCTCTATAAATTACCTATGTCTCTGAGAGACTTAATAGTTTCTTGGGCTTAGTTATCAATCAAACCTTATTCTTTCATTAATACTTGTAATGAGATCCTTCTAAACAACAAGTATGATTCTAGAAGATTCATTTCTCAAACTTCATTGGAGAAAACCTCCAATTACCAAGATAAACCTCTGGAAAAGGATCCTGTCCTTCTATAACTCAAACTCCATATCTGGGTCCATTGCCCCCAATATTTTAACAAGTCTCATCAGGAACTCAATAGGTTTTTCAGTAGAAGAGTTATATGTGGTTTCTTCATATTGCCTTTGTTGAGCTAATCTAAACTTGGAACCACCAAATTGTGCTTTAATTAATTTTTTCCAATCTTCCCATGAGTAGTCATTCTTATCCAACAGAACAGATTCATACCATATTAGGGCTACATTGGTAAGTAAAGAAATTAATTTTGACACAATAACCTCATCCAGGAGTTTTTAAGAATATTTTAGATTATCAATCCTGCAAATGAACTGCTTCCAATCAGAGGAAGAGTCACCATCAAATGTTGGATAATGGTCAAGATTTGGCCAATTCTATTTATTTGAAGTAGTCTCCTTATTACAAGCTTGTTTCTGAGTGAGAGGGAGCTGTAACTTCTCCAATTGGGCAGTAATCACATTGTTCAATCCTTCTGAGGATGATCCAGGCATATCATCAACTTTTCATGGAAACTCAGTGGTATCCACAGGAATTTCTGTCACTAATTTTACTTTGGATGAACTAGGAACAGGTACAATTGGGGTATCCTTCTCAACAGCTTCTTTCAAAGAAATTTCAGAAAATTTTTGATCATGTAACAATGAATTCAATTTCTTTTCAATGGTTGTTAACCTAGTTTTCACTCTTAGAATACTAGATAAACTCTCATTGATGGTTGCAAAAGGTAACTGTTCTTATTTTGTAAAGATGAATAATGGTCACTCAATCTTTTTTAGTTCATCTTATGTCCCTCTAGCTCCTGGAAAAAGATGGACACAGTATCTTTTAATTTAGAAAAATCATTCTTGATATTTTTCCATAAAGCTCCTTTCTTTTCCTGAGTAACTTTGTAATGAAACAGATCATCAGAAACTCTCTGTAACTCACTCCTCAATTATTGATAACTTTTTTCAGTTAAAAAACTATTAAATTTCCTAGTCATTATCAGGAAAAAATTCAAATGAAATAGTAATCACAATTTTATCAATTAATTTTATGATAATTTTATAACCAGGATTTAAGATAAATCAACTGAAATAATAAAATAATTTAATAATTAGTAATGTATATTTTGATAATTATCAGGACTAGAAGTTAACTGATAAATTTAATTACCTGGACTTATTTTCAACTGAAAATAATTTGAATTACCAGGAATTAATGTCAACTGAAACAATTTAATTACCAGGACTTATTGTCAACTGAAATAATTTTAATATAATCAATTTAATTAATTTTTAATATTATTAATTTACTGCCAGGATAATTTGTCAACCGAAACAATAATATAAAATTTTAAATATCAGGACAGAAGTCAACTGAAATAATTAAAAAACTTTAATATAATTAATTTAAATATTTATATCACTTCTAGTACTAAGAACGATATAGTACTATCTTGGTCAACTAGGAATATAAATTTTTTATTTACCAATATATGAGCCTAAATTTTGTAGCACCGTTTGATTCCTGGTTGTAGCAAAAAATAAGTCACGTGGTCAATGACGTTCCTTGTTTTTGTTGTCTACTTGTCCTGCTGGAACCTTGTTGTTGATGATCCCTTGGTCGTGGGCTTCAAGATTTTGATGAGCCATCAATGATTCAGAAATGGCCTAAAGTGTCAAAGATCCTGATGGTCTAGATGATTTTAATGGAGGTCCAATGGCCGTGAAAGGTGGGTTTTAGGGTTTCAAAGTCAAGGGTACGTATAATTTATCTTTTAGTTGTTTTACTCAATTGAAAGAGGTATAAAATTTATAAATATTATTATAATTAAATATTTAGAATTACATGTTAGTAAATACTAAAAACGATAAATAAAATAATTAATTGGTTTAAGTAATGGCGTAATAAAATGTTAGTAAATAATGGATGATCAAAACAACCAGAAAAGGGAGGCCTTATATAGGCAAATGAGAGACAAAGCATGGAGGAGAAAATCATATATACAGGAGTATGGGAGAAGAAGAAGAATATTCCAGAAACTTCTTTTCAAATAATAAGGTTGTTCTAGAAAGAATATTTTAAAAATGTGTATTTACTGTATATGTCAGAAATAAATTGGTTTATTTAAAAATTACTGTAAGTGTCATTTTTAAATAGGTAATTTGTATTTCTTGTATATATTTATTTGATTTTAATATTAAATTTTATTTCAATATTAATTTTTATTTTAATATTAATATGTATTTCTCTCAACCTGTCATTGAGCACAGTGTTAGGAAATAAAAATATAAGGGACATTTTAATATTAAATTTAATTATTTACTGCTTTGTAACTAGTTAATTTATTACAAGTAAATTTAAAGTAAATATATCATAATTATTAATAATATATAATAAATAAAAAGGCGTGGCTTCATCCCAGTAAATAATTAATTATTTTATTGGGTAAATCTAGCAGCCTGGCTGACAGTAAGTCTACTAGCCTGGCTGACAGTCTCAGTAAATTTTATCTCACCAATTATAAATGGTTTAAAATCTTATACTTGGTAGAAAAAAATATGCAATAACTCAGATAATATTCAAAGACTTTAGAAGTACTATTTATATGTATTGTAAATTTATTGGTTATATAATTTAATTTTAATGATAAAGAATGTATAAAACAAAACTAAAACCCCCTCTTTTATAGTAAATAATACTCCAATGTATCCCCTTAATTTACCAGCGCAATACATGGCTAATAAAGCCTCATTCTATCCAATACACCTGTCCATCAACATAAAGAATGACTAATAAAATAATTAGAATGATATAACCCACCAAAATCTTGGAGTAATAGGGATAATCCATCAAAGTAAAGGAATAAGCAAAAAAGAGAGTATATGCATATAATATCTTAAAATAAAAGACTAAAAAAAAAGATAACACAAAATATTACACAATATTAAAGGGCAATAACAGTAGAAATGATGGGGATAATAATTTTAAATTACTACATGAAATCCCCATCCAAAAATGATCAAAATTGGCTGAGAAACCCAAAAAAGAATGTGAGATGTGGGGTAACTACATACAGTCTTTGGAAGGCACTTGCACAGGTAAATCCTTGAATAATTTAGGCAAATTTAAGCGTGGTAGTGAATTAAAGGTGCCAAGCTTGAGGCTATTAATGAAATTAGTGTATATAACAAGTTCAATGCACCTATAATTAAATTAGGACTCTAAATAAGCACCTGTTGCCTATTTTAGTGTGTTTTCCCACAGTGGGTGTATAATGTGGGGTAATTATAGTGTGAAAAAGCTAACTTTGCTAGAAATGATGCTATTCACATGGGAAAAATGCAGGCAGTATGTGGCCAGTACACAGAAGCCATTTTTGGCATAAAAAACACCAAATTTGAAAAGTAATTTTTATGCATTTTAGTAGCCAAACAAATAGTCTTATTTAAGACAAAATTGATCTTTTAAGGGGAATTTTTAATATTATTAAGTTTATAGTGCATATATTCAACTTTTAAGTGATTTAAAGCACATTTCATGTTTTTCACATAAAACAATGAAAACAACAGATTTAAGTCTACTTAAAAATTATTTAGCCTTATTTTCAAGGTTTTTAAGGTTAAATCAGCATATTAAAACTTAATATTAAGTACATAACACTTTTAAAAGGTGGATATATGTGTGTATATAAGGTGTTATAATGGCATATATTGTATTTTATCATATATTTCACTTATGTATACAACTCGTGTACCTTTATTTATTGTTCCCATGTATTATAAATATGTTTAACATAATTTAAAAGTACTTTTTACTCAGTCCTGGGAATATCCAGGCTGACACAGAGGCTTAGGGTTCGAGGTTCCTCAAATTTCTAAAACAGCATGAAGAGATTTAAGAAATTGTAGAACTTTAATACAGAATGTACCTTTAAGGAATTTTGAAGGAGTAACTTGGTTGAATAAATAGATAAAAATTCATCATTCTTCACAATTAACTTGTGGGTGACTTGAAAAAAAATCTTCAACTGTAAATATAATGGAGCACATATTAAACTTTAATTAAAGTAAGATGATGCTTCAAATGACCTATCATAGAGTTTATAACTATTTTTTATTATTTATCACAAAAAAAAAAATTCTGACTCCTTACTTATTTCCTTAAAATATTCTAATGAAAAATTTCTAAGCACCTACTCAGTATTTATGATGCACTTTCTTTGTCTATAATAGAATTTTCCTTGAATGTTACTCATTTATTTTTACAATTTTAGGGAATTTACTAGAAAATTACTGAGATAATACTGGGAGCTTACTGAGAGACACCAATTTCTTTCTGAGAGTTTTTGCATCTCTTACTGAACATATATTAGGGGGTATTAAAGTTGACTGATCTGCAATTAAATTAACTGCGGATAAAAATCCTTATACCCCAATTATCTTCCAAAATTATTTTTGTTAATAATTGGGTTATTAGACATTTTATGTGTCAAATTTGACCTCTCATCTGAAATTTTTCTACTCAATTTTTCATAACCCCATATCAGACAACTTTCTGTCATAACCCCATCTTGGCCTACTTTCATTCATAACCACATCTTTGACTACTCTCTGGATATGCCTTCTACCTTTCTGTGCACCCCCATTCTCATCTCATCCTGTCTATTCTCTATTCAGAACACCTCACTATTTAATCTACTTGTTTTTTCTCCTTTTCATCTTCATTTATCTTAACATTCCCCATCATCATAGCTCCTCTCAAAGGCAGCTTTCCCCCAGTTCTTCTTCAAATCACACTACTCCCTCTTTCCTTCACTCAGCTGAGAAATCAAAGATTGTTTAATTAAAGAAAGATGATCATCTCATTCTTATCAACTGGTAGAAAACTTAATATAACTATGATTCTTGTTTTGGTAACAAAAATGCAACTAAAGTAGGACAGCACCCAGCATCAAAATTTAATGGTTATCTTCTAATGGCCAACAAATTACGGAATAAGACCAGGGGATGGATAGATATTTTACCTAAAAAGATGTGTGAATGCTTCAAGAATTTTTGAGCCAAATACAAGAAGGCAAAGACTCTTTCATCTTCTACTGGTTTTGGTATTACTGACCTAGATATCAGTAAGGGCATCAAATCCATAGATGATAAACTTGATTCTTTTTATCCTTACATTAAAGAGATGGATTCTATTTTTGGAGAGAGAGCTGATTTTAATCCTGAAAACATGTTGGATGGTGAATATTCTATCTCCAAACATGATGTTGAAAGAAATCTTTTTCCTTCTTCTTCTACTCAAGCCTACCCTTGTTTAACTTCCACAAATTAAGATATCTTTTCAATAGATCCTCATGGCAACATAAACCAACCTGATCTAACTCAAGTAATTTTTTTTTCCTTTATCTTACTAATTCCTTGTTTATTTACATTTTCTAATTTCTAAAAAGGCTGAAGAACAAATGCAGAAGCCACAATCAACTGAGTCATAAGCCAGTGACAATGATGAGGAGGAAAATTTGACCTTGAACAAAAAGCAAAGGGCTTCAAGTAGTCTAAATTTCCACTCTCAAAGAAGAAGAAAAAGCAATACTTCATCTCAAACCCCTTTTTCTTCTATCAAAGAAATTTTGGAGAAACGTGATGCGGGTAAGTGATACCAAACCTCTTAATACTTTACTCTGATTTTCTTCTAATTTTTGTTAATATTTATTATCATTCTAGAACAAGTGGAAGTTTCTAAAAAGAATCTAAAGCTTGAAAAGCAAAAATATGAGTTGTCTTTAAGGAGGGATGACAGGGTACATGATTTGTAAGAGAAGAAGTTCAAACTCTCTTTACAGAAGGATGATAGGGCACAAGACTTTGAGGAGAAGAAATTCAATGTATCTCTAAGTATTGAAAAATCAGACAAAGAGGATAAAACACTTGAGCATCAAAACCTCATGGAATAGATGAAATATAAGCTTGATTGTGAAGAAAATTATAAAAAGAAAGATTTCTTGATAGAATGTGTTAAAGGTAATAAGTCTTTTCAGGAAATTGAACTTTCAAAGCAGTTTTTTGATGACTAGTTTGTTTTATTTCTCTCACACTTCAACTTTTCATAATTAATTGTACATAAAATTTTATCTTAATTTCCTGTATTTCTTCACTCTATCCATCATTATATGAATTTTCATATTTTAATGATAAATTCTTTTAAAAATAAAATTTAAAATTAATTTTTAATTAAAATTTTCAAGTCACATTTGAAAATTTCTCAATCCCACCCCTGCATTTGATTGAACTAAGGGGCGGGTATCACCAAAATTCATTCAAGTAAAGAATTTTGCAAGTCTTATATGAAATTTTTGCAATACTCCCCCCTGCATTTTATTGAATTAAGGGAAGGGTATCACCAAATTTTCAAGTCAAAATTTTTTTTTAAAGTCTGATATTAAAATTTGGCAATACCCCCCCCCGCCTGCAATTTATTGAATCAAAGAAATCAAATGGAAAAAAAATTAAAAATGAAAATTTTTTCAACCTATTATTTTCACCTGTCCCAATCAAGTTTTCCTAGTTTATGTAATAGAAAGTAGAACAACCTAAGGCCAGATGCACCATTATATAAAACCAGTGATCTATCTTGACATAACTTTAAAAAGTAATTGGAAGAGACAAATCCAAAATTAAATGAAAATTTCTTCAACCAATTATTTTTACCAGTCCCAATCAAGTTTTCCTAGTTTATATAATAGCCAGTAGAGCTACCTAAGTCCAGAGGCACATTTATATAAAACCAGTAATCTATCTTGATGTAACTCTAAAAAATATTTGGAAGAGACAAATCCAAAATTAAATGCAAAAAAAACTTAAAATGAAAAATGAAATTGAAAAAAAGGAAAATAAAAAGGAAAATTTAAAAAAATTAAAAAAGATATAAAAAAATAATAAAAGAGAAAAAAAGGAAAAATACATGGATGAAAATATTTAATGATAGAAAAAAAAATTTAATATGTTAGTTATTATACCTGACAGATCTACTAAGAACAATTTTTTTAATCTAAATTTTGTTTTTGATTATTAATAAAATTAATAAGACCTTCATTTATTTGGAACAAAAAGCCAAAATGGGTAAATTCTTGACAAGAAACTAAAGTTGGAGGTGATTTATTGTTTGATGCCGATTTTGAGAATAATTCCATATAGCCTCAACTATTCCATTGGCACTACCAAAATCAATAATACATTTATGGTCAGGAAAGTAAAGGCCATGTCCCTCATCAGAAGTGGGAGATTGAATAGGAACACCAGTCTCTGGATTAATCTAAGAGAAAATTTAAATGTTAGACAATTCTTATCATGTTTATCTGGATGAACATTATTGTAAAATATTTTATAAGTGATGATTACATTAGAACAAAAAACATAAGCATTTATTGCTTCTTCCCATTCAGGATCATACCAATTTGGTAAACCGAATTTTAAAGCAAGTTGATGGTTTTTTTGAAAATCTTGAATACATAATTTTTATATTAATTTTCCAAGAAAATATTAAATGATCCTAAAGAATTAAATTGTTTCAGATCTTCTTCCATTTGCTCTGGTTTCAAAATTTTCAATAAAGAATAAATTCTTGAGATATATGACAAAACTAAAAATTACATATAATAAAAAAATATTTACACACTAAAAGAAACTCTTTGATCATATCCTGCATGCCAACAAAAGCCATTCATGACACCATAAATCAGATTTTTATTTTATAAGGGTTGTCAAACCAAAGCCATTTGATAGAGAGTAGAAATTAAATCTGAAAGCTGGCAAAAGACTTCTTCCTTTTTCCCATTAAATGAATGAACTTCTATGATAAATCGAGGTTTTTATTTATTATTGACAACTGCAACAATAAGATCTATGCTCTCTTCTGAAAGGTTTTTGATGTTTTTGTAAAAAACAATTTTCTTAAGATTTGATATTGAAGTCTTATAAAATTTGAGATTGTCCAAATGTCCAAAGAATGTTTTGCAAAACATCTTCATCCTAATCAACTTTCTACTTTGATAAAATTTTGTCTTTGAATTGCTTGATTCTTTATTTCAGGCTAAGATCAACTAAATGGACGTGAACTAGCTTGAAAAGTCTTTGTCTAGAGTTTAAATGGTCCTATTTGAATACTGTAGTATAAATCCAACAAATAGTAAAATATAATTCAGAATAAAGGTTTCACTAATATAATTCTCACTATTCTTATATGTGGCTTAAAATCTTTTTAGTTGGTAGAAAAATAGATTCAATAATTTCAGATACTATTCAAAAGTTTTATAAAAGTACTAATTGAGTTGTATTGTAATTTTTTTGGTTATATTGGATAAATTGAAGTGATAAAGAATTAAGAAAACAAGACCCAAAAACCTCCTCCTTTTATACACATTAAGTTCCCCAATAAATCCCTTGATGTACCATCCAATACAATGTTAATGACGCCTCAAACAACTAATAGACCTCTCCATCAACACCCCTAGTGACCCATGACATAATTAGTGAAGCAACAACCACTAAAATCCTATTAATAATAAGGGAGATCCATCAAAATTAAAGAAAAGACAAAAAGAGAGTATATGCGTGAAAAATAATGATATAAAAGACTAAAGAGGACCTTTTAAGGTTAATTATAGCTTAATAATAAGGGGAATCTACTGTAGAAATGGAGGGGATAATCCTGACATTATACTACATGAAATTCCCATCAAAAAATAATCAATATTGACTGAGAAACCACCCAAAAACTCAAAAAAGAGCGTGGGATGTGGGGTAACTACATGCAGTCCTTGGCAGGTGCTTGCACAGGTAAATCCTTGACTAAGATTAGGCGAATTTAAGCGTGGTGATGAAATAAGGTGCCAAGAGTGAGGTTATTAATGAAATTAGTGCATATAAACAAGGTCAATGCACTATTAATTAAGCTAGGACACTAAATAAGCACCTGTCGCCTATTTTAGTGTGTTTCAACACAGTGGGCGTAGAATGTGGGGTAATTATAGTGTGAAAAAGTTAACTTTGCTAAAAATGAAGCTATTCACACGGGAAAAAAGCAGGCAGTATGTGGCCAGTACACAGAAGCCATTTCTGGCATAAAAAACACCAAATTTGAAAAGTGTTATTTTTATGCATTTAAATAGCCAAATCAATAGTCCTCAATGAGCTCAATTGATCTGTCAAAGCACATTTTTGATATTATTAATTTTATAGCGCATATAGTCAACTTTTAAGTGAAATAAAGCGCATTTCTTGTTTTTGGCGTAAGATAATGAATATAACAGCTTTAAGTGTACTTAAGAACTATGTAGCCTTATACTTAAGGTTTTTAAGATTACCCTAAAATATTCCAACTTAATATTAAGTACATAAGACCTATAAAAGGTGGATATATGCGTGTATATAAGGTGTTATAATGGCATTTTTTGTGTATTTATCATAATTTTACTTATGTATATTATTTGTGTACTCTTATTTATTGTTCCCATGTATAGTTCATTTGTTTAAAGTAACTTATAAGCACTTTTTACTCAGTCCTGGATATATACAGGCTGACACTCGCCCACCCAAAAAAACAATAAAAAAATGATAAGTTATACATTTTTTTTATTTATTTGTAATTTTCAAGTATTCAGATTTACTCTGTAGCATTAAAGATTGTACTTTAAAGAAATAAAACAAAATAAATTATTATGAGTACTGGTTTTTAAACCCTCAGCTGGTTGAACAGAATTTTATTTCTGTTTAAATTTTTTAAGAGGGGTGGATAAATTAGAAATTTCTTTTTCAGGTATCCATTTATCAAATTCATTTGATTTCCCTTTAAATCTTAGTAAATACTCAGTTCCTTTTTCTTTAGTAAGGATTCTTTTCTTGAGTATTTTTTCAATCTCTGCTTTTTCCACAATTTCTTCAGGTTGCTTTTTAGGCCTTCCCCTTCTCTTTGGAAACAAGTCAGGATCATTTGCATGGTAAGGTTTCAATAATGAGATAGGGAAAACTGGATGTTTCCTATCATATGGAGCATAAAATATTACTTCCACTGCATTATTACCAACCATTTTACTTACTACAAAAGGTCCTTCAAAGGGATCCTTTAATTTAACATTACCTTGTAAGTTAAAATGTAGTGTTGATATTAGGACTTCATCTCCCTTTTTGAATTCAAATTCTTTATGAGATTTGTCCCACCTTTTCTTTTCATATTCAAATACTTTTTGTATGCATTCTTCTGCATGCTTTCTGCACATTTTTTGCATATGAATAAAGGATTTAGTACCAGGGTGTATATCCAACCTTGGTAATTTATTTAAATGATTTACTGGGGTATTTGGTACGTATCCCAGCCAGAGTTCAAATGGTTTCTTCTCTGTTACAGAATGAGTTGTGCTGTTATAAGCAAATTCAAGGCCAAGAATTAATGTTACCCAGTCATGTGTGAATTTCTCATTGTCTTTGTATTCTAATCCAAAGGCACAATATCTTCTGATCATGTCTTCTAGAGTTTGTATCATTCTTTAAGCCAGCCCATCAGTTTGTGGATGGTGTGCTGTGGATAATTTTAATTGACAACCTGATACTTCCATCAAAGATGTCCTGAACTCTGAAGTAAATTTAGGGTCTCTGTCAGAGATTATGGCTTTGGGGAACCCAGCAGTATTCATCATCTGAGTCCACCATAGTAATGCCAAGTCTTTTGCAGATACCTCTTTATGGGTAGGGATAAATTTACACATTTTTGTTAATCTATCCACAATTACCCAGCAAGAATTGAAACTTCCTTTTCCTGCTAATGGCAAGCCAGTTACAAAATCCATGTTTATAATTTCCCATGGAGCTTTTGGCTGCTCTATTTGTTGTAACAACCCAGCTCTCTTACCAGTTAATCTTTTAGATTTCTGACAAGAGTCACATGTTTCAATGTATTTTTGTACATCTTCTTTCATGTTTATCCACCAGGCTGTATTTTTAACTCTGGTTAATGTTTTGTTAAAGTCAAAATGACCAGCTAAGATGTCATCATGACAAGTACTCAACATTAACTCTTTCATAGAAGGTGGTATCACTATTACATTACTTAACTTTTTTCTGTAATATATATATCCATCTTCAATTGATAGTTTACCTTTTTACAACACATTTTTATACTTTGGAGGCAAGGTTTTAATTAATGCACTCATGGAGGCATTTGTTGGATCATTAAGAATGGTAGATAGTTTAGACAAATCTTTATCAGATGAATAATTTTCTAATATATTTTGCATAAATTCTTCTTCTAAATCCACTATATAAATCCCAAATATATGTATAACCTCATTTTCAGGTACATAAGCTGGGTTGTCAGCATCATTTGGCAAAGGACTTCTAGATAATAAATCCACATTAGAATGCAATTTTCCTGCTCTGTGAGTGATTGTCATTCTTCCTCTGTATTCTTGTACAGCTAGTTGCCATATAAACATGTGCCTATTAGGTGTTTTCATGTTTAGTAATGATTTTACTGCACTGCAATCTGTTATAAGTTAAAAATTCTGGTCTTCCAGATAGTAATGAAGCTTCTCCAAAGCCCACACCACGGCTAAAAATTCTAGCTGTGTGGCACCATACCTTAATTCAGTTTTTATTGAAGTTCTGGATATATAACAGATAACTACTTCAGATAATTTTCCATTTATTATCTGTTTTTGCTGTAAAGCAGCACCTAAACCTATGAAGCTTGCATCAGTGTACAAGATAAAAGGTAAGGTGAAATCTGGCAGTCCCAAAATTGGAGCTGTCATTAAACATTCCTTTAATTTATTAAAGGTGTGTTGTCTTTCATTATTCCAAATGAAAGCCTCATTTTTCCTGATTAATGTTGTCAAAGGAGCTGCAATAGATTGGTAATTTTTAATATATTGTCTATAATATCCACACATACCCAAAAAACTTTGAATTTCTTTTACATTCTTAGGTATACCAATGTTTTTAATTGCTGCCACCTTATTCTGGTCAACACAAATTTGTAATCCAGATACAACATGTCCAAGTACCTTCAAAGATTGAAATCCAAATTTACATTTATTTAATGCAATTGTCATATTAATTTCATCCATTCTTTGAAATACTCTTTTCAGGTGATTTAAATGTTCATCATATGTTTTTGAAAACACTATGATGTCATCAATATAGACCAATAGCCATCCTTCAACCATTTCATGATGAAAAACACTATCCATCAATTTTTGGAAGACTGAAGGCGCATTCTTTGGGCCAAATGGCATTCTCACATACTTATATATACCCATATGTGTGGTTATTAATAAGTAATTTTGAGAATTTCTTTCCACAGGAATCTGGTGGTAAACTTTGTTTCCATCCAGACAGGAAATATATTTTTCTCCTTGTAAAGTAGCATGGATAGAAGCTATCCTTGGTAGAGGGTAAATATAATCTACTGTGTATGTATTCAGAGCTCTATAATCACCGCATAATCTTGCCTTATCTTTTTCATAAGAGATAAATACTGGTGAATGACACAATACTTAGGTGTTGTGTCCACTTTTTCAACAATACCCATTTCCAACAACATCTTTATATTGTCTTCAATATCTTTCCTTTTTACAGGAGATGCTGGGTAAAGTTTCTTTTTCAAGCTGCCTGGAATATTATCCAAATCACAGCTTAAAGAGATTTTCATCTCATGGTCTTTGACCAATCCTAGTTCTTTTGAACCATGAGCAAATACCATAGGATATGATTTAATCAATCTCAAAGTATTTTCTTCTTCAATTTTTGAGAGTTGAGGACTGAAAGAGGCCTTTTGGATTTCATTTTCCAATTCAACCACTTCATTGGTGGTTCTTCCACCTTGCAGTTGTTCTTCTCTAGGAGAAATGGCATACACTGAATTTTCAGAACATATCTTGAATTTTCTCTTACCATTCACTCCTATGGTGAAACAACTGTTTGCAGGATCTAGTTTAATTCCAAATTTTGTCAATAAATCATTGCCAATAATAAAGTAATCACTACAATCATTATTATCCATTACTACAAATTCACAAACTGCTCTTAGATATCCATTATTATATTTAAAGAATACAGCAGTTTTTTATTTGCCAATTGGATTTAATATTGAACCAAAACCCCTCCAGTTCTTTGTTTGAACAGGTTCTAGTTTTTCCTTATACTTACTGTCAAGTTTCATTAATGTATTAATAGAAACTACACTACCTGCAGCCCCAGTGTCAAGAATGTAATTCATTTCTCTTCCACATATAATAACAGGTGCTCTGATGGGTGTTATTTTGTAAGTATCATGAGATACATCTTTAATTATTTCAGCTTCTTCAATGGAATTTAAAGATGTATCTGTATGAGGTATAGCATCATTCAGGAACATTATATCCTGTTCTAATACAAATATCTCATTTTCATCCTCACTGTAAGGTATGTTACTTTTACAATCCTCACTGGATTCCACATTTTCATCTTCATGATTACTTGGTTCAGAATTCTGGGAGGTTTCAATAACATTTATTCTCTTCTTACACGTGTGACCCTTAACCCAAGGTTCATTACACTTGTAACAAGTGTTATTCTCTTGTCTCTTAGGGACAAGGGGAGCTGAAGGTTTTTTCTTCTCCACTGGTAACTTACTTGTAGTAGGTTTTACCACGTCAACACTTTGTCTGTAATTACTATACTTGGTTTCATACTTGTGGTTTAATAATATCTCATTGCATATATTAATGAATCCAGAGGAATCTCTGATGGTTTCAGTTCTAGCCACAATAATGTCTCTAACTGATATAGGCAATTTGTATATTATTTTTTCTTTCCACTCTTCATAATCCATTTTTGGATCCATAGCTTTCATGATTTTTATTAAATTCATTAAGAAGACCATGGGTTTATCTTTAGCATTTGGATTATATCTGGTCCTTTCATACAATCTTTGTTGAGTGATTCTAAATTTTGGGCCACCAAATTGCCTTTCAATTAGTGCCTTCCATTCATTCCAGGAGTAATTGATTCCCTCACTCAATACAGATTCAAACCATAATAAGGCCACATCTGTAAATAAAGATATTAACTTTGAAGTAATTTCTTCATCAGGTAATTTGTATGAAAACTTTAAGTTATCAATTCTTTGTATGAATTGCTGCCAATCAGATTTTGAATCTCCGTCAAAAGATGGGTACTGATCTAACTTAGGCCAGTTCTTTTGGCTAGTTTTTGCTTCCCTAACCTGAGGAATATTGAGTGATTCACTTACTTTAGAAAGATGATCATGTATTTCATCTTTTACTGATTTTATATTCTCAGAGGCTATGACCCTATGTTCATTTTCAATCATTGGTTTATTATCAGAGTGTTTCATATAAACTGGTACTCTTTCCACATAAGAGGTATTATTATTTATTTTTTCAGAATTTTTCAAAATGTTAGCTACTTCAATTTCCACTCTTTGTAACCTATCTTTTATTACAGGTACATGAGTTAAGGTATCATTTACATTTGAAAAAGACAATTTTACACGTCCCTCTATGGTAGCCATAATATTCTGAGAATGTTCAAATTTATGTTCTATATTTTTAATCTCAGAGTTTAATCTTTTGTTTTCATTGAGTAATTCATTATTTGAATTCTCAATAATTTTTAACCTATTGGCCGTTGTACTCAATGATTGTGTGAGGTTTAATAATACACTTTCTGTATTATTGTTGGACTCACTATAGAATTCTTCCAATTTTTCTATTCTTAATAATAGTTTACTAATTATTTTTGATTCCATTGGGTTTTCTTTTAGAAAATATTCAATTTTGTCTGTGTCCAATTCAGAAGACTCATCATCAGGGTCAAGATTTAATTCATTTGATTCCATTTTTATATTAATAGTATTTTCCTGGTGGTCAATCAAGCTATGTACATTTTCCTCATTGAAAGACAAGTTTAACATGTTATTTTCAAATTAATAATTTTTTAAATCCTTATCAATTATATCCAATACCTCTCTATCAATTTCATTACCTATAAGTAATTCATTGTTAGGATTATATAATTGATCCTGAGAAGATGGATGACTTACCACGGTCTTATTCCATTTCCCCTGTAAGGGTGACTGCTGGATCCTTGTTGAGGAGGGTTTTTGTAGTTTTGGGCATACCAATCCCATTTCCATTTGCTTACTGTAATTTTTTGGTCCTCCTCTTGGGCTGGAGGTGTTGCTATGGAATTGTTGGGTGCCACTGTTGGTGGTTGAGTCTTTATGTCCACTAGAGCTTGGTTGACTTCTATGAAACCATGAGCTGCTCTCTTTTCCAGATTGTTGATCTGGTCCACTATATTGTTGACTCTTATTGTCAAGGTGTTCAGTAGGGTGGATAGGGAGTGAACTTGTTCTTGTAATGTATTTTTTGATTTCTTTATTGAAAACTGCTTTAAAAGCTTTTCCCTTTCCTCCAGAGACATTGGCGGAGTGTTGTTGATTATGGGAGAGTCCTGGCCCTCCATTTGAATGTCCTGTAACAGGTCTTTCAGCTCTAGGTCTTAAGTCATAAGGTTTTGCCTTATTACTTACAATGTCATTGTTGTCACACATTTTCACGTGAAATTTAAAGAATTGAAAGTTTAGATATGAAAACTTCAAAAAGGAGTTTTATCAGTTTTTATCAATACCACTGAAGACAATTTTATTACTTACTTATTGGTATGAAGTGAATCTTTAAGTTCCAAAAGTCAAATATGCTTTTTATGTGGTCACTTGATTTAACTGGTCTACAATATGTAGCTGTGTTTTTATATTTAAAAGAAAACAACTGTCAGTAAGTTTCTTTCTAAATATTTAATGAATTTTACAAACCAATAAAAAGAAAATATTAAGAGTCCTGTTTAAAAGAAAACAATTAATCAGTTTAATTGGTTTATTATCTGCAAAGATCACAAATTTAATTGGTCTATTGACAGACTCCCACTAATAACAATTTTATGTTAAATTAGTGGTAAAATTGTTGATTCAATATCACAATTTTATTATTTAACAGGGCTTCTTTTTCTGAAATCACTATATAAGTGACCCCAACCTGTTGTAATTATCCAAATATTTCTATAGGGATATTATTTACGTGTACCTTCTTTGAAATTTTCACTTACTGGATGATAACAGAATTCTTGAGGACAGGTCCCCAATTGTCAGGCTATGATCAGCTAAATGGACGTGAACTAGCTTTAAAAGTCTTTTTCTAGAAGATTTAAATGGTCCTATATGAATACTGTAGTATAAATCCAACAAATAGTAAAATATAATTTAGAATAAAGGTTTCAGTAATATAATTCTCACTATTCTTATATGTGGCTTACAATCTTTTTAGTTGGTAGAAAAATAGATTCAATAATTTCAGATACTATTCAAAAGTCTTATAAAAGTACTAATTGAGTTGTATTGTAATTTGTTTGGTTATATTGGATAAATTGAAGTGATAAAGAATGAAGAAAACAAGACCCAAAAACCTCCTCCTTTTATACACACTAAGTTCCCCAATAAATACCTTGATGTACCATCCAATACAATGTTAATGACGCCTCAAACAACTAATAGACCTCTCCATCAACACCCCTAGTGACCCATGACATAATTATTCAAGCAACAACCACTAAAATCCTATTAATAATAAGGGAGATCCATCAAAATTAAAGAAAAGACAAAAAGAGAGTATATGCGTGAAAAATAATGATATAAAAGACTAAAGAAGACCTTTTAAGGTTAATTATAGCTTAATAATAAGGGGGATCTACTGTAGAAATGGAGGGGATAATCCTGAAATTATACTACGTGAAATTCCCATCCAAAAATAACCAATATTGACTGAGAAATCACCCAAAAACTTAAAAAAGAGCATGAGATGTGGGGTAACTACATGCAGTCCTTGGCAGGCGCTTTCAGGGGTAAATCCTTGACTAAATTTAGGCGACTTTAAGCGTGGTGATGAAATAAGGTGCCAAGAGTGAGGTTATTAATGAAATTAGTGCATATAAACAAGGTCAATGCACTATTAATTAAGCTAGGACACTAAATAAGCGCCTGTCGCCTATTTTAGTGTGTTTCACCACAGTGGGCGTAGAATGTGGGGTAATTATAGTGTGAAAAAGTTAAATTTGCTAAAAATGAAGCTATTCACACGGGAAAAAAGCAGGCAGTATGTGGCCAGTACACAGAAGCCATTTCTGGCATAAAAAACACCAAATTTGAAAAGTGTTATTTTTATGCATTTAAATAGCCAAATCAATATTCCTCAATGAGCTCAATTGATCTGTCAAAGCGCATTTTTGATATTATTAATTTTATAGCGCATATAGTCAACTTTTAAGTGAAATAAAGCGCATTTCTTGTTTTTTGCTTAAGATAATGAATATAACAGCTTTAAGTGTACTTAAAAATTATGTAGCCTTATACTTAAGGTTCTTAAGATTACCCTAACATATTCCAACTTAATATTAAGTACATAAGACCTATAAAAGGTGGATATATGCGTGTATATAAGGTGTTATAATGGCATTTTTTGTGTATTTATCATAATTTTACTTATGTATATTATTTGAGTACTCTTATTTATTGTTCCCATGTATAGTTCATGTGTTTAACATAACTTATAAGCACTTTTTACTCAGTCCTGGATATATACAGGCTGACACTTTAGCTTTTTCCATGATTTTCTGCTTTTTATTTTCTGGTAAGTAAAGCTCAGATTGATTGGGAGAAGGAATAGAATTGATAGAAATTGAAGAGATAGAAGAAAGTAAAGATAAAGAAGAAAAAGTTTTATATATTGAAGGAATGGATTGAAGGACATTGAAAAGATAGAAGAAAGTAAAGATAAAGAAGAAGAAGTTGAATATATTTGATGTTTATAAAGATGATTCAGAAGAAATTGATTATAATTGTCAGCCAGGCTATCTCAGGAGCCCAGGAACTTTTTATAATAGTTTATTAGAATCATAAAAGGGAATAAAATCATGTATTTTATGTATTTAATATTAATAAACTAATTATTAATTATTTATACATATATATTATAAGTGTAATGATAAATTTGACTTATTATGTAATTACAATTTAATTAATAAAATTTATATATTAAATACAACTTGTCATATATTATTATCCATACATATTGGGCGCTTTTTGACCCTTAACTGTGTCAGAAAAATTATTAAATAATTAAAAACACTTATTTAATAAAATGGTATTCAAATTCTCACTTTAATTTAGTAATATCATTAAATTAATTATTTGTTTCAATTAAACTAGTTATTGAATTACTTTAATAGTTAAAATAATTAATTAATTATTCATTATACTGGATTAAATTAATTACATAAATTTTTGCGTGAAAATAATTTTTTTATTTTAATTAAACCCTTTATATCTCACTGTAATACATGTTTGGGATTTTCTTACTCAGAGTTCTTATTTTTCAGACTTACTTAGTTACTGATTATTTTAATTAACTTTTTTGGGAACTTATGGTGGGAAAATTGGTTACATACTCACAGGTTTAGTTTATTGTTTCATTTTTTTCCCTTAATTTCTATGTTTTAATTAAATTCTTTTGTCTTCTTGTTTCACATTATTAATACTTTGTATATACATTATTGTGGCGCTTCAGCGGTCCCCTTTCCTATAAAAAGGCTTTGGTTTTACCCTTTAGCTGCCATGACTTACATACTTATACAAAATTGAATACTATTATTATTATTATTTTCTTTGACGCTAAAGTCCTAAAAAATATTATGTAAATAAAACTACGGTTGCTTTAAGTCTATTAGTAAATATAGTTGATATTTATGAAGAAAATAAAATTACTTACTTGATCATAAATACCCTTTTAAACCATAAATCTTGTCTTGTCACCAGTCCCAAGCTGGTGTTGCAATTTTCTTTTAAATAATATTTTTATATTTCTTTTTTTTATTCCTTCTCTTATTACTCCCTTTCTTTTTCTTTTTCTCCTTCTTCCTCCTTTGCCTCTTCTACTTCTTCTCCTACTTCTAGATGACCAGCCGAAAATAATGAAGATGAGCGAGTTAAATTTTCCCTAGTAATGTCCTGGTAAAAAAAAATTATAAAACAAAAAAATAGATATATTAAAAAAACCCCAACAATTAAAATTTATCAGTAAAATAATTGAAAAGAATACCTCTTTTTTGGTTAAAAAAAACAAAAAAATAAAAAATAAAAAAAATAAAAAATCAGTAAAAAATTTTGAAAAAATAAAAATTCTAAATAAAAACCCTGAATTATGATTGAAGTACCAGGTAATATCCTAGAAAAAAATTAATAAAATACAAAACAAAAACAAGAACAAAAAAACAAAAAAAAAAGTTTGTTAAGTAAATTGCAAAAACATAAAAATCAAAATGAAATCTTGAATGATTTTTGAAATACCAGATAAAGTTCTTTAAAAAAACAAAAAAAATCACACCTAAAAAAAAAGAGTAAATCAAAAAAAAAATTAAAATAAAATAAATTCAGTAAATTTAATTTCAAAAAAAAATTTAAAAAAAATTACTTACCTGCTATTGGAAATACCACTTGATGTCCTTTAATCCAATTTATTAAAATAAAAAAATAAAACAAAATGAATTCAGTAAATTTCAGAATAATTAATTATTTGAAAAAACCAACACAAATAAAAAAAATTAAATTACCTGATTTATTTTGGAAACAGGGGGAAATGTCCAGAAACTAAGGGAAAGAAAAAATAATTCTGTAAAAAAAATTAAAAAGCATAGATTAGTCTTTTTTTCTTGCTTCCAAATGCCCCCAAAATTTTCCCCCCTTTACCCTGTCAATCACCCCTTTAACCCCCCTTTCCCACATCAAACCCCCCTTTACTCCCCCTTTAACCCCTTCTTACCCACCTCAACCCCCCCTTTACCCCCCCTTTAACCCCTCCTTACCCACCTCAAACCCCCCCTTCACCCCCCCTTTGCCTCCTCCTTGGCTCCCTCAAGCCCCCCACTTTACCTCCTCAAACCCCCTCAAAACCCTCCACAATTCCCCTACAGCCAACTTATTGAATTATTAGTGATTTGATAAGTAGTTACAGGGGGGTTTGTGGTGGGGTTTGTGGTGGATTTGAGGGGGTAAAGGGGGGTGAAGGGGGGTTTGAGGCAGGAAAGTAGAGGTCAAAGGGGGAGTTGAGGTGGCCAAGAAGGGGAGAAAGGGGGGTATGGCAGCAGACAAGGGGGGGGGGGAAGGGGGATGATGGAGGGGATAAAGGGGGGGGACTTGTGGTGGCTAAGAAGGGGAGACGAGGGGGAAAGGGGGATGATGAAGGCAGAAAAAAAGATAAAAAAAAATTAGTCTAACCATGAAAAACAAAAAAAAACACTTACAGGACAAAAAAAACGAAATAGAAAAAAAGGACAACAAAAAATAAGAGAAAAAATAAATTATTAGAGAGTAAAAAAATCAAAAATAAGAAATAAAATGACTTACCTGGAGAGACGAGATAAGAAAATAGAAGAATTGAAAATATTTGAGGGATGTTTGAGGAGAGGAGGAAATGGATATGAGGGATGAATGAAAAAATGAGACAGTGAAAAACTATGCAATTGCAGAAAATATGTGATTTCATGTTGAGCTGATGAAATGAAACAAATGAGACATCCAAAAAAGAGAATTGACAGCAAATTCAAAATTGTAGTTATGGAAAAAAAATAACCTAAACAAGTGAATAAAACATGGAACATGAAAATAACACAAGTGAAAAAACAAGGAACTTGCACCACACAATATGGGGGGCGGACTTGTTAGCAAGTCCGCAACCTTGGACTCAAGTTCACCACAGATTGAACACACATTGAGCTATTGACAAAGGAACCATACAATCAGGGATAAACACCACTCAGCAGAACAGTTTTAGGTGGGTCTTCAAGTAGAGTTCAATATGAGTTCAGTATGAGTTCAGTCTGAGTTCCATCTGAGTTGTGCCTGAGTTCAGGTTGGGGACTTGCTAGCAAGTCCACCCCCTATATTGCGTAGTGTTGATGATTGGGAGAGTAAAAAAAATTTAAAAGGGTTGTGAAGAGATATGTTGGAGAGTAATTGTCAGCCTAAATATCCTTAGGACTGAGTATTTCTTATGCTTAAAATAAGATAACCTTAACTAGATTAAGCTTATATCTTAAAAATAAGGTTAAAATAATAATATATATTATTTTATTATATATATATATAATTATTATTCTATTATATAATTTATAATAGTTTAAATAGCTTATCCATGGCCTAATAATACTTATTAAGGTGTTAATGGAGTCATAATATACTTATCTTAAGTGATATGAAGTAATTATTGACATACATAAGCTTATATGTATACATAAATCTCATATTCAGTGAAATATGCAGTATATTATGTATATTTAGGTATATAAGTGGGTTTTAGCCCCTTAATAGCCTATAACCTTTGTTTTTCTGCTTATTTTAGGTCATATGGACGAAATCAGTGGACTCACAACGCCTACAGAAGCATAGACACCTATATCAGGCGCATACACCCAGTTTGTCAACTAAAATTACTTCCTTGGATGGTTATTCACGGATTTATGGGTTGGAAAGATGTTTTTGGGTTAATGTGGATGCTTGGGGATGTTATTGGGGGCTTGGACATTTTATTTGTTTCCTTTATATGCTTTTAGTTTCATTAAATCTCTTTTTGATCATTTATTTTACCTGTTTCTTTATGGTATCCGCTTTTATCTGGGTTTTCTATTTATGGTATGACTCTGTGTTATTATTAATAGTGATGGAGGGTCCTTACTGGAGGTCTGGGTGTTGAAACTGCTTGAAGTGGACGCCATGGGGAGGTGATGGGCCCTCACAGTGCTGTAATTGCCGGGGATAGCAGTGACATCATCTGGATTGAAGGTCTGTGCACTCCAGTGGATTTGGGTATAAGTAAGGAGGGATTTTGACGGTTTATTATCATCATTCAATTACTACACTTCAAAAAAACACTACAATACAATTATTAGTATTCAGAAATATATTATAGAGCCCTTATAAATTGATATTATCTTTATAAAAGCTATAACTATATTTTATTCTTCTATTTTCCACCACTAGCACACATTTAAATCCAAGTATTTTGAGTTTTATTTGAGTATAACTATTCTATTAGTCTTCCCCTGAGGTTTAATCACTAAATCATTTATAAATAAGTAGTAGGACCATAAAATAACACTATTATATCATACTTATATACTAGACTATACTGACAATTGGGGGTCTTTCCTTATATTTTACTTATTATTTAGTATAAGCCTTGGGACGTGATTTTTACCTTAGTACAACTCAAAATTAACCAAATATTTGGGTCTGCTGCATATTAGTGGGTCATCATAACTCATTGATTGCGGAAAAGAACCCTTATAATAATTGTACTAATTTTTTATCATAAAAATTAGATATTTACAGTAGTAACTGTACCCAATATAAACCCAATTTCACTTGGTATTTGGACACCAATATAACACCCAATAAAATTGGTATTTGGCTAAAGCTTGGTAAGCTAATTATTCACCCTTATAGAGGTCTAGTTAAACTTATTATTATATTTTTAATAGATTTTTTCGAATTTCTCTTATATTTTATTTAAATAAATAAAGATATAAATTCAGGGTAAGCTCCATTGCTTTTTTATTAGTAATATAATTGCTAATATTATTTGTCTACTAATTCCACAGAGTTTTTTCCTTTTGTAGACGTAAAATATTGTTATTCTGAAAAATATGAGTGCTCCCCAGGATAGTGTAAGTGAACAGCCTGCTTATAATACCAGGTCTAAAGCTAATAAAAACTTTCCAGGACATCACCATGGAGGGACAACAGTACCCCCAGCCAGAAAGCATGAGTATAGAGGAAAAGGACGCCCTCTTAAAAAAGATAACTATCAAAAAGACGTCTCCTCCTCTTCAGGATCAACTGTCCCACCTGGCCAAACAGGTTCTGAAGCTAGAGGAATCAAAATCTCTCATGTTCAAAGAGGTAGAGCAGTTGCAAAACAATTGCAAGGTAGGATTTCAGCAGATGAATCAGGCAATGGCAGAATTAAAGGGAGGCCAGCCCAGTCAATCAAATCAGCAACCCCCTACCCAAGGAGGGTCCACTCACTCCCAGGAGAAAATCCTGGTAGACAAATGGAAATGGGACTGGTTTCACCAACAGTGGACAAGCCACAGTTGCAACAGGGATCCGCCCCCCAATCTGACTTCCTCAGCTCACCCTTACAAGGGAAAAAAGCGCCAAAAATCAGGACTGGAAACCATCCCTTGTTAAGTAACTTACCCTCTCAGATTAGACATAATGCTGATAATTACAATATAGGTAATTCTATTGATGTTAAATCTGTACAACAAATAGAGGAGGATTTAAGAAATTTAGGTTTTAGAGTAGATACACCTGACTTGTCTTTTGTCCATAATAACAGTACTATATACAATGATAATACAGTTAATCCTCAGTTGCAACCACCTACTAGTGAGATGAGAAGTTCACAGGAGAGTGAGAGAATTGAAAAGGAGGACATGGAATATTTTAACAATAATCCAACTGTCCATAGAATTGTTTCAGCATTGTGGAATAGAATGACTGATTGTGAGGAACAGACAGTTAAGCTCACTAGTGATACAATTTCATCCTTGACATTGAACATTTCTCAATTAGCAACACGTAATAAAGAATTAGAGAAAGAACATTTGTCTCTAACTCTTAAATATGATTCATTGAGTAATAAATATAATGACCTTTCAAACAAATTTTGTGAGTTAGAAAAATTATATGAAACACACTTATTAAAAACTGAATCAAGAACAAAGTTATCTTTTGCCCAGACAAATCAATGTGTCTCTGAGTTGCTACAAAGATTAACTAAAGTTGAGATTGAAACTGCCAATCTACTAATGAACCAGGATAATCATAAGTATAATCAATATAATAATAATCCTTTCATTGGCAAAAGTGAATCTCATTCCTTCCCTGTACCACCACAATTAAAACCATCTGGTGGTAGTGTCAAATCTGAAAATGTAAGTCACAAATCCGTGCAGGAAGAAATACAAGACCATTTATCAAAAGTGAATGAGTTGTTGAATTTACCTAAGATTAGTGAGATAAAATCCAATCAGAAGAACTGGCCTAAAATAGATCAGTACCCAACTTATGATGGGGAAGCCAGCTCTGATTGGCAACATTTTATTCAAAGAATTGACAACTTGAAATTCTCATATAAGTTACCAGATGAAGAGATAACATCAAAATTAATTTCTTTATTTAAGGATGTTGCTTTATTATGGTTTGAAGCTGTCTTAAGTGAGGGTAGAGACTACTCTTGGGCTGAATGGAAACAACTTATTGAAAAACAATTTGGAGGTTCTAAATTCAGGCTTACTCAGCAGAGACTGTATGAGAAGACTAGGTATAATCCGTTGAATGGTGACAAACCTATGGTATTTTTAATGAATTTAAACAAAATATTAAAAGCCATTGAGCCTCATATGGATTTTAACTTATGGAAAGATAAGATAATATACAAATTACCTATATCTGTCAGAGACATTGTTGTAGCTAGAACATTAAATGTTACTGAATATTCTGACTTTATTAATATTTGCAATGAAATATTATTAAACCATAAGTATGAATCAAGGTATTCCACTTATAAGCAAAATGTTGAACCTGTAAAAACTCAGAATTCAAAAACACTTCAGGAGAAGCAGAAAAAACCTACTGCACCTGTAGTACCTAAAAAGTATGAAACAAATACTTGTTATAAGTGTAACAAACCTTGGGTCAAAGGTCACAAATGTGAGAAAAACATAAATATTGTTGAAAATCAACGTGAATCTGAAACTGAAACTGAAAAAAGTAAAGAATCAAGTGATTATGACAGCAATATCTCATATAGTGATGAAAATGAAGTCTGTATGTTGGAAGATGATTTGTCCATCTTTGAAAATCCAATATTAAATATGGACTCAAATGAATCTTTAATGAATTTTGAGGATGCTGAAATCATTAAGGATATACAAGCTGATAACTTTAGAATGACACCTATCACGGTTCCAGCTATCATTTCTGGTGAAAATGTTAGTATAGTATTGGACACAGGAGCTGCTGGTTCAGTTGTTTCCACTAATACATTACAGAAAATTGATAGTGAATATAAGTTTAAGCTTGAACCACTTCAGAATAAAAATTGGAGAGGTTTTGGATCAGTACTACACCCCATTGGTAAATACAAAGCTGCTGTTTTCTTTAAACACCAACATGGTTATGTAAGGGTAACTTGTGACTTTGTAGTAATGGATAATACAAATTGTAGTAACTGTTTTATCATTGGAAATGATATTCTGACAAAATTTGGTGTAAAATTAGACCCTGCTAATAACAATTTTACAATTGGCATGAATGGTAAAAGGAAATTTAAAATAAATTCTTTTAACACAGTCTTACACATTGAGTCAGTAACAAATTCCCCGTCTAAAGGAAGAGAATCCAATGAGTTGGAACTTCTGGAAACAGAAATTTCAAAAGCATCATTTGGCACTCAGATAAGTAAAACTGAGAAAGATAATATTTTGGAATTAATTAAAGCTTTTCCAATGGCTTTTGCACATGGTACAAATGAACTTGGCCTTGTAAAAGACCATGAAATGAAAATTAGTTTAACCTGTGATATGGATAATATTCCTGCTAGTCTTAAAAAGAAACCATACCCTGCTTCACCAATGAAGAGGAAAGACATAGAGGATAATATTAAGATGTTATTAAAAATGAACATTCTTGAGAAGGTTGAAACTACACCAAAATATTGTGTAATATCACCAGTGCTGATTTCTTATGAACAAGATAAAGCAGGACTGTGCGGTGATTATAGAGCATTAAATACATTTACAGTAGATGATATTTATCCCTTGCCAAGGATTGCCTCTATACATGCTACCCTTAAAGGTGCTAAATATATAAGTTGCCTAGATGGAAATAAAGGGTACCATCAAATTCCTGTTGAAAAGAATTCACAGAACTTTTTGTTGATAACAACACACATGGGAATTTATAAGTATGTCAGAATGCCATTTGGACCAAAAAATGCTCCATCAGTATTTCAGAAGTTAATGGATATAACATTCCATAATGAAATGATTGAGGGATGGTTAATGGTATACATTGATGACATCATAGTGTTCTCTAAAACTTTTGATGAACACTTAATCCATTTAAGGAAAGTATTTCAGAAAATGGATGAAATAAAAATGACCCTTGCATTGAAAAAATGTAAATTTGGGTTTGAATCTTTAAAAGTGCTTGGTCATATTGTATCTGGCTTACAAATATGTGTAGACCAAAATAAAGTGGCTGCAATAAAGAATATTGGCATTCCTCAAAATGTGAAGGATGTACAATCTTTTCTTGGAATGTGTGGTTATTATAGACAATATATAAAAAACTACCAATCAATTGCTGCACCACTGACCACACTGATAAAGAAATCAGAAGCTTTCATTTGGAATAATGAAAGACAACAAGCTTTTCATAAGTTGAAAGAATGTTTAATGACAGCTCCTATCTTGGGATTACCAGATTTCCAATTACCTTTTGTATTATATACAGATGCAAGTTTTATTGGACTGGGTGCTGCTTTGCATCAAAAACAACTTATTGAAGGTAAAATGTCAGAAGTAGTAATCTGCTATATTTCACGTACTCTGAGAAGTGGTGAATTGAAATATGGTGCTACTCAACTTGAATGTTTGGCAGTAGTATGGGCTCTCGAAAAGCTACATTATTACCTTGAAGACCAAAAATTTGAGTTAATAACTGACTGTAGTGCAGTTAAGTCACTCTTAAACATGAAAACTCCTAATAGACACATGTTTAGATGGCAATTAGCTGTACAAGAATACAGAGGACGGATGACTATTACACATAGAGCAGGAGCCTTGCACTCTAATGTAGATCTGTTATCTAGAGTACCTCTGCCTAATAATGATGATAATCCTGCTTATGTTCCTGAATCAGAGATTATTAACATTTATGGCATTTATATTGTAGATCTTGAGGATGAATTTATGCAATCAATTCTTGATAATTATAATTCAGATCCTGACTTAAGTAAATTAACTACAATATTAAATGATCCATCTAATGCTTCAATGAATGTTTTAATAAAAACATTACCAAATAAGTATAAAGAGGCATTAGAGAAAGGAAAATTTTCCATTGAGGATGGTTTTATATATTACAGGAAAAAATTAAGTAATGTAATTGTAATTCCCCCTTCAATGAAGGAGTTAATGTTAAGTATATGTCATGATGATATATTAGCAGGTAATTTTGACTACCATAAAACATTAACCAGAGTAAAAAACACAGCTTGGTGGATTAACATGTCTGAGGATTTTCAGAAATATGTTGAAACATGTGATTCTTGTCAAAAATCTAAAAGATTAACAGGAAAAAGAGCTGGTTTATTACAACAAATTGAGCAACCAAAAGCTCCATGGGAAATCATTAACATGGACTTTGTAACAGGTTTGCCAATAGCAGGGCATAAGAGTTATAACTCCTGCTGGGTAATTGTAGATAGATTTACAAAGATGTGTAAATTTATTCCTACCCTCAAAGAGGTTTCTGCAAAGGACTTAGCTTTTTTATGGTGGACACAAATGTTAAATACAGCAGGTTTCCCCAAAGCAATAGTTTCTGACAGAGATCCTAAATCTACTTCTGAGTTCTGGACGTCACTTATGGATGTTTCAGGGTGTCAATTAAAACTTTCTACAGCACACCATCCACAAACTGATGGGCTAGCAGAAAGAATGATACAAACCTTAGAAGATATGATAAGAAGATACTGTGCTTTTGGTCTTAATTTTAAAGACAATGACAAATTCACGCATGATTGGGTAACCCTTATCCCAGGTTTAGAATTTGCATATAATAGTACAGTACATTCTGTCACTGGCAAAAAGCCATTTGAGTTATGGTTGGGTTATGTACCTAATACCCCTGCTAAAACTCTTAATAAGTTACCTAGATTGGATATTCATCCAGGTACTAAATCTTTTCTTCAGGTGCAAGAATTATGCAGAAAACATGCTCAAGAATGTATAAATAAGGCTTTTGAGTATGAAAAGAAAAGATGGGATAAAGCCCATAAAGAACAAATGTTAAGAGAGGGTGATGAAGTCCTTATTTCAACGCTACATTTCAATTTAAATGGTAATGTTAAATTGAAGGATCCATTCATTGGACCATTTGTAGTTAAAAAGATGGTTGGTAATAATGCTGTTGAGGTTATTCTATATGCACCTTATGATAGAAAACATCCAGTATTTCCTATTTCTCTTATAAAACCATACCATTCTAATGATACTGCTCTCTTTCCAAGAAGATCAGGAAGGCATAAACAGCAACCTGAAGAAATAGTGGAAAAAGCAGAAATTGAAAAGATACTTAAAAAGAGACACCTTACTAAAGAAAAGGGAGTTGAGTATCTATTAAGATTTAAAAATAAATCAAGTGAATATGACCAGTGGATTCCAGAAAATGAAATCTCTGATCTTAAAAATCTCTTGAAAAAATTTAAATCTAAATAATACTGTTCATTCAGTATATGTATTATAAAAAATTTTTTTTTATTTTATTATTTCATTCCTTAAGATTAATTAAAATGTCTTAACATTTTTTTTTATTGTTTTTTTTGGGGTGAGGGAGTGTCAGCCTAAATATCCTTAGGACTGAGTATTTCTTATGCTTAAAATAAGATAACCTTAACTAGATTAAGCTTATATCTTAAAAATAAGGTTAAAATAATAATATATATTATTTTATTATATATATATATAATTATTATTCTATTATATAATTTATAATAGTTTAAATAGCTTATCCATGGCCTAATAATACTTATTAAGGTGTTAATGGAGTCATAATATACTTATCTTAAGTGATATGAAGTAATTATTGACATACATAAGCTTATATGTATACATAAATCTCATATTCAGTGAAATATGCAGTATATTATGTATATTTAGGTATATAAGTGGGTTTTAGCCCCTTAATAGCCTATAACCTTTGTTTTTCTGCTTATTTTAGGTCATATGGACGAAATCAGTGGACTCACAACGCCTACAGAAGCATAGACACCTATATCAGGCGCATACACCCAGTTTGGACAACTAAAATTACTTCCTTGGATGGTTATTCACGGATTTATGGGTTGGAAAGATGTTTTTGGGTTAATGTGGATGCTTGGGGATGTTATTGGGGGCTTGGACATTTTATTTGTTTCCTTTATATGCTTTTAGTTTCATTAAATCTCTTTTTGATCATTTATTTTACCTGTTTCTTTATGGTATCCGCTTTTATCTGGGTTTTCTATTTATGGTATGACTCTGTGTTATTATTAATAGTGATGGAGGGTCCTTACTGGAGGTCTGGGTGTTGAAACTGCTTGAAGTGGACGCCATGGGGAGGTGATGGGCCCTCACAGTGCTGTAATTGCCGGGGATAGCAGTGACATCATCTGGATTGAAGGTCTGTGCACTCCAGTGGATTTGGGTATAAGTAAGGAGGGATTTTGACGGTTTATTATCATCATTCAATTACTACACTTCAAACAAACACTACAATACAATTATTAGTATTCAGAAATATATTATAAAGCCCTTATAAATTGATATTATCTTTATAAAAGCTATAACTATATTTTATTCTTCTATTTTCCACCACTAGCACGCATTTAAATCCAAGTATTTTGAGTTTTATTTGAGTATAACTATTCTATTAGTCTTCCCCTGAGTTTTAATCACTAAATCATTTATAAATAAGTAGTAGGAACATAAAATAACACTATTATATCATACTTATATACTAGACTGTACTGACAGTAATAGGCATAATGGCAGATAATATGCCAGTTGAATGAATGTTTGTAATTCAAGGGAGGAGAGAGCCAGTGCTGGTTCAGGATTCTCTTCTTCATAAAAATCATTCCACTCATCCTTTAAATCAGCTACAATATTGTGGAGTATAACGCAAGTCATGATCCAATAATTTGCAGTTTTTTTTTCCATTTATTTTTGAAATTGGATTCTGAGTTCCTGGAGACTAGAAAATCCTCCCTTTAAAATCCCAATAGCATGTTCAATCCGCACTCTGGATTGGGCAAGGTGATAATTAAATGTGGTTTTGGGGTCATTTTCTAAAGTTGTGCCACTGAAAGCAGGTATAATGTACTTTCCACTTGCATATGCTGAGTCTGCAAGGAGGTGCTGAGATTCATCAAAGTATGAGTCAGGACTTTGAGAAATCCTCATTCTTTGGACAACGGAAGAGTCATTACATGATACAGGGCAGCCACTGTGAAAAGAAATTAATTTTTTATTGACATCACATACAAGTAGAACAGCAATAGAGTATCTAAAAAGAAGATAAAAAGTCAGTTTATGAAAAATGTGAAATTGGAAAAGATTTTGAAGAAAACTTTTTTTGAAATTAAAATAAGGGTTGCCATCATGAGCAGGCTTTTGGCTCAAAGGTATAATTTTGCCATCAACAAATCCTACACAGCCAGGGAAACCTTCAGCTTGCATTACTTGAGAGGATTCAAGTCACTGTTGTGGAGTTGGCCAAGCAAGTGTATGAGACTTGAGGGAAAGGATGGCAATCATACAGCGCTTGGTGTATAATATCACCATCCCATATCCTATGGTAAAGAGATTCATCAAAAGTCTTACAGAAGCACCATTTCTATTTGAGCCAAAGAGACATAGTGCAACAGCAAGTTGAATAGCAGGATCACACTTTTTATTTTGAGAATTGTTATGGAATATAGGATGTTTGGAGATGAGTTGGTAAAGTTTGAAGAAAGAATTGGGAGAAGTTCAAAATAGTTGAGTGAAGTTAAGTTGAAGAATGTTGAGAATAGAGCAGAGATCATTTCTGGGATCATGATGAAGATTTAGCCCCCTTGGGTTTATGTAACGCTTTTTGGAAAGAAAAGATATATAGGCTAAAACATCTTCCAAATAAGAGTCTGTTTTATAGTAAAGAGCTAAAAGTGAAGTGATAGCATTCATAGTTGAGTGAAGTAGCTGCCTAGTAGAGAGGTGTTTCATAGTTGTCAGTGGAAGGCTTATGTGATGAGGGAATTGGGAATTCACCACCAAATGTACAGTTGGGATGTGTAGATAGAAAAAAACCTTAAGTGTTTTCCAATAGAGTCCAGAAAGACTTAAGGATGGCATCAGAAATTATAAGTCATGTGAATTTCTTAAAAATCCATTATGGATGTGATGAGTTTGGTATTAGGAATTAAGAATGGCAATTGAGGTATAACAGGCGGGATAATGCATTATTAGGGAATCCTTATCCACTAGCCCCAGGGCTAGTGGATAAGAATCTTCCGTAATTAATAATGTCTGATCCCAGGAAAAAAATTCCTGATCCTTAATTGTGGATCGGTCAACTTTGATACCCCCTATAAAGTACTTATCAATATTTTATTAAGTTTTGATCATTTCAGTGAAGTTCAAATTTTAATGTTTAGTTTTCTTGTGAATTCTTAAATGTGTGTTCAATCTTTATGTGGAAGTGGTATTAAAACTATAAAATTTCTTACTAGAAATTTTACCACCCTTATTTTTTGGTGCTTTCTGGATCAGATATGCAAGAAGTGTTTCATTGAAATAAATTTTGAGGCTTAAATTAGAAACCTATCTCAGGTTATTCTAAGTCACTGTGTACTGATATAAATACAGATTTTAGCTGATATTATCAGTTAATAAAACTAAATATGAGATATTTTTAATTTAAAGAAAGACAATAAAAGAATCAGTATGTAAAATATTTTTTTATCTTTTCTTTTAAGAGAATAAAATTAATACTTGTTTAATTTTTGGAGTGCCATAATGCAACACAAAATCTTTAATAATTATTTTTGTCATAAAATGTTTTGTCTATCAAATATTTACAATGTGAAACCAAGAATATGAATATTTTTTTTCCATAATCCTAATTTATAAGGCTATACACCACAAAATTTCAGCAGGTGTATTTCTAGCAAGTCCACAACAGAACTCAATTGGACTAATTCAATTTAGTAGAATACTTGCTAGAAAGTCCCCCCCAGACGTTTTATGGTGTAAGTTACTATACTTTTTAATTTTTTTTAATTTCTATATCATTTCATTCACCTTACTATATTTTCTTCCCAGAAAGTCTTTTCTCAATGTATTTATATATATTCCAACTTTCTTTGACATTCTCTACCCATTAGAATAGGGTAAAAGCTATCTTTTATATAATTAAACCCTAAATAGCTCTCTTAATGTTCATCAGATTAACATAAATAGTCTTTAATCTCATTTTTTTGAATTTATCTAGACCTTTTAATGTGATGGATGGTGATTATAGAATATTGATTTATTCTTTAATTATTGTTTTTTAAAAAAATTTGCCAAGGTTTCAGAAAGGAGATTCTTTCAGGTTTAGCAAATAGGAGTAATTTGAAAAAGATTAAAAGGAGAAAAGAAAGAAAGAATGATACTACTAAACTAATAATTTAGTTTTTACAATAGGGGTCACTCAAATCTCAAGATGATAATATTACTAAAACTAATCAAAACTCCTTAGAGTTTCAGAATTTATAAGAATTTTGATTATTGTAAAGTTATAGTAGAAATAAATTTCATTAAGAATTTACTTTCATCAAGTAAGAACCTTTCCTTTTTTATATAGAGAACATCAAAAAATAAATCACGAGTTCATCAAAGCTTTGAGTGAGAAAAAAAAATAAAAAGAAAATAATACAGAAATTTCAAACAGCCTGTAAACATAAAACTGTAATATTAAGGCTTTTAAATATAAATCAGAAGGGTTCTCTATAATATGTATATGGAGAGCTTTCTTTTTTCTTTTCTCACCCTTGATCTATTCTCATGTCATTCATTTTTTATTCTTACCTCACAATATTTTTCTCTCTTTCAGAAATACATTTTATATTAATATCAATATGAGTTTTCAGGCAGGAATTTCAGTTGTGTCTCTCTTGTTTTTATTTCTCCTTTAGTTATACTTTATAAAATAAAAATTTATGACTTAATTTTCACCAAGTTAAAATATTTTAAGACCTTTATAAGTCTTTCTATTTATCTTAACTTAGGCCTCTGGCTTACAGATTCTAAAAAATACTAGATTCATATCAGCATATAATTAGAGAACTCCATAATCTCTTTTTAAACAAATTAATTTAAGAAAAAGTCATTTTTCAAAAAAATCTGTTTTGTCATTACCACTCCAAATGGCAATAATCACCATGAACTTATAGCTAACTCAATTTTCAATAGCCAAAATATCAAGAAACAAATGAAAAGGATTAAGAAAAATGGGAAATTGAGTTTGAAATTAATTTAAGTTTAGATAGAGGGAACAAAGGAAGAAAAACATTACTCCATTGTCATTCTTCAGGTGTTGTAGGAGGATGAAGAAAAAAGTGTTAACATACCTTATGATAGCCCAATAACTGATAGGAATGATAGAAAGTGATGTAAAATGTAAAAAAAAAATTGAATGCATAATGAAACATTGGATACTCAGTATATCAGGATTAATGCTTCATGGAGGCATTTGTGGTGTATATGGCTGGGGAAGCCTATATTAGAGGTAAAAATTTGGAGAACTTGGTCCAATAGTGTTAAAAATAGCTATATTAGACATTTTTCAGTGTTTTGGGGGAGGTCTCATGTTGCTCTTCTTTTGATCTATGTCTTCCATTGAGAGTTGAGAGCTTCTTTGTCGCTCCTAGAGAATGGAAGTTCTGTAACAAAGTTTTAAAATAGAAACTTCACTTTTTTTTAGCCTTCCAGTAAAAAGTTTCAACCCGTCATAAAAATTGAAGAAAATCTATTGATAGAGAGGAAGATAAAGGGTGAAAAAATGACTTGCAGTGACGGGATTGGTGGGATGATGATTGTCTAAAACAAAGATGAAGAGATAGAAAAATTAAAATAATGCACATATTTACCTGAGAAAATTTTCCCCTATTTCATACATTTCCTTGATTTGTAGTGTAAATCATTGCGATTGATGCAATAATAAATGTCATGTCACTACAATAAATGTTCGTTTCGTCTTGGGGCGCAACAATGGCGCAAAGATTACGCAACAGTTAAGTAACAATTATTTTTGGCACTTAAAGGTCTTAGGTGGGTCTAAAGTTCAAAAAACAATTGTTTCGTAACTGTTGCGTAATTGTTGCGCCCCTTGGCGAAACAAACATGTGCTGTAGTGTGTATCGGTGTGGTTGTTTTCATTTTTGGTACGGAGGGCACTTACTGCTATACAAACAACTATGCAATATCCCTGGCAAGCATCACACAGATTCACGACACTGCAAAAAAGCATCTGGCACCTACTTACAGGTGCTTATCTCTAACTATATTTTCAATTGAAAAAAAAAATATAATTTGATGCCACACAAATATTTTAAGCTCAAATCAACCAGTGCTAAGTGTGTGAGCTACATCGAAGCATTGCAGCTGGGCTTAAACTGTGATCAATCCAAGTTAAACGTCGGCGTCTGCTACCGGGTGGCAACATTTTTTTTCTGTGGCGAAGTGTTAGTTTTCCTATGCATACGGTCCCAATTCGTACACACTATTTCCGATACTGTTTTGTTTGTGGTGCTATGGGGTTGAGGTAGCTCGATATGATGTGTTAGGGCCAAGCCCTAGTAATGATAATAATCATTTTATTTCCTTACAAAGCTGTGCCATCCAAAATTTTCTCATCTGACAGTTACTTGAGGCCGCGGCGCATGTGACCATGTCATAAATTAACACATTATACAAAGAAAGCTTGAACGTGCGGATTAGTATCGTGGAATTAATTTTGATTTTTTTTTTCCAATGGTGCTTTCCTTTTTTATAGATTGAATACTCATCGAAAAAAAGGAAAGGAAGAAAGGAAGAAAGGAAGAAAGGAAGAAAGGAAGAAAGGAAGAAAGGAAGAAGGAAGAAGGAAGAAGGAAGAAGGAAGAAGGAAAGAAAGAAAGAAAGAAAGAAAGAAAGAAAGAAAGAAAGAAAGAAAGAAAGAAAGAAAGAAAGAAAGAAAGAAAGAAAGAAAGAAAGAAAGAAATAGCTGCGAGAATAAAATACTCGTATGTCAACACTAAAATTTCATTTATATATCCATTGACCAAAAAAGATGAATGGAAGGCTGGATAAATTTCTTAACAATCAGACTAATTGTCACACTTTTTACACTCCGGTCAAAAATGCTGTGCTTGATATGGTGACATGTGGCGAACCTCGAATTGAAAACTTACCATCTCATTTCATCATGTCGCACTAGCAGAAATAGCGGTAAATATTAGCCGGAATAACACGCTATCACAGTGCGTACGTATATTCATTTATATGAACAAATTAAGTTTACTTATGAAATCATATAAAGAAACAAAATTTAGCAGAAAAAAAATCACAACGTAACAAAATGAAAATAAAGTAACCTGGCGTCAATAGTCTTAACAGGTATCTTTTATGACAGAGAACCCCAGCACTCGAATTCTGTAATTTGGAAAGTAGCCATACTAATTTTACATCTTATTTCTTTTTTACCTTATTCTCCGAAAATTCGTTTTTTGAACTTCTCTCCTTAAAAATGATTTCTAAAAATCTAATGTAACCTATTTAATTTTATTTATTTCAATTTGTCCGTCGAGTAGTTTCAAAGTTGCTAAGAATACCGTGAGCATCATCTTGAGACTTTCCTGTTTCACTTTTTCAGTTTTATTGAGCATCTTGGTCAAAGCCAAAGGCTAAAGTGAAATTCGAAAGAAAATTCTTACAAAAAGGTGTATTAGATGGGTGTGACGTCAAGATAACTGCCAGATGATGAAGGTTTGCGAATTTCTCATTATTTGTAGATTTGTAACTTATTGAAACCAATCCAGTCAAGCCAGCTTCAACCATCGATGAAACCTGTCTTACAACTACTTGAAAATTCCTTAACCACTGTTTGTCAACTGCATTTGTGTACGCAGAATATTCTTGCCGGGTGTCTCACTTTTCCTAGTTTTCATACATCAAATTTTGAAGTGTCTCTTCAAGATCGATAGAAGCAAGTGTCGGTGCCGAGAAAATCCCAGTGTTAAAAAAAACTAGGTTAATCCCATCATTCGACTATTGCGTGTAAAAAAAAAATGAGCACGCTCTGAAACTCACTTTTCTGATGTTAAGTCAAACGGACGGCTATACCGCCTCTAAAACTGATACAAACAAGACCATGACCATCCTGTTGATTGATGCATAAAGTGTTTTGATTAATTCTTAGACTGGCCCGCTGTGGTTCACAATCCCGTTCACTTCCTGTAGGTATGTACGACCATTTAAATATATTAGGCAGCGCCATCTTCTTATGAATCTCTTCATCTAGTACTTTTAAACTCTGAATCAAATGGTTTGGTGTCTAATGTGATTAGTTATCTTATGGAAAGTCAACCATTTGCTCGACCTTCAAATACATTTGCTTTCATTTACATGAGGGTGAGGGGTTAGCTTCTTACGAACCTAACACCAAAAACCAAATTCACCAAAAGATCTATCCGATCGCAGAGGAAAGGTTGTTGATTATAAGGATAACGTAGAAAGCACTTCTTAAGACTTCGATAGCCTCAGGTGCATTAGCACACACGCATATATGTAATTCAGGCGAAAATCACAAAACCAATGACATTGCGAATGTAAGGAACACACTTTAAATTATGCACACCTAGCTTTGGCGCATGTTCTACCGAATTTGGAACTAGATTAGCCAGTGACCCTCCAAGATTATGACGCCTTTTCGCATCAAGCACCGTTTCAAATTTGCTCTTAAAGACTGTTAATCTGAAGATAGAAAATTTTCGAAAGCTTGTGTCTTGTCAGATGCGCTCAGAGCCGCTCTTACCCGCCTCTGCCTCAAGAAAGGTAGACGCGCTTGTTATTTGAAATTTCTTTTGATCGAATTGCGCCAAAGGATAAGCAAGTGATACGCATATAAATACCAAGTAGTTTTAAATTTTACACTCAAATTACAAATTTTGTAGCTTCATTAAGCTTTAGTCCTGTAGAGTCTCCCGGACGGTAGATATATGCACTTGACAAACATGAGAAAAGAAACACCTCATTAATTTTGTCCGAAAACTATTCGATAAGAAACTATACTTGTATGTAAAACTTGAATGAGATATGTGACTCAAAATTTTCTCAGGATAAAAAGATATGTACTTAAAAATCATATGATTTCTTTTAAGATTCTTTGAGATGAGGGGTGTATACGATTTCTCAATGCGCATTTGAATTTGGTGCAATTTGTACTAAATTTCTTCACCGATTTTTCTAAACCCATGATGGGCAAGATAAAAGAGGCCGGATTCAAGCCCCTGCTTTTTTCCCCGGAGTAATCTTTCCAACCAAAAAAAATCCTCACTTCACGTCTTTATCATAATTATTTTTCAGTAAAATGGTGTCTCCAAATGACTCTATCTCTTCTGAAATAAGTCTTCAGTCTGAAGAGAACTCTGAACCATTACTTCCAGTCTTAGATTCTGAACCTCTAATTCTGGAATGTGAGATTGGGGCGCCTATGTGCTCTTGTCTGATCTGCTAGAAAAAGGTAGGCACCAAGAAAGTTCTTTTTGGAATTATACACAATCTATCATTCGTTTAGCTTATAACAAAAATTTGTTCTCCTTCGGTCTCATTTTATAGCCTAAAGTTTAACTTGTCCTTAAATAATGTCAGGGATAGGTTCAATTATTTCATTTGAATTTCATTTGTAAGTTTCAATCTTATAACTCGCTGAAAGAAACTCATGTTGGTACTCTACGATAAGAACAGATTGGATTGATAGCTGCAAGTGTCTCTTGGTTAACGAAATTATTTATTATATCTTCTGACAAGTGTTATGATCACTCGGTCGAATGATGGCTTTACGCTTTTTTATGATGAAGTAGTACCGCATTGTTTTTTTTTGTTAAGAATTCCCTAATGTAATTTAACTCTATGAACGTTTTATACTCCTAAAAATTATTTATGAGGTCAGGGAATTTCTTTTGTTGTATGAATTAATAATATATTTTTCCACCGTTCTCCCGATTCCTTCTGAGGTCCAAGACAATTCCGTTTTGAACGATAATAAATGTCGCCCACTTTCAATTTATTAAGGGTTATCAAATTTAGAAATCTGCCATTAAAAAATCTCCTTTTTTCCATCAAATCAGCCATGATTTATTTTTAATATACGGTATAAATTGCACCAAAAACCCTTTTTTGTTGATATTTAAAGTTGAGTTTGTAGTTGTATTTTTGGGACAAGTAATACTTTTAATTAACTGTGGATTTTTAACTTGTATATCTCCTAATAAATGGAGCTTTAAACGGGCTAAAAAAATTATGAGTTCACCACATTCATTTCAATTGATGGGACATGAAATTTAGAACGGTCTCCATTTATAACTGGTTTGATTATGGAAGGATCTATGAATATTGAACTCTATAATACTAGCTTTCTATAATCTGTGTTCTAAGGGAAGATACTAAAACGGTAAATCACCGCATCAGCTTTTCATGCCTTTGATTATTTTAATGACTAGATATTTACAAATGTATTATGGCTATCCTGGTAAAGTATAGCGTATGGAAGAGAGTGACTGTAGAAAAACTCATTTCTCATATCTTCTTGTGCAGATAGATATATTAAAGTAACATAGCCACCCGACTTTGTCACATGACTTCTTGGATTATAAAAACAAACTTCACCAGAGAGTTCAACATTTACAAGTATAAGTCTGATGGCTTTTAAACTGAAAGATCAGAACTGTAAACTGCAAAAGAATAACGTGCAAATTTTATCACTCACAAATCCCTAAAATACTAAAACTCCTTATCACAGGACATTAATCGATCCAGAAATATTGAACTTTTGATTCTGAAAATATGGATATATATATATATATATAACTACTACAGGGAGAAAATTACAGTGGTCTGATGAAAAAACCCATGACATTTATTTCTACCAAAATTCACTTAAGAAATTTTCTTTAACTAAAAAATATTTGCTTTGATGAAGCAGCGTTTTTTGATTAGTAATATTTGTTTTTTTCTGCTTTTTGTTTCTTTCTGTTTTTAAAAAAGCTCAATTTTGAGATTTCCTAATCAATAAGCTGACGGCACTAAAAATTTGACCGCCTGACCCCCAGCCCCCCCCCCTCCCCCCCCCCCCCCCCCCAGTAAATATAAGGATAATAAAAAAAGGAAGGATACAGAAAAGATTTAAAAAAATATGGTAAGCAAAAGAAGCTTGAGGTAGTTCGTGGGGAATTCATCATGTGCGTCTTGCTCTTGCAGGTTTGGCAGTGTGTCAGCCCTCATCTTAGGATGATATTTTGACAAAATAGATATCACGATTAAGTGAGTTGGAAAGATAGAAGTTTGATGTTAGTTATTCAATTCGTGGCCTTCTCATCTTTTGGTTTGCAAGGTGTTTTTAGTGTACCATGCTATTTATCTCACCTAGAAAAGGTCAAATTTGAGCCCGTGAGTTAGATAGCAACACGATCTACATCAGCTTTTAAATCAATCAGTTTTTCAAATAAAAGAAATTTCGAAAACTACAATTTTTCAACATTAGATCTATTGATATGGAAGAAATAAGATCTTCAACATTAAATAGCCCATATTCCCTCTTGATGAAAAGGAATAGAAAATAGAAATATTTAAATGATTAAACCCGTAAATTCTTAAATTAAAAAATTGGTTTTTCACTAGGGGAAAAAATGTTAACAAGACATTGGGTCCAGGTGACATACTGAATTGAATAGCTTGAGTATCTGAACTGAACCCGACGTCTAGTTGTCATGTTTTTTCTCGTATGTTTTGTTAAGGCTACCATTTTGGCAGATTCACCGGCAGTATCCACTATTACTTGTATTCTGTAAGGAATTGAATCAATAATAGTATTAGGAATATGCGAAATACCTGAAAATAATTCATTGTAATAAATTTTCTATTTTTGTTTTTGGTTCTTCTTTCCTTAATACTACCATCATTTCACCAATACCTACTCTGCCACGCCTCAAAATTAGCTCAACCACATCTCAGGCCTCTTTTGATCAGGTAAGCTTTTCATTAGGGGGTATCAATGTTAGAAATTTGTAATTTTTTAAATGGTGTTTTACAGAAAAAAAAAGCCACAATCTTGACATGAATTCTCAGTAAAAAGGTGTTTTTTGGGCACAATATGGCATATTGTTAAAAAAAATCATGGTTGATTTGGTGGAAAAAGGGTATTTTGAAATGGAAGATTTCTAGCATTAATACCCCCTATTATGTATAATTTTTAAAAATAACTTTTTTTCTCTTGTCTATATAATAGGGGGTATCAAAGTTAGAAATTTAAAATTATTTAAAAGGTATTTTACAACACAAAAAGAAAGCCACAAACTTGACATTCACTCTCAGTAAAAAAGTGTCTTTGGTGCACAATATGGCATAATTCAAAAAATGATCATGGTTGATTTGGTTGAAAAAGAGGTATTTTTGAAATGGAAGATTTCTAACTTTGATACCCCCCGATAGTATGCCAATTTTAAGGGCTGGAACTCTCCAGTACAAAACTGAAATAAAGGTGTTGGTTGTTGGAATGGAAATAAAGTTTTTTCCTGAGCCAATAACCAATAAAAAATTAAAGTCAAGTAAAAATGAAGAAGATAAGACTGTAAATAAATAAAAATTGCTGTTGTTTCTCATTCTTTCAAACTTCAATTTATTTTTGAGGTTCACTCATTTGAAGAAAATACAAATGAAACATTTCAAAATTTATCAGATCTTATATTGAATTTGTATCAAATGGCCTTAGCTAGTCAACCTTTATCAAACAAAAATATTCTTGGAGACTTCATGTATGGTATTGGTTTCAGACCAGGATACAACAAAGGTTTTTCACTCGGTAAGCTTATTTATAGATGAATGAATATTAAAAAAATATCTTATTCTTTATACAGGTATTTATTCTTTACTAAAAGATCTTACTGCCAAAGAAATGAAACAAGATTTAAAAAATGGGACTCCTTGTCAACATTCAAACATTTTAGCTCAAAAATTTAAAAATCTATGTCAACATGCTGTTGAATCTAATCATGAATTGGAAAAATGTTTTAGTATCCCTAATTGGACAGATGAAGAATGTCTAAAACTTGTTGATGATTACATTTTTGCTTCTAATATCACAGTAACTTTGGTAGTTTTTATAACAAAATTCACATGGATGAAAATTATCTCAACTAGCTCACATTTGGAATTTCTCATACGTTAATCCAAAAACTGATCTTCCTATCCCCTCACCCTTCTCATATACAGAATTTCATGGTCTACACTTTCCAGACCATAAATGCAGTCTTTCCTTTGGGAAAGGAAATAGAATAATTGAAGCAATTTGGTATCTGAATCTTTATATTCAACAGACAACTAAAGCACCACCTGGATTAGCATTCTGTGAAGAATTAAATCACTTTGGATGTTCTTTTCAAATCAATAGGGAGCTGGTCAATAGGATTGATAAGGTAAGAAAAAAAGGTGAGGTAAAACAGAAAACATTAGGTAGATAAAAAGTATGGGGTGTAATATAGGTTGTCAAATTTTATTTTTATTTCACAAATTAACATTTTACAAGTCATATATGATAATCTACTTACCTAAATTAGTGAGCCATCAGACCATGTTTTGTATAATGGTAATAATGAGGAAATTTGTTTTTCACATGAGGTTCATGTATACATTTGTGTTTTATTTCATTGAATTTTTTCACAAACAATTTCCACTCACATTTTTACTTGAATTGTCATTAATTTAGGTTTTTTCATTATCTTATAAGAGTTTTTTACATGTTAATTTATGCAATGAACATAGATTTTGGAAATCTATGCCCCTACTTCAATAAAATACAAGGAAGGGTGTTTCCTTTTTTTTTGTCATGAAGTTTTTTTCTGAATTAGAAAAAAAAAGGTGATCCCCACCCTTTGTTATGGTAAATAGCAGTGGAGGTTATTTTTAAAAAAAATTGACTTAAAAAATAATTTGGTGGTCTGGACCCAATAATATAGTAAATTGCAGGCTAATTTGTTGCCAAAATAAACTTGCATACTTTGCTTCCATAAATATTCTTGGTCTACTAAGATACATTTTCTCTAACAACCAAATTATATTTCAAGTTTTTTTTTCTCCAGAATATTTTAAATGAGTACCTCATCTAGTATTGAAGTATATTCTAACAAGGGTTATCAGCTCACGTATAAATACTCTAAACCTTGCACAAGATGCAAAAAATCTAATCACTATTGTGTTAAAAATACATTAGTTCAAGCAAGAGTCAAAACATGTCAAAGCTGCCATTGGCGTCATCTAAAATGTGATGTCCTTAAACTTAATCCTGAACCAAAATCTCAATTCACAAACCTAAAATATTGAACTCACCAGGATAAAAGAAAGATTTTGTAAAAGTATTTCATTATATTTCATTATTGGAATAGATTAATAATAAGACAAAGATTATTTAAAATTAAATATAATAGGCCACTGAAGATAATTGAAAAAAAATCTCAACCCAGAAAAGATAGTATTTCTGATGAAGAGGAAGATTCATATAAAACTTATTCCTCAAGTGAGAAATTTGGTGATTTTGGAGAAATACTTTACAAATATAAAATTGAGACTCAATAAAAAACAATTTTTTTAGCTAGAAAGAGGTCACAGAATTGTCATTCTTCAAGTAGTAGATTGCATAAAAAAATCAAAAGAAAAGAATCTGTGGATGAAGATATTATTTTGGAACAAATAAAAGAAAGTGATAAATCCAAGACAAAAGGAAAATTCTTAAACATGATTGATGAAAAAATAGAAAGTATGATTGACAGAGTAGAATCTAGATTTCTAGATATAAGTAGTTTAGTTATACAAAAAAATGTTGAAGAGCTTAAAGATCTAAGGAAGGAGATACGTGAATTGTTGGAAAAATTTCATGTTGATATTATAGAAGAAATTCAAAAAGAAATGAATTAATATTTGCATAACTATAGCTAAGTAAAGAAAGAAACTCTTTAATAGGGGTGTCAGTTCTGGAAAATCCGCACTTAACTTAAGTGCGGATTTCAAACCAAATCAGGACTTAAATTTTGCAAAAAAGTCACTTATTTCAAAAAAGGGTGTTAGTTATGACCTAAAATCAGCACTTTTTTCCTGTTTTTTTTCACAACCACATGTTGGCCAAAACATCCCTTTCTTTCTTACCCCATCCCTGTCACATGTGACACACTGACCTTCCTTGCTCCCTACCCATCAATCCTCGGCACACACCCCTTCCTAACATTTTCAAAATTTTATTACAAAATTTTGACCAGGCATGTTTACATTCTTTTTTACTTATTTCTTCTACATCTTAATCTCTTTTCTTGTTATGTACCAGTTTTATAATGCCTCCAGACATTCCAAATCTCAAAAGGTAACTCAAAAATCTGCTTTGTCACAAAAGTCTCCTTGTAAAGCAAGCCCCACACCTGAAAAATCAAAGTCAGGTCAGCTAAAAAAGGATGATTATCTCATCATAGTTAACTTCCTTAAAATAAAATCAAATTATGATGCATGTTTTGGATGCGAAAAGTCCACTCGTATTGGACGTCCACCTTCTTTAAAGGTTAAAGGCTACTTATTGATGGCCAATGAAGTAAGGAAGAAAACAAGGGGGAGAATTGATATCAATTCTAAACAAATGAAGGAGAGATTTAAGAGTTATCAATCAAAATATAAAAAGGCTCATAATGCAGCAAATGAAACTGGCTTTGGTATTGAAGATGATGATTTGGAGATTGGAATTACTGCTGTTTCCAAAAAGCTCAATGTCATGTGTCATTTCTATGAGGAAACAGATAATCTTTTTGGCTCCCGAGTTGATGTAAACCCTTGGTTTCTACACAATACTACTAAGGATATACCCTCTGGATCCAAACCTTCCTATAATCCTCCCGACACACCTTTACTTAAAGGAGATCAATCCCCTACACCTTCTAGCCATAGTTCAGCTGAACATGATCCTGACTATCAAGCAGAACAATTATATTGCAGCAGATCTGAATCCTCAGAGCCCCAAAATTTAAATGTATGTTTACTTTTTCTTTTTTCTTCAACTCTTCTCTAAATTTCTCTTTCTTTATAGTCTCCTCCTACTCAAACTCAACCTCCATTAAATAATCTCAATTCTGGAAATTTGAATCCCACTTTAGAAGCTGCTTTAGATGAACTTCCTGAAGCCTCTTTTTCAAACTCCAAACTAAAGAGACGACCCTCAACTTCAATGAGCTTGAACCATCTTTTAAAACGTGGTAATACTTCAACAAGCTCAATAGGCTCTCTTGAGGATTATTTTGAAAAAAAAGATATAAGTAAGATCTGTTTACTATATATCTTATTCATTAACTTATTTATTTATTTATTTCTATTTAATTTTCTCAGAAAAATCAACTATTGCAAAAAATACCCTTGACTTTGAGAAGATGAAGTTTGATGATATGCTAAGGAAAGATTAGCAAGCCTTAGATTTGGAAGAAAAAAAATTTGAGGCAGAGCTGATGGAAAGAGTAAATGACCGTCAATTTCAAAGAGAAATGGCTACTTGTGAATTTGAAAAACAAGAAAGTTTTAAAAGAAAAGATTTCATTATTAAATGTGTAAAAAATGGCCAATCTTATGAGGACATTAAAAAATTTCTTGACCTTTACAATTGATAAATTATTTTTCTAGGTAAATTAATTTTGTTTGATTTCTTTTTGGTAATATTTTCTTATATGCTGACTTATAAAAGGTCTTGAATATAATACTTTTTTTTTGACAAATTTTCAAAAATATCATACAATTTTTCTATCTTTACATTCAAGTCAATAAGTTTTCTTATACTTTTTTTTTGACAAAAATTTGAAAATATAATACAATTTTTCTATCTTTACTTTCAAGTCAATAAGTTTGATTATCTAAATAATGCTAAGTCATTAAAATTCTATATCTCTTTTGAAAATTTGGCAATACCTCCCCTTGAATTTTATTGAAACAAGGGGTGGGTACCACCAAATTTTTCTAAGTCATCAATTTCACATGTAAGATTTAAAAATTTGGCAATACCCTCCCCTGCATTTTATTTAAGTAGAGGGTGAAAGTCACCAAAATTTAATATAATTTCATAAGTTAATTAATATATAAATAAGATATATCAAATCTACTACTTTTATAGTAATGACAATTCCTCTAGCCAAAATGCAGATGAAATCAAGAAACAAAAGTTTGGGACTTTCCACAGGTATAGGCTAGAGGAACCCCATGAAACAAATAAATTTTATCATGATTACCTGTTATACAACCAAAGGTTGTTGGCCCATTACTTTAGTTGAGGAAATTGATATATAAAAAATATTTATTAAAAATTTATGAAAAAATATAAATTTTTTGATCACAACTCTAATCCCCATACTTTTTGGATCTAGATAAAGTTTTTTGAAATTGATTAACTTTACCTTTTTTCTTTACCTTGTTGATTCTTTGAATCAACTTATGACTGATTTGAAATGAGCAACCAAAATGTGTGAAATCTTGACAGGATTCCAAACCAGGAGGAGCTTTGGTTGTTTGATGATCATCCTGAGAAGAATTCCAAATAGTTTCAATGATACCATTTCACAAACCAAAATCAATGATTCACTGGTGGTCTGGAAAATATAAACCATGTCCTTTGATTTTAGCTGGAGATGGTATTGGTTGGCCAGTTATTGGATTGATATATGAGAATATAACAAAAGTAAGAAAATTGGCATCATTCCTATTGATATGAATCCTATTGTGGAATCCAGAATGAGTGATAATAAAGTTAGAAAATAAAAGATATTTGTGGCTGATATCTTCCCATTTGGAGTCACACCAATTTGGTATTCCAACTTTGGTTGCAAGTTCATGATTTTTTTCAAATGCTTTATTACAGAGCTTTTTGAGTCTAAGAGCAAGAAAAGAGTCAAAGGAAGGTAGAGTATCCCATAAGCAAAAATCTTCATCTTTTTGAGCTTTAGTGATATTCTTGAGCAATGAATATATGCCTATATAATTGAAATAATTGAAATAATATTAAGAATGGAACAAAAATAATTAGACATACCAAGAGAATATCCTTTAACAAAACCTGGTCTCCAACCAAATCCAATCATGATACCACCCAAAAAATTTGTATTCCTTATAGGTAACCGAACCAAAGCCATTTGATAAAGAGTTATGATAAGATCAGATATTTGATTAAATGATTCATCTTTTACACCATCAAATAAATGAACTTCCAAAATGAATTGAGCCTTATAAGTATTACTGATAACTGCAACAACTCGATCATCTCCAAATTTGGTTATATATTTGATATCTTCTGGTAATTTTTTTGGATATTGATTTTTTTTATCTACTTTAGTTTTATGAAAAAAAATGTTTGGGATATGACAAAAAAACGTTTGCAGAGAATTTTTTTTTCAGATATCTTTTCTTCTGATGAGACTGATTATCTTTAATTTTTTTTTGATGATTTAGAAGATGAATTTCTTTTTTCAGATATCTTTTCTTCTGATAAGACTGATTATCTTTAATTTTTTTTGATGATTTAGAAGATGAATTTTATTTTTCAGATATCTTTTATTCTGATGAGACTGATTATCACTAAATTTTTTTGATGATTTAGAAGATGATTGTATTCAAATTTATTTTGAAGAAGATGATAGAGATGATAAAGAGGAAGATGATAAAGAGGATAAAGATGAAGATGATAGAGAAGTAAGGGGTGAATCTGAAGAAAATAACATTTTTTTGATCTGAAAAAAAATTTAAATGTCAAAAAATTTCAACAAATTTTTTTTTAAAAAAAAACTCACCCAAGGTGGAGATGGAGATGGTGGTGGCAAAAGGGGTGGAGGTAGAGGTGGAGGTAAAGATGGTGGTGGCGAGAGGAGGTGGAGATGGAGATGCTGGTGGTGAGAGGTGGAGGTGAAGGTGGTGGTGGCAAGAGGTGGTGGTGGTGGAGGTGGAGATGGTGGTGGTGAGAGGAGGTGGAGGTGGTGATGGTGGTGGCGAGAGGAGGAGGTGGTGGAGATGGAGGTGGAAGTGGAGGCAAGAGGTGGTGTAGGTGGTGGAGATGGAGGTGGAGGTGGAGGCGAGAGGTGGTGGTGGTGTAGGTGGAGGTGGTGGAGGCGAGAGGAAGTGAGAGGAGGAGGTGGAGGGGGAGGCAAGAGGAGGTAAGAGGGGGTGAGAGGAGGAGGTGTTGGAGGTGGAGGTAGAGGCAAGAGGTGGTGGAGGTGGAGGTAGAGGTGGAGGAGTTTTATGGGTGCTTATATCCACCTCTTGCCTCCTCTTGCCTCCACCTCCACCTCCTCTTGCCTCCTCTTGCTTCCACCTCCACCTCCACCTCTTGCCTCCACCTCCACCTCCACCTCCTCCTCCATCTCCACCCCATCCAACACCATCTCTATCCTCACCTCCACCTCCACCTCCATTTCCACCACCTTCACCACCTCCTCCTCTCGCTTCCAACTCCACCTCCACCACCTCCACCTCTTGCCTTCTCTTGCCTCCACCTCCACCTCCTCTTGCCTCCTCTTGCTTCCACCTCCACCTCCACCTCTTGCCTCCACCTCCTCTTTCCTCCACCTCCACCTCCTCCTCTTGCCTCCACCTCCACCTCCACCTCCTACCTCCACCTCCACCTCCACCTCCTCCTCTTGCCTCCACCTCCACCACCTCTTGCCTCCTTTCACCACCTCTTGCCTCCACCACCTCCTCCTCCTCTTATCTCCACCACCTCTCACCTCCACCTCCACCTCCTCTTTCCTCGACTTGCCTCCACCCTCACCTCCTCTCGCCTTCACCTCCACTTCTTCTTGCATCCTCTTGCCTCCACCTTCACCTCCACCACCTCTTGCCTCCACCTCCACCACCACCTCCTCATGCCTCCTCTTCCCTCCACCACCTCCTCCACCAACACCACCAACACCACCTTCACCACCTCTCGCCTTCATCTCCACCTCCAACTCCACCTCCTCTCGCCTCCTCTTGCCTCCACCTCCACCTCCTCCACCTCCACATCCATCTCCACCACCTTGACCACCTCCTCCTCTCACCTCCTCTTGCCTCCACCACCACCTCCACCACCACCACCTCCACCTCTTGCCTCCACCTCCACCACCTCTCACCTCCATCTCCACCACCTCCACCACCTCCTCCTCTCTCCTCCTCTCGCCTCCACCTCCACCTCCACCTCCTCTTTCCTCCATCTTCACCTCCTCCACCTCCACCTCCATCTCCACCACCTCCACCTCTTGCCTCTTCTTGCCTCCACCTCCACCTCCACCTCCACCACCTCTCACCACCACCACCACCACCTCCTCCTCTCGCCTCCACCTCCACCTCCACCTCCACCTCTACCTCCACCTCTACCTCCATCACAATTGCCAATTGCCACCATTGCCACCTCCCCCTCCTCCACTTACCAACATTGCCACCTTCAATCAAAAATAAATTATGAGTATCAAGGGGGAGCTGAAGAGACAGTAAATAAAACTATGTTTACAGATGATTAAGTTTTTTTTCTGTAAATATTCCTGAGATTTTTGGTGATTTTTCTTTAGCTAAAGATTTCAATGGAAATAAGAAAATTGTATTTTTTAATGATTTGTTTGAATAACCTGGTGTTAACATGAATCCTTATCAAAGGCTATGTTGTATGTGAAAGAATAAGGATAATAAAAAAAAGATAATAATAAAAAAGAGTCAAGCAGAATGAAAGGGATGTGCAGCAACAGTAATTTCTGTCAGAAGATATCTTAATTGGTCCTTTGTAATTTTCAAGGCCAATTTTTGGATTGAAATTGGCTGTTTCAGGACAGCCTGCAACACCACTTTCCCACGTAGTGTAACAGAAAATTAAAAAACAAAATAAATATTCTAAAAAAAATTACCATTCTCATTGAATGAAACATGTGAATTGATCATTTGAAGAGTATAAAAAAAAATTAAAATTGTGTTGAAAAAAATGGAGTGTTATTGGAAGAATTTTTGCCTTTATACTAGTTGATTGAGAAATAGAAGTGTTGGATATAGTTGGAGGTGAATCAACTTGTTCATCTTCATACAGCTCTAACCATTGAACTTTGAGGTCAGCAAGTAGGTTATGAAGTATAGTGCAACACAGAATCCAGCATATCACCGCCTCCATTTCAGATTTATTTCTAAGAGGACTTCTCAATTCCCTTAAACTAGAAAAACGGCTCAAGATTCCAACAGAATGTTCAATACGGACTCTTGACTTTGCCAAAGATTGTTGAAATTGGCATTTTCACTGTCTTCTGAAGCTGCTCCCCGAAAAGCAGGAAGTACATACTTTCCATTCACATAAGCAGAATCTGCAAGAAGATACTAATCTTCATCAAAGAATTTTTCAGGTTCATTTGAAATTTGAATTCTTTGGAAGACCTAGGAGTCATGACATGAGCCAGGATAGCCAGCAAAGAATGATATAAATTTTTTGTTAACATCACATATAAGCTGAATGGAAATTGAATATCTAAAAAGAAGATACAGTTGTTTGTGTTAGTTTAAAAGAGAATGAAAGGAGTTTAAAATAATCTACCTCTTTTTACGGTCAAAGTAATTGTTTCCACTGTGAGCAGGTTTCTGGCTCAAAGGAATAGTAGTACCATCAACAAAACAAATACATCCTGGGAAGCCCTCTGCTTGCATAACCTGAGATGATTCAAGATGCTCTTCTTTTGTTGGCCAGGTGAGAAGTTGAGATTCCAAGGAGTTGATGGCAGTGATGCATTGTTTGGTATAAGTGTTAGCTGAACCATACCCTAAATCAAGGACATTTTCTAAACATTTCAAAGCAGCTCCATTACCATTGGAACCCAAATGACATAGTGTGATGGCTAATTGAATTGATAGATGTCGTTGTTCTTTTTGAGAATTATTGTGAAATATGGGAAGATTATGAATAAGCTCAAGCAATTTAAGGAAAAATTCCTGAGAAGTCCTGAACAACTGTCTAAAACTGGGTGTAGATAGGTTAAGAAGTGTTTGAATGGTGTACTTGGGGGTATGAAGTACTTGAGGCTTTCTGGGAAGAAGGTAATGTTTTGTGGCCATTTTTGATAAAAAGACAAAATCTTCTTCTAGATCAGAATCAGAATTGCAATCAGAGTCCAACAGCAGTTCAAGAGCCATGAAAGTCATTGCTTTATGTAATTTATCACAATTTGAAAGTGAGGAAGTCATGACTCTTATATGATATGGTATGAAAATGTAAATGATGTACAATGTTTTGAGTTATGAAGTGTTATGCTGCAGAGTGCTCTGTATGATTGGGATGATGCTGAAAAATCAGTGAAATGGGACTTTATGGTGAAATCAGCACTTTTGGTTGAGAAAGTGTGGATTTGAGTGAAATAAGTGACTTATTTCATTTTGAAATCCACCAGTATTGGGGCTAGTGTGTTTTGGAAATCTGCACTTAAATAAGTGCAGATTTGTAAGTGCGGATTTGCCAGAACTGAAACCCCCTAATATCAGCATTTGACTTATTTGCATTAACACAGGCAAGTAAAAAAGCTTGATTTCTTTATTTTCAGCATTAAGCTACTTCACTTTTAATTCATCAGCCTGTATCTGAATTTTGGAATTTTCCAATTGAAATTGATTATTTTTGAGTTTTTCATCATCCTCTCTTTGAATCCTAACCTTCTCCCTCTCCAAATCTAAATGATCTTTCTCAATTTTGAAAAAAATTCTTTCTTTGATTGTGAATGAAACCACATCTTTTCATCAAAAATTAGTTGATGTTCTGCAGTTTTTTCATGAGACTCTAACTTCATGATTTCAATTTGGGCTTGTTATTTTTCTGCATCAAGTTTAAATCTTAAGAGTAAGAGAAATAAATTATGAAAAATTCTTTAGTCAAAATAAAAGTAAAAAATATAACCTTGTTCATGTTTATTAACAATCTCCCCATAAGCAGAAAAAACAGCCTTTGATGTTGATTGAGTTGTCCCAAAACTAGCAGAAGCTCTTTGCTTAAGTCTGTTGCTAGGAGGGGATAATGCTTTATCATCTAATATTTCATTGTCAGCTATATCCTTATATATTTCTAGATTTGATGAGGCTTGGTTCTGGTTTATACATGGGCAGTAAATCAGCACTACAAAAAAAATATTAATAGCAAAAATAGTTAACTCTTACTACCATGGGCTCATCAAGCTCAATTTTAGAATTTGCAGATGGTTCTCCAAATTCTGGAGAGTCAAGTGAAGGATCTAAAGGAAGATCATGGCTATTAGTATGAGATTCAGAAATTCTTGGGCCTTGATTCAAGTGTAAGGGGTTGACATTGGGCTTTTGTCCAATGAGTTTATCCATTTGATCATATAGAGGAAAAATAGAATTGAGTTTTCCTGAAACAGATGTGAGTCAATGATTTTCATCATCTTTGGTAGCTCCAAACCCAGTTGAAGAAAAAGCCATTTTTATTCCTAATGTCCAATATATGAGTATCCCACTATGAAAGTTTTTTCAGAAGGGCTGCAACATGATGTTAGGGGTGACTTATAGCTTTCTGCACAGTGTACTGTGCATATAAGAATGGGTACATCAGGATTAGGTAAAAAAAGATTAAGGTGTGGGCGTGTGTGTACCTTCTGCTGACTAATCAAGTTAAGGGGAAGAAGCTCTTGAGGGGCTTGGATGTACTCAACAGATGGTGCATGTAGGGAAAAGCACACTGTAAAATTATACCAGTTAATAGGGTATGTAATTCAAATTAAAATGACTTACTTGGTACCTTTTTTGAGGCTTTCTTGAATGGCGTATATGGCAATGTTTGACACCCCCTAGTAAATCATTAAGAGTGCACTTATTTGACCCTTGATTGGTTACTAAAACCATAGAGTAATTGAAACAATCCCTTTTTCAATTTTTAATAAGGATCTCAATGTTTCTATGTAAATATCTCCTTTTTATTTATTTTTTTGATTCCCTAAAAATTTTAACTAGTTACTGTTAATTAAAAAGAGTATTTTGGACCATTATATTCCTTTTTTTTAATATTTTTACATTTGTTATATATCTTATTTTGATTCTTCCTTGTTATTCATTACCTATTTTTTTGTATTTACACATTTATTGTGCACTCATTATTTTTTGGCTATATAAGAGCCTTGAAATTTCTTGTTTTCACCATCACTTACTACTTACATATTTTTACTGTTAGTTAAACATAATATTTTGTTTTTATAGCTTAAGAGTTTCATTTAAGAAAAATTATCAGTATAAAATTTACAAATACCTGAGATTTGAATATATTAGTTTGTTTTAGTGATACTAGGGGGTCTCAAACATTACCAAACATGCCTAGCATGTTTCATTTGAAAAACACCGCAAAAACATGCCATGAAACATGGATGATTTGGCACTTGGGGTCTCAAACATTGGGTCAAATATGTCCTACTTTTGTACAATTTTCTTAACCACAACTCAGTCCACAAGTACTCACATCCTCCCAATCAGCTGCACATTACCTTCCTTCCATCATCACCCATATACTCCACATCACAACTCTTCTCCCCCAGTTCATTTCCAAATCAAATTTTTTTCTTTCACACCACAGTTAGTCTATTACATTTTATTCTGTTTTTTAGAGAATTTTCCTGCTCAAATTTCTTTCCTCACAACCTCTCATTTTTATACAAGGCATCACAAATATTTAAAATATTTGTTAGTTTCTCCTTTTCTTCAACAAAATTTTCTTTTTTCACTAATTTCTTTGTTTAATGTTAATTTATCATGCCTTGCCCAAAATCTACTTCTCAAAAATTTACTCAATTGAAAGTTTCTGAACTTCAGATTGTAATTAACTGGCTAAAATTTAAATCTACAGTCGGGTGACAAAAGTATCCACCTGTTTTCATTTCATTGTATCTCAATAAATACTCACTCTACACATATGCAACATGGTACCTCACAACTCAGACAACCATGTAGAAAACAATCATTGCAATAAATTTTTGATTTGCCAATGTTTTTATAAAAAGAATGAAATTATAGGAAATGAAAACCCTCATCTCACCAACGGGTTGGAGCCACCATTGGCATCAACCACAGCCTGCATCCTGGCAGGCATAGATGCAATCAAATTATCTAACTTTTGGCTTGGAAGGTCATCCCAAACCTGTTGAATTGCCTCACGCATTTCAGGTATTGTCTTTGGCTGAAAATGCATAGAAATCACATCTTTGAGGTCCTTCCAAACGTTCTCAATTGGATTGAGGTCAGGAGACTGGGCTGGCCAGTTTAGCATCTTTCGTAAGCTGACAGCGCTTCGGAAGTCATTGGCAAGTTGAGAGGTATGTATTGGGGCATTATCTTCCATGAGTGTAAGTTGGTTGTCCTCATCATGTTTTGCAAGCCAGGGGAGTAAATTTGAAAGGTAGACATTCTCAATGAAGTGCTTTGTTGTTCTCTGCTTGGGAGGAAGAAAAACAAGTGGACCCTTCACATTACCATGAAAAGAGCCCCATACCATTACAGAAGAACACCCACTCTTGAAAGTGGGTGTGAGACAATCCTTATCAAACTTTTCTTTAGCTTGACGCCACACTAATACTTGTCTTGACTGCTTGCCAATCTCAAAAATTGACTCGTCAGACCACAGGACCGAATTCCAATCACTAACTGTCCAGTTCAAGTGCTCACAAGCAAATTTGAGGTGTCGACTTTCATACATGGTATTGATAAATGGCTTTTTAACAGCAACTCGGCTATGTAAATTAAGTTCTTTTGCACGTTGGGACAGGTTTCAAGCAGATATATTGGAAGTAAGGGTGTCAGCAATTTCTGCTTTTGTTGATTTTCTATTTTTTTTAGGCTTCGTGCTATTTCACGCATGTCACGCTCAGTTGTTTTGCAAGGTCGGCCACAGAGAGGGGAAGTCTCCACTGTGCCAGTGACATCATGTTTTTTGATGATATCACACACAGTGGCCCGAAGAAAGCCATAATGTTGTGAGATTTGATAGGGATTGGCACCCCACATTGACATGCCAACAATTTTGGCCTTCTCCTTGGTTGTCAAATACTTTTTCTGAGCTGGAGTTTGAGGCATAGGTGAAGAGATTGGGTAGAATAGGAGGTAAGGAAAATAACCAGTATTCCCCTGGTGGCGTGAGTGGCTGTTGTGGTGGTATGAGGAAGAAAATGAAAAAGGTGATCGTGAAGATTATGCATGCAGAAGGTGGATACTTTTGTCACCCCACTGTACATTTGATGCCTCTTTTGTCTGTGCAAAGTCCACTCAAGTTAGTTGTCCACCTGCATCAAAATTGAGTGGCTTTAATAAAATTGCAGTGGAGTTGAAATCAAAAACTAAAGGTAAGATGGATTTGAAAACAAAGAAAATGAGGGAAAGATTCAAAAAGTATCAAACAAAAGAAAAGGAAGCAAAGATGGATTTTTCTTCAACTGCATTTGGAGCTACCAAAGATGATGAAAATCATTGAATCACATCTGTTTCAGGAAAACGCAATTCTATTTGTCCTCTTTATGATAAAATGGATAAACTCTTTGGAAAGAGGCCCAATGTCAACCCCTTACACATGAATCAAGGCCCAAGAATTGCTGAGTCTCATACTAATAGTCATGATCTTCATTTAGATCCTTCACTTGACTCTCCAGAATTTGGAGAACCATCTGCAAATTATGACATTGAGCTTGATGAGCCCATGGTAGTAATAGTTAACTATTTTTTCTATTAATTTTTCTTTTGTAGTGCTGATTTACTCCCCATGTATAAACCAGAACCAATCCTCATCAAATCTAGAAATATTTAAGGATATAGCTGACAATGAAATATTAGATGATAAAGAATTATCCCCTCCTAGCAACAGACTTAAGCAAAGAGCTTCTGCTAGTTTTGGGACAACTCAATCAACATCAAAGGCTGTTTTTTCTGCTTATCAGGAGATTGTAAATAAACATGAACAAGGTTATATTTTTTACTTTTATTTTGACTAAAGAATTTTTCATAATTTATTTCTCTTACTCTTAAGATTTAAACTTGTTGCAGAAAAATAACAAGCACAAATTGAAATCATGAAGTTGGAGTCTCATGAAAAAACTGCAGAACATCAACTAATTTTTGATGAAAAGATGTGGTTTCATTCACAATCAAAGGAAGAAATTTTTTTCAAAATTGAGAAAGATCATTTAGATTTGGAGAGGGAGAAGTTTAGGATTCAAAGAGAGGATGATGAAAAACTCAAAAATAATCAATTTCAATTGGAAAATTCCAAAATTCAGATACAGGCTGATGAATTAAAAGTGAAGCAGCTTAATGCTGAAAATAAAGAAATCAAGCTTTTTTACTTGCCTGTGTTAATGCAAATAAGTCAAATGCTGATATTAAAGAGTTTATTTCTTTACTTAGCTATAGTTCTGCAAATATTAATACATTTCTTTTTGAATTTCTTCTATAATATCAACATGAAATTTTTCCAAAAATTCACGTATCTCCTTCCTTAGATTTAAAAATTCTTCAACATTTTTTTGTGTAACTAAACTACTTATATCTAATAATCTAGATTCTACTCTGTCAATCATAGTTTCTATTTTTTCATCAATTATGTTTAGGAATTTTTCTTTTGTCTTGGATTTATTGCTTTCTTTTATTTGTTCCAAAATAATATCTTCATCCACAGATTCTTTTCTTTTGATTTTTTTATGCAATCTACTACTTGAAGTATGACATTTATGTGACCTCTTTCTAGCTAAAAATTTTGTTTTTTATTGAGTCTCAATTTTGTATTTGTAAAGTATTTCTCCAAACTCACCAAATTTCTCACTTGAGGAATAAGTTTTGTATGAATCTTCCTCTTCATCAGAAATACTATCTTTTCTGGTTTGGGATTTTTTTTCAATTATCTTCAGTGGCCTAATATATTTCATTTTAAATAATCTTTGTCTTATTATTGTCACACACCACGTGACACTCGAGGAAAAAGTAGCTCATTAAATCAATAACACAGAGGTCTAAATCCATACTCAAAGCGCAGAAAGCAATTCTACATAGCAACTGCAACTTTCCTTTGTGCACTCACTATTCACCCACGCTAGTCTAAACTCTAAATCTATATTAGTCAATCTCTCAATAGTGTGTCTTATTCTTTTCCTCAATAAGTGATGCACAGCGCAATAGTCAATGTAATAGTCCGCTGAAAAGTTTTATTAAAGTATCTGTGGGTTATTAAAAGGGGGTAGTGAAGATGGAGGATTAAAGGGGTAACGGATGTTAGTGAGGAGGGTCCAGGTGTAACGGGTGTAATTTTGGTGGTCTGTGGTGTGCGGAATGAGGGATGGGTATGAGGTCAATGCGAGGAGGAGTAAAGGATATAAAAGGGGTTGGATTTTGGTTCAACATTCTTTAGAATTAAATTATAAAACATATATATAGTTAATAGTGGTAAAACTTCAGGTTAAATCATTATTATTGTATCTTTCCTTATTTTCTCAGTAATCATTTCTCAATCCTAAATCTTTGATTATTGAGTTTCCAACCCTTTGTGAGAAATTAAAGAATATTAATATTACCTTTAAATTATATTAGAATTATTCTCAAACATATCACAAAGCAGTAGTTCTTCCTTCAATTCATTTTCAAATCACTTCCTCGAACATTTACTCTGTGTTTCAAAGAAGTTTCTAAACTACTCTCCTCATCTCACTTCCAGGAACACCCTCGAGCTTGTGCGTAGGTCGTCCGGTGACAGTATAATTTAATTCTCCATAGTTCTCATTCTTTCGCACTACTAAGTCCTTTTTTCAGGTGTTTTAAATTCTTTAAATGGCACCTGTTCAACGCACTGGGCGCTACTACTAGGGCTCGCGCCAGAGGCAGGCCAACAGCTACACGGCCTTTTTCCCGCACTCACTCCTTGGAACCTCTCAACCTTAGAGAACGGGGAAATTCAGTCCAATCTGTAGAAGACATCCCCCAGGATTTTGATGATTCTAGTGAGGAAGAAGAAGGAGAGGATACAATGCATGAGGCACCTTCTGCCCCTGCTACTCACCCTTCTGGTCAACCTTCATAACCTGGACCATCTAATTCACTGGAAGACTTCATGAGACTTTTCATGAAAACCCTTTCCAATCCAGTGTCTTCGGAGGGATCTAAATTTAAAACTCCTTCCATGAAATCTCCTGATAAATTTGATGGAGAACACCCAGACAGATTGCGCCCTTTCTCACAAACCTGCAAGCTCCTGTTCCATAATGACCAATCAAAGGTTGTTTATGCTTCTTCATTCCTAGCCGGAAAAGCAGCAATATGGTTCAAACCTTATCTTCTCATTCTCTCTTTGACAGAAACCCACTTAATTATTAATAACTGGGAAAAGTTTGAAGACCAACTCTTTATGTTTTTTGGTGACCCTAATGAAACTGACAACACAGAAATTGAATTGGATTTCCTTCGCATGAGTGATAATGGTAAAGCCTCTGAATATATCTCGAACTTCAGAGCACTTCAAACTCGAGTAGGTTGGAATGATGCTGCTCTCAAGTATCATTACAAAAAGGGACTTCCTTTGAGGATTCTGGATCAATTAAATCTTCATGGTCAGAAAATGACTACTTTAACGGATTTAATGGATCGAACCCTCAAACTCGACGGCGTTTACCAAGGACGACTACAAAATTGTTGATACGCCAACAAATATCAAGGCCTAAATTTTAAATTGGGACCTTCTTCACAACCATGGACAACTCAATCTTCCTCGACTCAATCCAAACCCAATAAGGGAAAGGACAAACCTTGACCAAAAGGCTTGACCCCAGGCAATATCAGCAAAGTACTGGATACAAAAGGGGAACTTAAAGAAGCTGAGAGGAAGAGGTGAGCAGATAATGGGTTATGTATGTATTGTGGGGGTAAGCACAAGCTAGAAGATTGTGTAAAATTGAAGGAAAGAGAAGGTACTAGTTCAAGGAAAAAAAACTAGTAGATAGTTTACTTGTGTGCAAAGCAAACTATCTTATCTCTCCCAGTGCACAGAACCTCCATGGCTTAAGGACTGGAGTTGCCTTAAACCACTTGAGATTCATTCTTTTCAAGGAGGATACCCCCTTCAGTTGTCTCATAGACTATGGAGCTTCAATTTCTTTTGTCAGTTTATCTTTTACCGAGAAGTTAAAGCTGAAATTCACAGATATCAATTGAACTCCAATATATTTGGTCAAATCAGAGGAACCCAAATATTGGGTAAATAAGAAAGTTTTATGGGTTTTCAACTTTCCGAACTTCCCCCCCTTCGAGTGGGAATTATCAGTCTTGGACGCCCCAAGAATGGATGATACCATCCTTGGCCATGACTTTTTAACACATTGGAATCCTGAAATTGATTGATCACAGGGACTGATCACCCCAAGCACTAAGTATATTTCTAATTCTTAAATGCAGGTCAATAGGGAGTTAAAAAACCAGCCTGAAAATGTCCTGCTAGAGGAAAAATCTCTGCCAGATGACTTGTAGCATCTGATCTTTCTCTAAATGAGAAATTGGCTAACCCTTCTAGCTTGATCACTTCACTCGAAGAGGATTTAAATTGCCTTGATGTAGTTGAATTATGCTCTCTCAATTCTGGTCTTCCCTCTACAGACTCTCTCAAAGATGAGGAGGACAACCAAATCAATGTTGAAGCCATTAAATCAACTCTACCAGAAATATATCATGATTTCCTCAATGTTTTCTCAATCCGCAAGGCCGATAAGTTACCACCTCATCGACCCTACGACCATCAAATAGAGTTAATAGGTCCAGTACCTCCAGCAGGTGCTGTCTATTCTTCATTGAAGGACAAATCTCAAGTTCTTCGAGACTACATTGCAGAGAATGTAGCCAAAGGTTTCATCAGAACCAGTAAATCTCCAACCGGCTCTCCTGTTCTTTTTGTAAAGAATAAAGACGGTAGCCTTAGGTTTTGTGTTGACTATAGAAAGCTCAACACAGTCACAAAGAAGAATGCATATCCAGTTCCTCCTATTTCATTGCCTCTTACCCTTTTTAATGGTGCTAATTTTGTTTCTAAAATTGATCTTAGAGGCGCTTATAATCTTATTCGCATTGCGGAAGGTCATGAACCACTGACTGCAATGCACACTAGATTTGGTAGTTTTGAATATTTCGTAATGCCTTTTGGATTATGTAACGCACCATCTACTTTTATAACTTTTTTTAATGACATCTTTCAAGATGTTGTCAAACAATTTATTGTTGTCTACTTAGACAATATTTTAATTTTCTCAAAGACACTGGATGAACATATTCATCATGTTCGACTGGTTCTAAATCGCCTTCAAGATTAGGGTCTCTAAGCCAAGCACAATAAATGCGAATTCCATCTTAAATCTATTGATTTTTGGGTTTTACGTTATCCACTGATGGTTTAGTCATGGACAACAAAAGGGTCAAAAAGTCCTGGAATAGCCCGAGCCCATAACCGTTAAATCCCTCCAAGGAGTTTTGGGTTTTGCCAATTTCTATAGAAGATTTATTAAAGATTACTCTAAAACTATTTCCAATCTTACTTCTCTTCTTAGAAAAGATATTCCTTTTGTTTTTACTTCTACAGCACAAAAGGAATTCGAAGCATTGAAGACTGCATTTGCCACATCTCCAATTCTTCGACACTTTGATCCTTCTGCTTCGACAATAGTTGAAACAGACGCTAGCAATTATGCTATTTCTGGGGTCATTTCTCAATTCAATCCTGAAACAAAATTGTTTCATCCTGTTGCTTTTGAGTCACGCAAACTCATTGCAGAAGAATTAAATTAAGAAATTCATGACAAGGAGCTTTTAGCTATTATCCATTGTCTTAAAAAATGGCGCTCTTTTCTTCTCAGCCTAGATAGTCCTTTTCAAATCCTGACTGACCAAAATGCTTTGAAATACTTTATGTCTTCCAAAGTGTTAACCAGGAGTCAAGCCAGGTGGGCTGAAGTTTTGTGTGAATTTCTTTTTTCTATTTCCTATTGCCCAGGTGAGAACTGCATTGTCCCAGATATCCTGTCATGTCGGGACGACATTTACCCACAGTGGGGGGACACATTTGCTGACAAGAACCCAGAAAATGTGAAATCAATTTTCAAAAAATCAATGTTAACGACTCATCAACTTAATTTGATGACAATTCAATCTTTCCAAAATCCACTATACAACATCCTCGAAGCTCAATCAAAGGACAATTATTGTTTAGGGTTAAAAGACAAAATACTCTCAAAGCAAGGGGCCAAAAGATTTAGTATTGAATCAGGTCTATTAGTTTTTGAAGGTAGAGTAGTCATACCCAACAACAATGAAATAAAATTATGGATTTTCAATAGTCAACATGATTCTCCATTAGCTGGTCATTTTGGGGTTGATAAAACCTACCAGTTAATTGCGAGGGATTTCTTCTGGCCAGGAATTACCAGAGAAATCAATGCCTATATAAGATCTTGTTATGAATGTAATAGGAATAAGGCTCCCCGTCACTGGAAGCATGGGTTGCTTCAACCACTTCCTATTCCCTCTAAACCTTGGGAATCCTTATCAATGGATTTTATTTCTCAACTTCCTCTTTCTAATAATTTTGATGCTATATTAGTAATAGTAGATAGATTTTCAAAGATGTCTATTTTCATTAAAACCACTACTACTGCTACAGCAGAAGATTGGTCAAAATTGTTTCTAATATATGTATTTTCCAAACATGGCTTACCAAATGATATTATCTCAGATAGAGGCTCATTGTTTGTATCCACATTCTGGACTCAATTGTGTTGACAACTCAATATCACAAGGAATCTCTCCACAGCCAATCATCCTGAAACCAATGGGCAAGCAGAAAGGGTCAACCAAATCCTCGAACAATACCTTTGAATGTATGTCAGTTACCAACAAGACGATTGGACCACATGGTTACCATTGGCCAAATTTGCTTATAATAACTCAACTCATTCTTTGACACGACAATCTCCCTTCGAAACTGTTTATGGAAGACATCTTCTATTCAACTCAATCCATGTAGGAACTAGTCAACATGCAGAACATTATCTTTGAACCATATCACGACTCCAAGAAGAACTTAAATCAAATTTGGAATTAGCAATTAAAAGGTACAAGGAACAGGCCGACAAACATCAACAATCTGCTCCTTCTTTTAAACCAGGCGATAAAGTATGGCTCAACGCTCAAAACATTCAAACAACTCAACCATCAAAGAAACTGGCTGAAAAACACTTGGGACCATTCGAAATCGACTCCAAAGTCTCCAAAACTGCATTTCGACTCAAGCTACCTCCTAAATGGCAAGTTATTCACCCTGTTTTCCACGTATCTCTCCTAACTTGCTCAAGAAACATACCCAGGCAGGAACAAACCTCCTACGGAACCGGTCAAAGTAGAAGACCATCTAGAGCGGGAAGTAAGACATATCCTTGATTCAAGAATGCGCAAGGGGAAAATTCAATACCTCATGGAATGGGAAGGCTTCCTCAATGACTCAGACAAAACATCCTGGGAACCATCAATCAATGTTTCTAACACCCCTGAAATCCTAAAATCTTTTTATCTTAAATATCCTTTAAAACCAAAACCTTAGAACTCTCTTTTATTTTTTCTCTTCTTTCTTTTTTCTTTTTCTTTTCTTAAAATTCTAAAACTTCTTCTCTTCTAAAATCCTTAATCTGTTTTTTCTTTTCTTCTTTCTTCTTCTCAAAAGTTTTTTTCAACCTTCTTTAAAAATTAATAAATAAAATAAACTAAATAAAATAAAATAAAATAAAATAAACTAAATTAAATTAAATTAAAAAAGTTAAAAGTTAAAAAATAGAATAAAGTAAAATAATAAAATTAAAATCTTAAAATTCATTCAAGTAAGATCTTAAAAATCAACAATTCCTTTAATTTTCTTTCTTTTCTCTTTTTAAACTTTTCTTCTTTTCCCTTATTTCTTTTTCTTTGAACTATCAAAATTTTTCACGAACTCAATACGACAATCTTTCTCAAACTTCACTTGAACCTTTAAATCTCTCTTTTAAAATTCTTCAAACAAATTACTTCTTTCTTTAAAAATTTTTTGTTTAAAAAACTATTTTTCTTCTTTCTTTTCAAATAACCAAAATTCCTCAAAAACTTCAATAAATATAATGTTACAAATAACAATTTTTTCTTTCATTAAATTTTCATTTCAAACAAAATTGTTTCAATCAACTATTTCTTTTTTCTTACTTAAATTTTTTCTTTTCAAAACTTAAACTAAAATTCCTTCAGTTAAACATTCTTTCTTTTCTTCTTTCAAAATTTAAAACAAAATTTTATTCAAATCTTTTCTTTCTTCCTTTTTTCTTTTCTTTTCTCAAAATCTTATATAATATATATCAACATTTTCAATTAAAACAACAAAATAAAAAATAAATAAATAAATACACAAATTTCTTTCTACTTTTTTCTTCCCTCTTTCTTTCTTTTCTTTTTCCTTCCATTTCAAATTTTCTCCTGTATTTTCTCCCAAACCAACTTCTTCATTTTTTCCAAAGCCACTCTTATTTCCTTCCTGAATTTCTCAAATATCTCCTCCTCCCCTATTGGTACCACTTCCCTAATTTCTAGTAATTCTTTGGCCACGTCAAAGGAGGCAGCATTGACAATCCTATTGACCTCACTGCTTAAATCTTCGATGAGTTTAGTTTGTTGACCTTGCTGAGGTTTCTTCGACCATACCTGGTCAAGAGTCTCTTCGTTGTCCTCCCTCGAATCAACCACTGGTTGATTTGCCTCAACTGGCAGCGATGGTGCAGCTTCCACAATCGGAGCCTCCTCAATGACATCTGAATTCTAAAACATAGGTCATCAGTAACAAAAATTTTTAAAACAAAAAGAAGAACAGACTTACTTCAAACAATAAGTCAGCTTCTAAGAATAACTTTGGGGTGACTTCTGCCATCACTTCCTTCTCCTCTTCGTCATCCTCAATGACCATCCGCCGCTTCTTTGGCATCCGTCTCGAAATAGGGATTTCATCCTCATCCTCTTCAACTAATTCATCTATCTCTTCTTTGACCCCTCATTTTTTATTTGTGGCCTGGGTTACTCAGGTTACCTCGGTATCTTCAGCCTCCTCCTCAGTCTCTCCCACTGACTGATTGTCCCCAACCAATAAATTCCAAATATCTTTGACCACCTCTTTGGTCTTTGGTATTACCCAATATTTGGTTTTCGTAAATTGACGCTCAATGTCCATATTTTTCGACAAGGAATCACACACCACCCGTCTCCAGCGGCAAAACTCGCATTTCTGGAGAGGACCTCGTGTTGCTGTGCTTTCAACGCAGAAGTACTTCATTGATTCGCAGGCTGTGCATGCTTGAGAATACTTCTGGGTAATGATTCCACCATCTGCTTTAGGGTGTGGAGGCGTGGGAGTTGGGGTAGGACAAGTCAACATAATAAAGTATAAAATTATTAAAAGCAAGAGGGAGAGAAAGTAGTGTGGGAGAGTATGTCTCAAGCTCAACAGAGCTTGCGTTTTTATACCCGGGCATCTGTCACGCGTCACGTGACACTCAAGGTAAAAGCAGCTCATTAAATCAATAACACAGAGGTCTAAATCCATACTTGAAGCGCAGAAAGCAATTCTACATAGCAACTGCGACTTTCCTTTGTGTAATCACTATTCAACCGCGCTAGTCTAAACTCTAAATCTATATTAGTCAATCTCTCAATAGTGTGTCTTAGTCTTTTCCTCAATAAGTGACGCACAGTGCGATAGTCAATGTAATAGTCCGCTAAAAAGGTTTATTAAAGTATCTGTGGGTTATTAAAAGGGGGTAGTGAGGATGGACAGAATGGTTAAGTGGAGGATTAAAGGGGTAACGGATGTTAGTGAGGAGGGTCCAGGTGTAACGGGTGTAATTTTGGTGGTCTGTGGTGTGTGGAATGAGGGATAGGTATGAGGTCAATGCGAGGAGGAGTAAAGGATATAAAAGGGGTTAGATTTTGGTTCGACATTCTTTAGAATTAAATTATAAAACATATATATAGTTAATAGTGGTAAAACTTCAGGTTAAATCATTATTATTGTATCTTTCCTTATTTTCTCAGTAATCATTTCTCAATCCTAAATCTTTGATTATTGAGTTTCCAACCCTTTGTGAGATATTTAAGAATATCAATATTACCTTTAAATTATATTAGAATTCTTCTCAAACATATCACATAGCAGTAGTTCTTCCTTCGAGTCATCTTCAAATCACTTCCTCAAACATTTACTCTGTGTTTCAAAGAAGTTTCCAAACTACTCTCCTCATCTCACTTCCAGGACCACCCTCAACCTTGTGCGTAGGTCGTCTGGTGACAATTATTAATCTATTCCAATAATGAAATATAATGAATAACTTTTACAAAGTCTCTCATTTATCCTGGTGATTCCAATATTTTAGGTTTTTGAATTGAGATTTTGGTTCAGGATTAAGTTTAAGGACATCACATTTTAGATGACGCCAATGGCAGCTTTGACATGTTTTGACTCTTGCTTGAACTACTGTATTTTTAACACAATAGTGAATAGATTTTTTGCATCTTGTGCAAGGTTTAGAGTATTTATATGTGAGCTGATAACCCTTGTTAGAATAATCTTCAATACTAGATGAGGTACTCATTTAAAATATTCTGGAGAAAAAAAAAACTTGAAATATAATTTGGTTGTTAAAGAAAATGGATCTTAGTAGACCAAGAATATTTATGGAAGAAAAGTATTCAAGTTTATTTTGGCAACAAATTAGCCTGAAATTTAGTATATTATGGGGTCCAGACCACCAAATTATTTATAAGTCAATTTTTTTTTGAAAATAACCTTCACTTCTATTTACCATAAAAAGGGGTGGGGATCACCATTTTTTTTCTTATTCAGAAAAAACCTTTATGAAAAAAAAATGGCAACACCCTCCCATGTATTTTATTGAAGTAGGGGCATAGATTTCCAAAATCTATGTTCATTGCATAAATTAACATGTAAAAAACTCTTATAAGATAATGAAAAAACCTAAATTAATGACAATTCAAGTAAAAATGTGAGTGGAAATTGTCTGTGACAAAAATCAATGAAATAAAACACAAATGTATACATGAACCTCATGAGAAAAACAAATTTCCTCATTATTACCATTATACAACACATGGTCTGATGGCTCACTAATTTAGGTAAGTAGATTATCATATATGTCTTGTAAAATGTTAATTTGTGAAATAAAAATAAAATTTGACAACCTATATTACACCCCATACTTTTTATCTACCTAATGTTTTTTGTTTTACCTCACCTTTTTTTCTTACCTTATCAATCCTATTGACCAGCTCCCTATTGATTTGAAAAGAACATCCAAAGTGATTTAATTCTTCACAGAATTCTAAGCCAGGTGATGCTTTAGTTTTCTGTTGATTATAAAGATTCAAATACCAAATTGCTTCAATTATTCCATTTCTTTGGAAAAGGAAAGACTGCATTTATGGTCTGGAAAGTGTAGACCATGAAATTCTGTATATGAGAAGGGTGAGGGGATAGGAAGATCAGGTTGGATTAACGTATGAGAAACTCCAAATGTGAGCTAGTTGAGATAATTTTCATCCATGTGAATTTTTCTATAGAAACTACCAAAGATTACTGTGATATTAGAAGCAAAAATTTAATCATCAACAAGTTTTAGCCACTCTTCATCTGTCCAATTAGGGATACTAAAACATTTTTCCAATTCATGATTTGATTCAACAGCATGTTGACATAGATTTTTAAATTGTTGAGCTAAATTGAGCTAAATAATGTTTGAATGTTGACAAGGAGTCCCATTTTTTTAAATCTTGTTTCATTTCTTAGGCAGTAAGATCTTTTAGTAAAGAATAAATACCTGTATAAAAAATAAGATATTGTTTTAATATTCATTCATCTATATATAAGCTTACCGAGTGAAAAACCTTTGTTGTATTCTGGTCTCCCACCAATACCATACATGAAGTCTCCAAGAATATTTTTGTTTGATAAAGGTTGACTAGCTAAGGCCATTCGATACCAATTCAATATAAGATCAGATAAAATTTGAAATGTTTCATTTGTATTTTCTTCAAATGAGTGAACCTCAAAAATAAATTGAAGTTTGAAAGAATTAGAAACAACAGAAAATTTTATTTATTTCCAGTCTTATCTTCTTCATTTTTACTTGACTTTAATTTTTTATTGGCTATAGGCTCAGTAAAAAACTTTGTATTTTCAAATAGTTTTTTTGAATAACTTTTTTTTTTGGAAGAATCTAGTTTTGAAGTAACTGAAGTCAGTTGAACTGCCAATAATTTTTGAAAAAAATTGTTTTTCTCTTATGTAATTTTGACTTTGAACAGGTTTTGTAAAAGATGATATTGAAGAAAGAGAAGAAAGAGAAGATGACAATATTGAGCTAAGTGAAGAAAGGGATAAGTTTGATGAAAACACCTCTTTATTTTTAGTTGAGTCTAGATTCTCAGTCATTTTTTTTTAAAAAAAAAAGGAAAATATCAATCTAATAGGAAACAATGATCAAATTTGGATGAAATTTACCTAAAATACTATTCTCAAACTACCTGAAAGAAATAGTCCCTAAAATTTCCAAAAAATAGTCCCAAAAATTCAACAAAAGGGCCCTAAAAGTTGCCAAAAAAGTGTCCCAATAGTACCCAAAAATTGTTCCAAAAGTTTCCAAAAAAGTGTCCAAAAGGTCTCCTAAATGTTTTCCAAAATCTTCAAAAAAAAAGTGTCCTGAAAGTCTCCTAAAACCTCACCAAAAATTGTCATAAAAGTGCCATAAAAAGTACCAAAATTTGTCCAAAAAAAGTTCCAAAATGACTTAAAAATACTTTATGATTCTTTTGTAATGTTTCCAAATAATTTCCAAGCATTTCTGAGCATTTCTGAGCATTTCTGAATTGATTTAGTGAAAAAATAGACCTTAAGTATCTCAAAAACACCAAGAATTCACTGAGAAATTCTTGGAAAAATTTTCTGGAAGGTTTTAACAAATTAAAATGACAAAAACACCTCAAAGTAAGTGGATATTGCTCAGAAAATGTATCCAAATTGTTTCTGAATGTTTCCAAAGAGATTTAGAAAAGAAAAAAGCCAAAAAAGTGAAAATGCCTAAAAATGACCAAAAACACAAAAAACTCAAACATCAATAATGAAAATGATGGAGAACATTATAAAAGGGGGAAAGGTAAATAAGAACAGAAAAATCAGAAATCAAAACAAAAAAATGATAAAAAAAAGACACAAAAAAAGAGACAAGAAAAAAGACATTTCAATTTGCAATTAAATTTAAAAAAAATGAAAAAGTGACTTACTTTGAGTGCTGTGAAGTGAAATGTTTCAGAACCAAAAATGAATGATGGAAGTTAGAGATAAATAGAAGATGAAATATCTTAGTGAGACAGAATCTTAGAATTGTTATGTGTTTTCAAATGTTATGCAATTTCAAGTCTGGGAGCTGAACCAAAACAAATGAAACTGAGAAACTTGGGAATCTCATTGGCAAATATTATTACATAAAAAACAAAATTGTAAATCAGTTAATCTAGGCCCTCAAAGTGAGAAAGGGTTGTTGGTAGTATTTTAGCGTGCATAGAACTGGATTGAGATGATGAAGTACTGATAGATTCTATTGGTGGAGGCGGATCAGGAATCTCATCTTCATACATCTCATTCCATCCATCTTTTAAGTTAGCAAGAAGATTGTGTAATATAAGACAAGCTGTCAGCCAGGCTATTCCAGGAGTCCAGTAAATGATATATAACTTATAAAACCTTAAAGAGTGGGTAAGAATTGTATTTAATGAATATAACTTAGTATTTTATTGCATAATGAAATTATATAAGTATTTTATTATATACAAGTGTTACATTAAATTTATTGGTTATATAAATTTTTATATACAGTTAAATTGAACATAATATAATATATTCTACAAATAATGGTGCATTTTTATGTATTTAATAATTATAAATTTATATTTAATTAATTGAAAAACATATATTATAATTATAAGTGTAAAATTGACTTATAATATATTTAAATTAATTACTTAAATTTATATATTAAATAATACCTCTCATATAATACTAAACAATAATTAATGACGCTTCTTTTGACCCTTAATTGTGTTAGAAAAAACAAATAAATTAATTTATACTAAATTGAGATTAATTACATGTTTTGTTGCGTCAAAGTATTTTTTGTTTCACTTAAAATATCCTTTAATCAGACTGTACCATCTGTTTGGAATTATTTTTCTCATAGTTCCTATGTTCCAATCTTGTTTAGTTATTCACTATTTTCACTTACTGATTTGGGAATTAATGACGGGAAAATTGGATTCTTAATTGGGGTTTTAATTAATTGTTTCATGTTTTTCTCTATATTGTTATGTTTCATTTACTCTTTGATATATTTGTTTTATTCTATTCTAATCATTGTATTTACAAATATAGTAGCGCTTCAGAGGACCCATTGCCTATAAAAGGGCCTTGGATAATCCCCTGTAGCCTCATCACTTATTACACACTCAACAATTTAAAGATAAATTTATTACGCTTATTATTATTTTTATTAGTATTAAATTCTAATTAAAAATTCTAAATAACAATTTAAAGGTTGCCTTAAGTCTGATAGTAATTATATTGTTTTCCGCGCAGAAACTCTTACTTAAATAATATTAATATTAATAAAACCAATTTTGTTGTCACCTCTCAAATCACTCGTTGTTGCTTTCTCTCAAATAAATCAAATAATCTCAATTGTTTTTATTTCTTTTATTTCTAAACTACTATCTCCTTCTTGTCCTCCTCTCTTTTCTTCCCTCTTATCTTATCTCTTCTAGACGACTGACCGACAACTGGGGACCTTTCCAAACGACGACGACGATTGAGCCTGGCGACAAACAACAAAACGCACAGACCACCTAGCAAAAACAAAACTTTTGCCGTGACTGTGTTTCGAACTTGGGTTCGACATCTTAGGTTTATATTATATTAATTTTTATATTATTTTGAAGTGATTTTTTGATCACTATAGTAAGTTCACCTTTGCGCCTCTCACTCATATTACTATATTTTTATTGCAATAACAGTGATTGTGGCTTAATTGCTGATTCACTGAGTGTAAGTGTTCAATTTTTAAAATTTTTTTTTCCTAGTTGACCATTATAGAGTGTTAAATCCTCTTAGTCCTAGAAGAATTGACATTTTTTATTAATACAAATTGAATTATTAATTTAATTTTTTATTATTATTAATTATTGTTAATTTTGGTTGACTTAAAAGTACATTGTGCTTGGTCCCAAATATATTGCCATATTTAATATTGGTAATTAATTGGTTGAATTAACTTAATTGTTATTCCCAATTTAACCTTGCAATCCATTTTTTTTTTAAATTAATTTTTTTTTTAATTATTACTTTATATTGAAAATTATTTTTTCTATAATTTAATTAATTAAATTTTTTTTTATTTGGAGCAATTATTGACTAACTTTTATTATTTTTTTTATAAAATAAAAAGTAAATTATAAATCTTCCCACTAGTATGTCCAACAATTTGGCAGAAAAAATGGATAACATGCAAGTGGATGAAATAAAAATTGACTATGATGCTGACACTGTAAGTTCTTCTAAAGTTGGTCATAAAAAATCTTATGCTAACACAAAGAATTCACATACTGCAGGATGTGGAAATGACAGTAAATGCAAACAAACCAAACACCCTTCCCCCAGTACCACAGAAGGAAGTAAAGCCTCTAGTGCCTCAAGAAGGTCTTCCAAAAGGCTTCAAAATAAAAAAGCTTCCTCTGACCCAACAAATCAGCAACCTGTCCAGTCATATAAAAGAGCTGAAGACAGAAAATATGACGTACAAAGAAAAGGTAGACACATTGTGGGATCAGGTCCAAGAGCTCAGGAACCAGATTCAGGCCCAGGCCCCTCCTCAGTTGCCTCCCAATCAGCCTCAGTTTCAGGCTCAACCTTCACAGCCACCCAGCTCAACCATCCAAAATCCAAATACTATGGAAGTAGAGCAATGGAAATGGGATTATCTAATGAGTCACTACCAACAGAATGTGCAACACCCTCCTCATCATCAGCCTGGCCCATCCAGAACACCCAATTTCCATCCACCTCCTCATCCCTACCAACAAGGCAGGAGAAAGAAGGCCCAAGCACAATCCCAAACCCAGTCCCAGGGGAATTTTCCTCCTCTGCCATGGTAAGTAATTTGGTTGATAGTCACTTGGGTATGTTTTCTAATAAATCCTCTTCTGCAGGTAATATTATTGAACATGGTGAAAGAACAGTTAAACCTGTTAAAAGACAGCTTCCTGTAACTAGTAGCCCTATTGATGTAATTAGCAAATTGTCATTTGATGAACCTTTACATTTAACTTCTACATCTTTAATTAATCCTTCTATTGCAATTAAAAATGATTCTGTTCCCCCTGAAATCTATACCTTAATTGAAAAAACTTCTGAGGAAATATTGAAAGATACCCTTGATTTTAGTATTGTGAAAGACAAACATGTGAGAGATGTGTTAATCCATGAAAATGATAGATTAAATAATTTACACTTGCAATGTAAAGTGAGCTCTTCTGTACAAGATACAGCTTATTTAAAAATCAAAGAAACCTTGAATATTGTTCTTAGTCAACAAAAACAAATAAGAAGTGACCATAGAGCTATCTCAGATAGAAATATCAGTCTACATAAGACCTTGAGTGAATTGAAACCCCTTATTGAGGAGAATTATTCATTCAAGAATGAAATAAAATCTCTGCAAAATGAGTTTAAGAAGCTAAAAAATGATTTCCATGCACTAAGTACCAAACACTCAGTTTCTGAGGACAGAAATGTTTTATCTCTTGCAAAAGTAAATGACCAGATGTCTGAAATTCCAAGAATAAGAAACTATGTGTCTGACCTACAGGAAAAGTTCTCAACCTTAACCATCAATAATGAATTAAATGAGATTTCTGTAAATAAGCTGCATAAAAATAAAGGGAAAAAACCTGAGCAAAGTTCATCCTTTCTTCCTCATATTTCAACCATTAAACAAACTGACAATGAGTCTGTAAAATCTTTTGCTACTAGCAAAAAATCTTGTGATGGTCATGCACCAGCTGTTTCTGTAAATAATGAAATTTCTGAACACCTGGCTAAACTTCAGGAATTATTAATAATGAATAATTCAAACCAAAAAGTGGACCATCCCAGTAGTCAGAAAAATTGGCCTAAGTTAGACCAATATCCTACCTTTGATGGTGATTCTTCCTCTGATTGGCAACACTTTATCCAGAGAATTGATAATTTAAAGAGATCTTATAAACTACCTGATGAGGAAATTGTTTCTAAGCTAATTTCTTTATTTTCCAATGTAGCCTTGATGTGGTATGAATCTGTCCTCTTAGATAACAATCATTACACATGGAATGATTGGAAATCCTTGATTGAGAATCAGTTTGGTGGTTCAAAATTCAGGTTAGCTCAGCAGAGACTGTATGAGAATACTAGATATGTATCCTCCTCTGTTGAAAAGACCATTGTTTTTCTGATGAAAATAACTAAAATCCTTAGAGCAATTGATCCAAAGATGGATTATGATATTTGGAGAGATAAAATCTTGTATAAATTACCAAATTCTCTTAGGGATTTGATTGTTTCTAGAACTGAGCATGTAAGGGAAAATTCTTCTTTCATTAATATCTGTAATGAAGTACTACTCAACCATAGATATGAACCAAAGAATTACCTTAGTAAATCTTATAATGATCAGAATAAACCTTCTATAAAGCTCCCAGAAAAATCTGGTAAACCCTCTGCCCCAGTTGCACCTAAAAAATATGCAACAAATACTTGTTATAAATGTAACAAACCATGGCAGAAGGGTCATGTTTGTGACAAGAAAATTCATCTTGTTGAACAAAATGAAGACACTGATGAAGTTGAACTTGATGTCAATAATTCTTCCAGTGACTGTGAAAGTAATATCTCCTATGACAATGAATCTGTTAAAGATGTTTTAATGTTGGAACATGATGTCCATTATTTAAATAATATATCTGAAGATTGTGTATTGAATTTATCTTCAGTAGAAAATTCTGAAATAATTAAAGATATTACTAACAATTCTATTCCTATATCCCCTTTAAAGGCACCTGTTATCATTAATGGTAAAACTGTTGATGTAGTTCTTGATTCTGGTGCTGGAGGAAGTGTAGTATCTGAAAAAGCTTTGGCTTCAGTGGATAAGGAATATTTGAGTAAATTATTGCCTATAACTTCTGAAAAATGGAGAGGGTATGGTTCTACCTTATTTCCTATTGGCAAATACAAAACCTCTGTATTCTTCAAATATAATTGTGGTTTTTTCAGAGCTATTTGTGAGTTTGTTGTCATGAAAAATGATAATTTGAGCAATTGGTTTATTATGGGAAATGATATTTTAACCATGTTTGGTGTGAAACTGGACCCAGAAAATAATTGCTTTACCTTAGGAATGAATGGGAAAAGAAAATTCAAAATTTCTTCTCCTAGACCTTCTGGGCATTTGTTGAAATCTTGTAACTCACTGACCCAATGTAAAGGTAGAACAACAACTGAAATGGATGATTTATTACATGAAATAAATACCGCTTCTTTTGGTGATCATTTGACTAGTGAACAAAAGGATTCTATTGTTGCCTCTATTACCTCTTTCCCTATGGCTTTTGCTCATGGTTCTCATGTCTTGGGAATTGTTCAGGAAGAGATGAAAATTACCTTATCCTGTAATTTGAGTGATATTCCTCCTTCCCTTAAGAAAAAACCATATCCTGCTTCTCCATCAAAAAGAAAAGATATTGAAGATAATATTGAAACATTATTGAAAATGAATATCATTGAGAAAGTGGATGTCACCCCCAAATATTGTGTCATCTCCCCAGTCTTGATTTCATATGAAAAAGATAAAGCTAGATTATGTGGAGATTACAGAGCTTTAAATACTTATACTGTTGATGATATTTATCCTTTACCCAGAATTAATTCAATACATGCTACCTTGCAAGGTGCAAAATTTATTAGTTGTCTGGATGGTAATAAAGGTTATCATCAAGTTCCAGTTGAGAAAAATTCTCAAAATTTTTTGCTTATTGCTACTCATATGGGAATATATAAGTATGTTAGGATGCCATTTGGCCCCAAAAATGCTCCTTCAGTTTTCCAGAAAGTCATGGATAACACTTTCCATCAAGAAATTATTGAAGGTTGGCTCATGGTTTATATTGATGATATTATTGTTTTTTCTAAAACTTTTGATGAACATATGATTCACTTAAATAGAGTTTTCCAAAAAATGGATGAAATCAATATGACCTTATCTTTAAAAAAGTGTAAATTTGGTTTTCAATCTTTGAAAGTCCTTGGCCATGTTTTGTCAGGCTTACAAATTTGTGTAGACCATAATAAAGTTGCTGCCATTAAAAATGTGAAAGCACCAACTTCTGTAAGAGAAATACAAAGTTTTTTGGGTATGTGTGGCTATTATAGACAATATATTAAAAATTATCAGGTCATAGCCTTGCCTCTTACAAAACTGACCAGAAAAGATGTTGCTTTTCTCTGGAATAATGACTGTCAGAAAGCTTTTGATACATTAAAAAGTTGCTTAATGACAGCCCCTATATTGGCTCTTCCAGATTTTAACAAGCCATTTGTCCTTTATACAGATGCTAGCTTTATTGGTCTGGGTGCTGCCCTTCACCAAAAGCAAATTATTAATGATAAATCCTCAGAGGTTGTAATTTGTTATATTTCAAGAACCTTAAGAAATAGTGAATTGAAATATGGTGCCACTCAATTGGAGTGCTTAGCAGTTGTTTGGGCTCTTGAGAAACTTCATTACTACTTGGATGACAAAAAATTTGAGTTGGTAACTGACTGTAGTGCTGTGAAATCTCTCTTAAACCTCAAGACACCTAACAGACATATGTTCAGGTGGCAACTTTCTGTTCAAGAATACAGAGGAAGGATGACTATTATCCATAGAGCTGGAAATGTTCACTCTAATGTTGATATGCTCTCTAGATTGCCTCTGCCAAATAATGACTCCAATCCTGCTTATGTACCTGAAGATGATACTGTTCATATACATGGTATATTTATAGTTGATATGGAAGAAGAGTTATTACAGTTAATACTGGATTCATATGATAAAGATTCTGATTTAAATAAATTAGTTACTATTTTGAATGATCCTAAGAATGCTTCAATTCAAGCATTAATAAAAACTCTTCCTGAAAAGTACCAAAATGCTTTAAATAAAGGAAAGTTTTCTATTGAAGATGGTTATATATATTATAGAAGGAAGCTTACCAATGTAATTGTAATTCCTCCTTCAATGAAAGAAACTATCCTCAAACTTTGTCATGATGACATATTAGCTGGTCATTTTGATCTTGAAAAAACATTGATTAGAATCAAAAACACTGCATGGTGGGCTAATATGTCTGAAGACACAAAATTATATGTTGAATCTTGTGATTCCTGCCAAAAATCTAAAAGGTTAACAGGTAAGAGAGCAGGGTTATTACAACATATTGAAGCACCTAGTGCTCCCTGGCAAATCATTAATATGGATTTTGTCACTGGTCTTCCTGTTGCAGGTAAAGACAGCTTTAACTCTTGTTGGGTAATAGTTGATAGATTCACAAAAATGTGCAAATTTATTCCAACCCACAAAGATGTATCCACCAAAGAATTAGCTTTCTTATGGTGGTCTTACATGTTTAATATTATTGGTTTTCCAAAAGCCATTATCTCTGATAGGGATCCAAAATTCACTTCTGAGTTTTGGACCTCTTTGATGGATATTTGTGGCTGTGAGTTAAAATTGTCTACAGCTCACCATCCTCAGACTGATGGTCTAGCTGAAAGAATGATTCAAACTCTGGAAGATATGATTAGAAGGTATTGTGCCTTTGGTTTAGAATATAAAGACAATGACTGATTTACTCATGATTGGGTCACTCTTTTGCCTGGTCTTGAATTTGCATATAATAGCACTGTTCATTCTGTCACTGAGAAAAAGCCTTTTGAGCTTTGGTTAGGTTATGTCCCAAACACTCCTGCTCAGACTCTCAATAATAAATTACCTAAGTTGGAACTACACCCTGGTGTAAAATCTTTTATGCAAATGCAACAGCTATGCAGAAAACATGCTCAGAGTTGTATTGATAAAGCATTTGAATATGAAAAGAAAAGATGGGATAAATCCCATAAAGAATACACATTTAACAAGGGTGATGAAGTGTTGATCTCTACTGTACATTTCAATTTACAAGGTAACCACAAATTAAAAGATCCTTTTGTAGGACCATTTGTTGTTAAAAGAATGGTTGGTGATAATGCAGTAGAAGTTGTATTGTATTCTCCATATGATAGGAAACATCCTGTCTTTCCCATTTCTTTGCTTAAACCTTATACTTCCAACAGTGACTTATTTCCAAAAAGAAGAGGAAGACCTAAGAAGAACCCTCAGGAAGTCACAGAAACAGCAGAAATTGATAAAATTCTCAATGATAGAATTATCACTTCTGAAAGAGGTACTGAATATTTATTGAGATATAAGAAAAAATCATCTGAACATGATTCATGGATACCTGGAAAGGAAATTTCAAATCTGCCTGCTCTGTTGAAAAAATACAAAAAGAAAAAATCTTAGCATTTTTTTTATTGTTTTTTTTAGAGTGAGGGAGTGTCAGCCAGGCTATTCCAGGAGTCCAGTAAATGATATATAACTTATAAAACCTTAAAGAGTGGGTAAGAATTGTATTTAATGAATATAACTTAGTATTTTATTGCATAATGAAATTATATAAGTATTTTATTATATACAAGTGTTACATTAAATTTATTGGTTATATAAATTTTTATATACAGTTAAATTGAACATAGTATAATATATTCTACAAATAATGGCGCATTTTTATGTATTTAATAATTATAAATTTATATTTAATTAATTGAAAAACATGTATTATAATTATAAGTGTAAAATTGACTTATAATATATTTAAATTAATTATTTAAATTTATATATTAAATAATACCTCTCATATAATACTAAACAATAATTAATGACGCTTCTTTTGACCCTTAATTGTGTTAGAAAAAACAAATAAATTAATTTATACTAAATTGAGATTAATTACATGTTTTGTTGCGTCAAAGTATTTTTTGTTTCACTTAAAATATCCTTTAATCAGACTGTACCATCTGTTTGGAATTATTTTTCTCATAGTTCCTATGTTCCAATCTTGTTTAGTTATTCACTATTTTCACTTACTGATTTGGGAATTAATGACAGGAAAATTGGATTCTTAATTGGGGTTTTAATTAATTGTTTCATGTTTTTCTCTATATTGTTATGTTTCATTTACTCTTTGATATATTTGTTTTATTCTATTCTAATCATTGTATTTAAAAATATAGTAGCGCTTTAGAGGACCCATTTCCTATAAAAGGGCCTTGGATAATCCCCTGTAGCCTCATCACTTATTACACACTCAACAATTTAAAGATAAATTTATTACGCTTATTATTATTTTTATTAGTATTAAATTCTAATTAAAAATTCTAAATAACAATTTAAAGGTTGCCTTAAGTCTGATAGTAATTATATTGTTTGCCGCACAGAAACTCTTACTTAAATAATATTAATATTAATAAAACCAATTTTGTTGTCACCTCTCAAATCACTCGTCGTTTCTTTCTCTCAAATAAATCAAATAATCTCAATTGTTTTTATTTCTTTTATTTCTAAACTACTATCTCCTTCTTGTCCTCCTCTCTTTTCTTCCCTCTTATCTTATCTCTTCTAGACAACTGACCGACACAAGCAGTAATCTAGTCTACAGTAAACTTCATCTCTTTTTTATTACAGATTGGAGCCCTTAGTTCTTGTAGAGAAGCAAATCAGCCTTTCAGTATCCTTATTGTATGCTCAATCCTAACACAAGATTTTGCCAGATGAGTTTTGAATCTTGATTTTTCACTTTCTTCATCACCAGTCCCATGAAAAGCAGTGATGAAATAAATATCATTTGATTAAGCAGAGTCTGCTAAAAGATATTTATTTTCATCAAAAAAATATTGAAAATTTTGAGAAATATTCATTTGCTGAAATATAGAGGAATTGTGGCAAGTACCAGGGAATCCAGCATGAAAAGAAATGAGTCTCTTGTTAATATCACAAACCAATTGAAGAGCTATTAAGTACCTAAAAAAATAGAAAAGATTCACCACGCAATATTTGGGGGGGACTTTCTATCAAGTCCTCAACTTGAAGTCAGATGGAAATCAGATGGAACTCAGATTGAAGTAATACTGAACTTTCACTTGAATTATCACACAAATTATAATGGATCTATATTGAAAACATAGTGAAAGTGTGAGGATAACTGAATGGGAACCAGAAATAATCATTCCATGAGTCTAATCAATGCACAGGATTTTTTGAAGCAACTTATTTAAATAATACTTTATTAATTTAAATTGATCGATGAAAATTTATTGACAATATCACAATTCTTAAATACAATAATTTTATTAAAAACTTTCAGATTACATATAAAAAAAATCAGTGACTTTTTCTATTACCTACAACTATTTTTATAGAATTGAAAACTATTTTTCAGCTAATATTTTATGGCGGTGAACTCTGTTCTTTGGCTGAAGAACAGAGTCCATCCTCCTATTTTCTGAAGTTAATTCTTTCACCTTATATATTGCATGTTTCAGCTAATATTTTATGGCAGTAAACTCTGCTCTTCGCCCAAAGGGCAGAGTCCATTCTCCTATTTTCACACTCAGTTGGCACCAATACCCATCCCTTTCAATTCTATCAACACATGCTGGTTCTCCCTCCCCACCCCTTTCACTACCCTCCCAGCCCCATTTTATGCCATCCTCTTTTGATCCCCATTTCACCCCTCCCAACCTCTTACCAACCCTTTTCTTCATTCAAAATGCCTCTGAAACCCTTAATCTTCCCTTCCAACTCTTTCCCAACCTTTTTTCTACCCCATATACCCTTACTCACCCCTCTCTCCAGCCTCCACAACCCTTGTAGCCCCATTCCTCCCCTTTACCTTGCCTCCACAATCCTTGAACCCCAATTTCCTCCCTTTCAACTCAGTCCCTATTTCTGTATATAAAACGTAAAGTGTTAGGGAGGAATGGGGAGGTAAGCAAACTGGAAGGAGAGTAGTGGAGAGGGGTGGAGAGGGAAAGGCAAATGTGGATAGGGGTTGAAAATGATGACAAAGGGAGTGAAAATGGTGGGGAGAAAGATGAGGTGAGGATAAAGGAATATTTCAAAGGGAAAAGAGCGGGTTTTGTTTTTTTGAGAGGGAGTAAAAAAAGATGATAAAAGAAGATAGTAATACAAAAAAAATATTTAAAAAAATATATATATATAAAATATGTTTCAAAGAGTGGGCACAGAAATTCCTTGAATCCTAAAAATCCACAACTCCTATACTGTTTTTTTCTTCATTTACTTAAATCAAATAAAAATCTACATTTTAATATTTTGAAAATTTTGAAGATGAAGGGAAATAAATTTTAATAAATATTAGTATGAATTTTTTTTATTTACTAGTAATATATAGTATTTCAATTGAATTTGAACATTATATGTCTAAGTAAAGTCTTTGTAACATCATTTTTAAGATTTTTGCACCTTTTTTAGATATTTTAATTATTTACAATATTCAATATTATCTAGTCATAAAATAAGTATATGAATTTTTCAAATCTTGAAAATAATACAATAAATAATATAAATGCACAAAATAAACTTTCATGAACAAAATGACATATTTCAAATTATAGTTTCTCCATGTATTTCTTGCCAAAGAAACTTATATAATTATTTCAGATGGTATCTTTCTGGATCTATACTTTGGTGTTCTTTTTTTTTAAATTGCAAAGAAACTTCTTAAATAGTTTAAAATATGTATTTTTCAGAATAATTTGGGTGTGTTCTGCACTTTATTAAAATTTCTTGAAAAAATATCATTCTTCATATCTCAAGATTTTTTCAAAGTATTATTACCTAGGCTTCATTAAATGTTCAAGTTGTATTCATATTAGGGGGTATCAATTTTCAGGGATCCACAATTAAATTAATTGCTGATAAAAGTCCTTATACCCCAATTATCTTCTGCAATTATTTTTGCTATTAATTGGGTTATTAGACACTTTAAGTTTCAATGTTCACCTCTTATCCAACATTTTTCTACTCAATTTTTCATAACCACATCTTGGACACCTTTCTGTCATAACCACATCTTGGACTTCTCTCTGGATATGCCTTCTACCTTTCTGCACACTCCCATTTTCATCCCATCCTGTTCATTCTATCTGCTCAGAATTTCTCCCCATTTCATATATTTGATTCTTCTCCTTTTCATCTCACTCTATCATCTGCTTGTTTCTTCTCCTTTTCATCTTTAATGATCTTAACATGCCTCTTCATCATAGATCTTCTAAAAGGCAGCCATCACCCAGTTGTTCTTCAAATCCCACTACTCCCTCTTTCCCCTGCTCTGCTGAGAAATCCAAAACTTTTAAATTAAAAAAAGATGATCATCTCATTCTTATCAACTAGCTAAAAACTAAATCTAATTATGATTCTTGTTTTTGTACTGAGTATGCGACTAAAGTAGGATGGCCCCCTGCATCAAAAGTTAATGGTTATCTTCTAATGGCCAACAAATTATGGAATAAGACTAAGGGAAGGATAGATCTTTTACTGAAACAGATGTCTGAACGCTGTAGACAATCCTATAGTACTAGCTATAGGCCTTGACCAAGGGAGTTGGAGAAAAACCAGAGAGAAAATCCCCTGTCCCTTTAGAAAAATAGAGTGAGATTTACTTGCTAAAGTAAGTTGGTTCCTGTTTTGCTAAAGCTCCTTTTTAACACACTTGACTGCTTGATGAGCCAAGAAAGTAGTCCCCAGATAGACTACCAGACCAAAGAACTGAAATGTAGAACAAAGTCCACACCAGAGACAGCAAAGATACTTGATGTAGGCTGCAAATCCACACCAGAGACAGCAATAATACTTGCTATAGCTTGCAAGACTATAACAGAGAAAACAGTTGCCAAGGTTAAGTTAAATGAAGAACTTACTTGCAACAAACACAGCCAATTGTGGCCAGAAAACAGTGAAAACTGAGTGAGGAACAATGATATCACCTCCGGATGGTTGTATGATGATTAAAGTTGCCCCAAACTGTCTTATTCACTATGTACACACAGACCACTAACTAAGAGCCCATGTGCACCCACCAATCTGGCGCCTGTACCTGCCAAATTGCATAAAAAACCCTCCTGGAGCGCTCCCCAACCTCCTAAAACAGAGGCGGGCAGGCCGCCCGACGTCGGAGATGCCGCCTGAAGCGGCCTGGCCTCCCTGAAGCCAGAAAACCAATAAAAACCACTAATCTACTTAGAAAAATTAGCTACAACTACTAAAACCTTTAAAACACGGAATTTCACTATAACAACATTGAGACATGAAATATAGAGAAAAATTAGCTCTATCCAATGGTACTAAGCACTTAACCCTAAGACTTAAGGTTATCCCATAAAACACGAAAAACAAAATTAAACAGCAATCTTTTATAAATGAAAAATGAGGAAATGACCCCTTAAAACTCAGAATATGAAAAATGTCTACAAGACATAAAATATAGAGAAAAACCAGGGCTATCCAATGATAGTACCCAAATACCCGCAGACCCAATATCCACAGAATAAAACCAGAAAAATATCAAATTCCTTAACAGATGTCAATTAAGACATGCACAAACAGCGCCAAATCACACAACAAAGGCCCCTGATAATGTTGGAAGACCACATCCTCCCTCCAATTGAGAATGTCTGCATTCTTTCTTCATCCAACCACCATGTTTAACCTCCTTCCCAAATCTGCCTCTGAAATGGGTCCTTGCCAATACTGCATCGACAATAATTTAATCTGTGCCATGACACCACCTGTCCATCCATACAGAACTTCCTGTGATGTCTGCCAATCCAGAAAGAAGACCTGCCACAGACCTGGTCCACTTTCTTCCACAACAGATTCACCTCCACCTCAACCTGGTCCTTCTTCTGCCAGCACCAAAAGATCTAGGCCATCCATCCTGATACCCAGATTAATCAAAAAGCTCCACCCTTCCCAGAAGAGCGCCACAACCCATAAAACAACTAGTTCCCCCATCCCTGGTCCATCTGATGGTAAAGAACATTCATTTCTTCCTTCAACTTTAAAACTGATAACTTCTCAGTTCCTTCCTCTTCTGATAGTGATGATAACAATGTAGGATCCATTGCACCACCAACACCAACGCACTTTCCCACTATCAAGGCCAAGTTCCAACAACACACATCTCAACAGAAACAACTTCTGCTTCACTACTTCCAATCCACTCCTGCTAGAGATCCACAGGACATTGAGAACAGAAGACACCTTATTCACCAGTTCATGGCTAATTCTGAACACTTCATTTCATCTCTTGATTCTCTCTGTAATTCCACTAGTACTTGAGTCTGATTCAGAAAAGAAAAATTGACCACACCCTCTAAAGGATGTAGCCACAAACAAACCTCAGTTTTAAGTCTTGGGGGACCATCCTCATTTTATAGTCTTGGGGGACTCAAAAACCCTCAGTTTAAAGTCTTGGGGGACTCAAAAACCTAAATCATAAACCCAGAACCAGAGATCAACCACATTAAGACACAGAGAAAAAACTAACATTCTGGGGTAATTTTAAATAGAGCTGCCAGCCCATCAATTACCCCCAAACTTGCCTTTGCTAAATTTGGAGGCTCCCCCTGTGGATACCCTCCACCAATATTTCAAAACCAACTCCAACAACAAAACCCTTTTTCCTCAGTTTATAGTCTTGGGGGACTCACAACCCTCAGTTTAAAGTCTTGGGGGACTAACACAGTGTTCAGTTTAAAGTCTTGACGGACTATTCTTGATAGAATCTTGAAAACAGCCAGTTTAAAGTCTTTGAGGACTAACAGAAACCAGATTTCAATTTAAAGTCTTGATGGACTGACTTGATACCATAGATTTTTCAGTTTAGAGTCTTGATGGACTGACTTGATAACATAGCTTTTTCAGTTTAAAGTCTTGATGGACTGACGGAATTTTGCATAAAATGGACGCAGCCAATTTCATGCAGCACACCTCTACAGCCAACCTGCTGAACTTCCACCTTCACTTCATCATCTACCCATCACTGACAAAAATCTCCTCCTATCCCTTTTCATCATCTCTTCTCACCACAGATCATGGCTGGATCTCCTGATGTTAACCCTTCTACTCTCCCTTGCTTCACTGCTCCCAAGGACTATGCCTGCAAACAGTGCATCCACATGTGCAGACCTTGCACATTCACTCTTCCAAATCCTGAATCCAAATTCTACAACAGGGCTTGTGACTCTTGTTATTCCAAAAAGAAAAGATGTGACAGAGACGCCAACTACCCTATTCCTCCGTCTTCTCCTTCTCAAAAATACATCTCCAGTTCCCCTACCAGATCCCCAGAGCTTGGTCCTTCCTCTTCCTCTCTATCTTCTGCTCCTTCCAGAAGATCCAGAAGCTCAGCTTCCCGCACTCTTCCCAAAAGACCAGCCTTAGCCTCACAAGAAACTGCTTTTATCTCCACCAAATCAGCTCCAAAAGCTTCAAAATCAACTCCCAGGCTTCTAGACCGCGTCCAGGCGGCCCGGCCGACGTCGGGTGGCCCGCCTGCCTCACCAAACAGTAAAAATCAGGGCCAAAACCTCCAAAAACGGCCAGAAAATAGCCAAATTCATCCAGACAACAACAACAACTCAACCCAACTACCTCCTAATGCTCCCAGAGCAATGCAATCCACCCTTCCAAAGTCCAAAAGCACCAAAATTTACCAGATTTCTAAGAGAACTGCCAGAGAACCCCAAGAAGAAACCAGAACACCACACACTGCTCCACAACAGCAACTTTGTCCCCAACTAAGACAAAGAAACTACACCTCTCCTCTGTCAGCCAACTACTCTTCAAATTCTCCATCCAGAAAAGAGCAGTCTGCTTCCAAATCTCCCTCTCCTGCTCCATCCTTTAACAACCCTGGTACTCCATCACCAGCACCTCCTCCAGCTGAATCCAACAGAAATAACAACCACAACAACAACAACAATCTCACTGCTCCAACTAGGCCCCAGGAACATCAGCATCACAGTTCACCTTCTCAGGATCCTTCAGAGGAAGACCATGAGAATCCATATCTTTCCCTAGTTGGTCCACCCACTATGACCATTACAAAATTGTCAGAGATCCAAATCCCAGCTGCTTACAGATTTAATGAGCTTCCAATCTGTAAGTACCAAATTAATTATTCCATTTCTTCAACAAAAATAATTACTGATCCAATTCTTTTTGTCTAGTTGGCACCCCTCCTCCTGAATCTATTATTGGAGTTGGCCAAACTCTTGAAACTTCTTTGACCCTGGATTATGGAGACATGAAGAAACACCTAAGCACCATGTGTTCCAACATGCTAAAAGCCTTTGCCCTCCATGGACCCTTGAATGACTTTGAAAAATCCCTGAGAAAGCGCCTACTGGACAACCACTGGAAAATGTCTAGGATCATTAAACACACCCTCCAGCACTCCATTCCTGCCTCTTCTTCTTCCTCCTCTGAACTTCCCTCTAATCCAATCCCTGACCATTACAATCCCTATAATCTCTCCAGCAGGATGCACTTCAAAGAACACAGTGCTTCCCACAATCCCAACAAAAAACAAAAATGTCATCACAATCCGGACCAGCCTCCAGAAGCTTCATCATCCAGACAATGAGCTCCTGCAAAAAGATTAGAAACATAATAATAATATAAAACAATTAATAAAAATAATTTCAGAATTTTTTTTTCTTTTATATCTACTAATATACTAAAATTAAAAATTAATAAATAAAATTAAATGAAATAACATAAATGAAATAAAATAAAATATAAAAAATAATTAAAATGGTATCCCCCAGCCAATTGATGAGCTGATCCCTTGATACCTTACCCACATCCAAGTGCACCTTGATGTGGATACACAATTAATTCTTTTAAATGGTTAACAGAAAACAAAATTCAAAAAATTTAGAAATTCAGAAGATAATAAAAATAATGAAACACAGAAACACATGAAAAAAAAAATAAAAAAAAATAAAATAGCATTGCCCGGCCAATTGATGAGCCTTTCCCCACCAATGCTTACCCACATCCAGGTGACCCTGATGTGGTAACACCTTATATTTTTGATTTTATAATTTTAAACAACCCCCATAAAAAATTAAAAGAAAAAAAGAGAAAAAAAAATAATCTAAAACTGCTATCTAGCAAAAACATAACTGCAAAATCAAAGAAATTCCAGCTCCATAAATGGTCCAATAAGGGAAAGTCCGGTCCATAGAAATGATCACTGGGTGGGCTCCCTCCAATAAGTAAAAATGATGGGAGACAACCAGTGATCCACCACCAATCTGAAAGAGCCAAAGATAAAGAAGCCAGTCCCAAACCAGTTTAAAGTCATAGCGGACTTAAAACCTGAATAATAAACAACAGAACTAGAATTCAACTAGGAAAAACAAAAGACTTGAGACAGACATTCTGGGGTAACTGTTCTACAGAGCAGCCAGCTCATCAGTTACCCCCACACTTGCCAAAATAAAATCTAGAAGTCCCCCCTGGGTACCTTCTAACAAAAACACAATTTCCAACACAAAAAAAACCAAAACCAATAAACAGTGAAGAGTCCAGCACTTGAAAACCAGAGGAAATTCCAGTTTAAAGTCATAGAGGACTAAAACCTGTGAAAAGAAACCAATACTAGGGTTCAACCAAATTAAGAGAAAGGGTTGCAAACAGACAATCTGGGGTAACTGTTGATAGAGCAGCCAGCCCATCAGTCACCCCTACACTTGCCAAGATCAAATCTAGAATCCCCACCCATGGGTACCCTCTAACAAAAGTTTCCAACAAACAGATGCATAGCATCACCACAAAAAACCAAAATTAAAGAATGATCTGTAGTTTATCCTCATTGCGGAGTCAATCTTCTTCATGCCTAGTGCCTCTGGGATAAAACCTCTTCACTTAATCTGCAGCCACCCTCTTTTTCAAGACTGCACCATCCAACTCTTCCAAAACATAAGAACCTCCAGACGCCTGATATCTGACTCTGTAAGGTCCATTCCATCTGTCAGCAAACAATTTCCCCCACTGACTCTCCAAACTTCTATTATACACCAAAACCAAACAACCAGGTTTCAAGGGATTCCTGAGTCTATGAGCCAACTTCTTGTCCCAGTACCTGACTGATTGATTCCTAATCTTCATCATTCTAGAGTACGCCTTCTCTTGACATTCCTCTCTACATTCCAACTGTTGCATCCTGGCACAGAGCAAATCTTCTGTTGAGTGCACGTCATCCCAATCAATTCCAAGATAAGAGACAGCTTCCAAGTCCACTGGTAGAACAGCTTTCTGACCAAAAATTAACTCATAAGGAGAATAGCCAGTTGTCCTCTTTACAGTGACCCTATCAGCAAATAAAACCAAGGGTAAATAATGCCTCCACTTTTCGGCACTATCTCCACACATCTTCACCAAAGCATTCTTGATAAATTGATGGCCTCTTTCAACCATGCCTTCAGATTCAGGATAGTACGGTGTAGCCACTCTAACCCTACAACCAACACTAGCCACAGCTTCTTTAAATTTGGCACCAAACTCTGGCCCACCATCAACAGTCACCAACTTCATCAACCCATACCTATAAATCCACTCCTTCTTCAAAAACTCTGCCACATTCTTGGCAGTCAAATTAGCCAGAGGCACTGCCTCAACCCAACCAGACAAATCATCCCTAGCCACAATCAAGTATTTATACCTGCCCTCTTTAATATGGACAGCATCCAGACTGACTCTTCCAAAAACAGTTGATTCACCAGTAGCACGGCCCACCTCTTTAGGTTTCAAGTGACTTCTTCTTTGACATTCTTCACAAGATTGAACCCAACCCTGCACAGCCAACTTCATACCTGGCCACCAAAATCTGTCTGCTACCCTTCTATAAGTCTCCTCAAAGCCTCTATGACCAAGGTCTTCATGCAAAGACTTCAAAACCAATTCTTGACCCTTCTTCTGAGTCACCACTACTTGAGGATTAGGATGTCTCCTCCTCATCAACCACCTTCCTGACATATAAAATCCAGGACTCTTCTTCTTGATTGCCAACCAAGTATCATCATCACAACTATCTGGCCTCTCCAAGGTCAACAGATATTCCACCAGGATAAAAAAACCCAGACTGACCCCAGGTCTCATCTTCATAATCCAACAAAACAACATCCAAGGGTACAACTCTGTCATCAAAATCACCAGTGTGAACATGAGCCAATTGAGCAGCCCAACCAGGACACCAATCCTTAAATTTTGGCACGTCCTTCTCTTTCCACTGAACCTTGTGAGAATCCAGTTCACTAACAAAAACACCCTTTTCCAATTTTGAGCTGTCCCAAAAAACAATTCCATCTTCATCAACAAAAACATCCTGATCACCAGAATCAAGATCAGATCCAGCCAGTTTAGCCTCTTGGGGGAGGTCAGAACAATTGTCCAGTTTAGCCTCATGGGGGAGGAAAGAAAAATCCTCAGCACCCTTTGAGCTGGCCCTAATCACTGGAACATCTTTGTCAAACTCTTCAGAATCAGAATCCTCATCTGTAGGTGGCCTCCTTAATAATCCATCAGGCATATTAAAAGTTTTACCTGGTTTGTGTACTAGGTCAAAAGAAAAATGTTGAATAAATGCCACCCACCTAGTCATTGGAGCATTTGGAAGACTAGGTGTATTGATAATCTGAACCAAAGATTTTGCATCCACCTGCAGCTCAAAATGCTGCCCCCACAAAACCGTCTGTAGTTTCTTTAAAATTTTAGCTACGCCACACAATTCCAACTTAGGTTGAGAATACCTAGATTCCACCTCATTAAAAACCACAGACTCATACCTTACTGGCCTGACTATCCCAGTCTTATCCTCCTGAGACAAAACAGCACCAGCAGCAATATAACTTGAGTCCACTGCCAGATAAATCTTTCCAGCACCAACACCATAATCCAACTTGTGAAGAATTATATCTTCACCAACAACCTTTTTCAACTTCTGAAAAGCCTCTTCACACTCGTCAGTCCATTCCCAATCTGCATCTTTTCTGGTCAACCTCCTTAAAGGTGAAGCCAACAAAGAAAAATCCTTAATGAAAATCCTGACATATACACATACACCCAAAAATCCTTTGACTTCAGTAGTATTTTTAGGCCTTGGCCATGACTGAATTTCATTAATCTTCTTCTTCGCCATAATCCTTCCCTCTTTACATACCACATGACCCAGAATTTCCAAAGCAGGAACACAACAACAGAATTTTGACCCTGAAATGGTCAAACCAGCCTCTTCAATCCTGAACAAAACTCTCTCTAGAGTTATTGCATATTCCCACACAAACCTCCTTATGCCATGGTTCTCCACTATCACCTCATTACCATAATCAGTGGATGGTCCTTTAATTCCACCATCATCAATAAAAATACCAGCATGAGTAGGAACCTCATCCTGCAAAATCCAAGCCATCTGTGCTTGATAAACTGTCACTGAATTAGTTGCTCCTTGAGGCAACCTAGTGAGCTGAAATCTTCCCAAAGGAGTCTCAAAAGTTGTTAGAGGCCTTGAATCCGTATGTAGTTCCCTCTCATCATAACCACCCATAATATCACCCAAGCCATAACACACCCTTCCAGCAAAAGCTTCAACAAAATCCTCTGCACTTGGCGGCATACCAGCATCCTTGATAGTGACTCTATTCAAGGCTCTAAGATCATGAACCACCCTCAACTTTCCATTCTGCTTCTTTACACAGAACACCGGACTTGAGTAACTGGATGTTGATTGTTCATATAACCCAGTCCTGACTCTTTCCCTAACAATCTCTACAAAATCTTCTCTAATAGCGGCTGGAATCGGAATAGGTTTGATTTGCCAAGGCTCATGACAAACAACAGGAATCAAGTAAGGCTCACCATAAGAGTGCTTCAATACACCCCTTTCCTCCTCAACAAATGCCACCGCTTTTTCCCTTAGCACAATAACGTGCAACAACAACTTCTTTTCTTCCTCAGACAACCACCCATCAGGACCAAAATTAACAACTTTTAATCTTTCCACAGTCACCCTAGCCGTCTCTACAAATTCTGGAGGATTCTTCACCAAAGGAGTACAGTACGGATCTCTTGACAAAGGAGGTCTCTTCAAAGGCGGATTCAAACCCACAGGCATAGGCTCATTGACAGACCTAATCTTCTGCGCTACCTTCTTATACTTTGCCGCTCCACCTTCAACTTGAGAGATCTTCAGGAAATCTTCACCACCAGACCTGGAACAAAAACCAAGGGTTTCCCCATTGCTCACATGTGTGGCCAAGGTAATGTTTTTGAGAGGTGTAGAAGAAACCCTAGCGGTGCACAATTGGGAGGACTTACTTTTACACCCCAATCTCACCACTCCAAAACTTTTCCGCAATTCCACATCCTCATCCTTACTTCCAACTTCCAAATCTTCAAATCTTGATTCATCTTTTGAATCACATCTTCTAAAATTGTGCAGTTTATCCTCATGCTGGAGGCCCAAAAATCAATCCTGATGATCTTCTCTCTTCAAATTTTTCTGCAGTTTAACCTCATGCTGGAGGCTCAAAGATTGATCTTGATGATCTTCTCTCTTCAAAATTTTCTGCAGTTTAACCTCATGCTGGAGGCTAAAAAATAGATCTTGACGGTCTTCACAAAAATATTTTGCATCTTCTTTATTCATTATCTTCAGATTTTTTTCTTGATTTTCATGAATTATCTTGAAATTTTTATCTTCTTTTCTTGAGTTTTCTTCTGACCTACAAAAATAACAAGGGGTTTACCCAATGCTCACAGGTGTGGCCCAGGTAATGTTTTTGAAAGGTGTAGAAGAAACCCTAGTGGTGCACAATTGGGAGGAGTTACTTTTAGACCCCAATCTCACCGCCCCAAAACTTTTCCGCATATCTTTCAATAAAGATATATAACCAATCTTCTTCTTCAAACTTGAATTAAAAATAATTAAAAATCTTGAGAGAGAACAGAGACTTGATAAAAAACTTGATGAATACTTGCAGCGAAGAGAAACATTAAAAAGAGAAAGTTGAAAATCCACTTGGTATATCTCCAAGGGAGCTGACCTACTACAACCTGGGATTTCCTCATCTCGGGGAGAGGTTGTAGCACTAAGGTGATCAGCCCTCATTACTCTAAAAAAGACAGACTCTCAATAGAGCCTGAACCGCACTCCAAAAAACCAGAGGCAGCACCCACTTCCTTCCTTCTCCTGCAGCAGTCCATGCACTGGCACATTGAAGATAAACCAGGCCTAGTCTTTCAACCATCCTCTCCAGGGGATGACATCCTCATGTGAATCCTCCTTTTGTCTTCACCAGTCAACTCCAAACTGATTCCCAAATCAAATTGATAACCAATTCTTGCCTGAAAATCCATCAAGAATGGCCCACCCAAAACTGCTTTTACATTACCTTTAGCAATGTAAAAATGAACCTTCCCTGAGGCTCATCCAACATCTAACTTCACAAACTCTGAAGTTCCAACCAATTCAGTGACATGGCCACTGATCCCTCTCAAATTCTTACCAATACCAGTTTTGATGGGGAGGCCCATATGATTTGCCTCAAACAAAGAAATCAGGTTTATCTGAGAACCTGAATCCACCAATGCCCTTGCCTCCCTGCCATTCAGAGTGACATTGACATATCCCAGAGGAGCAGAAAAATGAGTTTCCAACCCCTCACCAAACGTTTCAGCAGAATCACAAATGTATTCTACCTCACCAGAAGAAACCCTTCTCCTGGTCAACAACTTCTTCTGCCTATCAGCCAACCCTGGACTGATAGCATACAACTCCCCATAAGATAGGGAAACCTGACCCTGGTTCATCCTTTCCAGGACAGAGTCCATAACATTAACTTGACCAGACACTACTGGCCTCTCAAAGTTAGCTCTTTGCTTCACCACCTTGGTCCTAGAAGATTCTTGAGGACCAGCACCACCAACAGATTTACCATTAACAGGAACCAAACCAGATCCCTCACCAGAACCTCTGACTCCAACAGGCTTTGGCAATGAAGCCAAAGGGACATCCTCCTCAGAGTCAGAATCCACCTCCATTGGCATTTGATCACCATTCATATCCAATGCGCCAAAACTACGGGGGCCCATATCAGCCATACCCTTCTGCATCTTGTACAGCTCCTCTTTGCTGTACCTCTTCCTAGCTGCACTCAGCTTAGGATCCCCCTTTGAAGCATTTGGCTTTGGTTGGGCCTGAGAACTGCTCTTAGGCCTACCCACCTTTCCTGCTTCCACATCATAAACACCAGCCAATCATTCACCACTTGACTGTCCACCACAAAAATACAACTCCAAACCACCAAAGGAAGTAGAAAAAGAGACCTTATTGACCTCCTTCCCCTTTCCCTTGACATCCTCATTTACCTTAACAGAAGACTTCCCCTGATCAGGAATCTCCTCAAACCTTGGCCTCCTTTGATTGAGACCACCCCTTCTCCTGACCGAATCCACAGGAGCCTGCCCCTCACTGGGCTTCACAAAAGAACCGTCAGGGAACTTAAAAACCCTGCCATCAAACTCCACTTTTCCTTCAGACACATCTCTGTTCAATGCCCAACAATCATTGGACCTGTGCCCCCTCCTACTGCAATAAGAGCAAACCCAAGGATCACTCCTACCAGCCCTCCTTTCAAAATCTCTTGGCTGAGAAGGTGCCTTATTAACCTTCTTGGCCTCCTGGACAAAAATGTGCAGCTGTTTTGTCAGATCAGCCAACTGCTCCACCATTGGGTCCCTCTCCTGTTTGGGAAACTGCACCAAATTTTTCTCCTCCTTCTTCTCCCTAACTTCCTCTTCAGCCAAAGCCTCACTGACTTTGCTGAAATATTTGGCACACCCCTCCTGATAGGTGTCCACAGCCAATAACTTTAAATGGGCCTCAACAGCCTCCTTCACCTTATCCAAGCAGGCAACTTCTGATCCCCATTAGAAAGAGTCTTCATCAATTCCTTTCTTGACAACTCCTTCAACACATCCATCCTGACATCTCTAGCCAGGTCAGACCAAAAAACATCCTTGGCAGCATTTTCATGTGCCAGATCCTCCACTTTCACCAAATATTCTACCACAGGATCAAACTGTAGCAGAAACTTCCTGTAACTATGTAAGTTACCAACACCACCATAAGATTTCCATTCACTGACAACCTTGTTCAGATCCACCATAGTGAACCTGAAACCCCATCTGTCCACCATTTCCCTACACAACAATTTCCAATCCCTCTTCTTGTAGCCAGACATGGCCACAATCTCCTTCTCCACTGACCTATCACCAATGAAGAAGATAATCTGCTTCACCATGTCCAGGTAGGAAGCACCATCCACTCCAGCAGCAGTTTCATACTTCTCTAGAAACCACTTGACATCCTCCCCATTAAACTTGGTACCATCCCAAGTTTTAATCCTTACACACTCCCTAACCATCACAGAAGGAGGACCATCCCCCCCACTGACAGTCACCACAGGAATAGCAGAACCAGAAGCCATTCCTCCTGACCAAAACACCAAAAAGAGCCAACCAAAGAAAACAGAGATTCCAAAGAACTAGCAAGTTCCACCCCACGTTGGGCACCAGAAATGTAGACAATCCTATAGTACTAGCTATAGGCCTTGACCAAGGGAGTTGGAGAAAAACCAGAGAGAAAATCCCCTGTCCCTTTAGAAAAATAGAGTGAGATTTACTTGCTAAAGTAAGTTGGTTCCTGTTTTGCTAAAGCTCCTTTTTAACACACTTGACTGCTTGATGAGCCAAGAAAGTAGTCCCCAGATAGACTACCAGACCAAAGAACTGAAATGTAGAACAAAGTCCACACCAGAGACAGCAAAGATACTTGATGTAGGCTGCAAATCCACACCAGAGACAGCAATAATACTTGCTATAGCTTGCAAGACTATAACAGAGAAAACAGTTGCCAAGGTTAAGTTAAATGAAGAACTTACTTGCAACAAACACAGCCAATTGTGGCCAGAAAACAGTGAAAACTGAGTGAGGAACAATGATATCACCTCCGGATGGTTGTATGATGATTAAGGTTGCCCCAAACTGTCTTATTCACTATGTACACACAGACCACTAACTAAGAGCCCATGCGCACCCACCAATCTGGCGCCTGTACCTGCCAAATTGCATAAAAAACCCTCCTGGAGCGCTCCCCAACCTCCTAAAACAGAGGCGGGCAGGCCGCCCGACGTCGGAGATGCCGCCTGAAGCGGCCTGGCCTCCCTGAAGCCAGAAAACCAATAAAAACCACTAATCTACTTAGAAAAATTAGCTACAACTACTAAAACCTTTAAAACACGGAATTTCACTATAACAACATTGAGACATGAAATATAGAGAAAAATTAGCTCTATCCAATGGTACTAAGCACTTAACCCTAAGACTTAAGGTTAGCCCGTAAAACACAAAAAACAAAATTAAACAGCAATCTTTTATAAATGAAAAATGAGGAAATGACCCCTTAAAACTCAGAATATGAAAAATGTCTACAAGACATAAAATATAGAGAAAAACCAGGGCTATCCAATGATAGTACCCAAATACCCGCAGACCCAATATCCATGGATTAAAACCAGAAAAATACCAAATTCCTTAACAGATGTCAATTAAGACTTGCACAAACAGCGACAAATCACACAACAAAGGCCCCTGCCAATGTTGGAAGACCACAACGCTTCAAGCATTATCAAGCCAAGAAAAGAAGTAAAAGACTCTTTCATCTTCTACTGGTTTTGGTATTACTGACCTTGATATCAGAAAGGGCATCAAATCCATAGACAATAAAATTGATTCATTATTTCCTTACTTTAAAGAGAAGGATGCTATTTTTGGAGAGCAAGCTGATGTTAATCCTGAAAACATGTTGGATGGAGAAGATCCTATCTCCAAAAATGATGTCAAAACAAACCTTTTCCCATCCTCTTCCTCCACTCAAGCCTCCCCTGTTTTAAATTCAATAAATCTAGATATCCTTTCCACAGATCCTTATGGTGATATAAACCAACACAATTTAACTCAGGTATGTTTTTTTTTACTATCTTACCAAATATTTTTTTATATACTTATATTTTCTTATTTCTAAAAAGGATGACAAACAAACCCAGGACCCACTATCATCTGAGTCTGAAGCTAGCAACAATGATGAGGACATTAATATACCAACTACATCCAACAAAAAGAGAAGGGCTTCAACAAGTCTAAATTTCCACTCCCAAAGAAGACAAAAAAGTGATACTTCATCACAAACCCCTTTTTCTTCTATGGAAGAATTTTTGGAGAAACGTGATTCTGGTAAGTGATACCATACCTCTTGATAATTTACTCTGCTTTTCTTTTACTTTATTTTAATATTTCATATCACTCTAGAAAAAGTTGAAATTGCTAAAGAGACTCTAAAATTTGAAATGAAAAAATATGAGCTCTCTTTAAGGAGGGATGACAGAGCACATGATTTGGAAGAGAGGAAGTACAAGCTCTCTTTAGGGAAGGATGATCGGGCCCAAGACTTGGAGGAGAAGAAGTTTGAGTTAACTCTAAGTATTGAAAAATAAAGAAAGAGAAAAAAATGCTTGAGCATCAAAACTTAATGGAACAGATGAAGTTTAAGCATCATCTCAAAGAAAATTCTAAAAAGAATGATTTCTTGATAGAATGTGTTAAAGCCAATAAAACTGTTAATCAAATTGAACGTTTGATGAAATTTTTTGATAACTAGTTTTTTTTTAGTTCCTTCACACTTCAACTGTTCATATTTATTTGTACATAAAATTTTACAAAAATTTCCTGTATTTCTGTACTCTATCAATCTTTAGTTGAATTTTTGTATTTTAATGTTAAAAATTCTTTTTTAAATAAAATTTTCAAGTCTCATTTGAAATTTTTCCAATCCCCCCGCTTTTTTTTGAATTAAGGGTTGGTTATCACCAAAATTCTTTCAAGTTAAGAAATTTGAATGTCTTATGAAAATTTGACAAATCTCCCCCCTGCTTGTAGTTAGGGATGGGTATCACCAAAATTTCAAGACAAATTTTGCAAATCTGATATGAAAATTTTGCAATACCCCCCCCCCTGCATTTTATTGAAGTAAGGGTTGGGTATCACCAAAATATTTACAAGTCAAAAATTTTACATTTTACGTTTGAAAATTTGGAAATAACCCCCCTTCATTTTATTGAAGAAAGGGGTTGGTATCACCTAAATTTTTACAAGTCTTCAACTTTGAATGTCAGATTTGAAAATTTGGCAATACCCCCCCTTGCATTTTATTGAAGTAAGGGGTGGGAGTCATCAAAATTTAATATAATTGAATAAATTAATATATAAACAACTAATATATATCAATTCCCCTAGTTTTAAAGTAATGAAAATTCCTCTAGCCAAAATGCAGATCAAATCTAGAAACAAAAGTTTGGGACTTTTCACAGGTATAGGCTAGAGGAAGCCCATGAAACAAATAAATGTTGTCATGATTACCATTTATACAACACAAGGTTGTTGGCCCATTACTTTAGTTGAGGAAATTGAAATATAATAGATACTTATTAAAACACCACACAATATATGGGGCGGACTTTCTAGCAAGTCTGCAACCTTGGACCCAAACTCACCACAGATTGAACACACATTGAGCTATTGAAAAAGGAACCATACAATAAGGGATGAACACCACTCAGCAGAACAGTTTTAGGTGGGTGTTCAAGTAGAGTTCAGTATGAGTTCAGTATGAGTTCAGTATGAGTTCAGTCTGAGTTCCATCTAAGTTCCATCTGAGTTCAGGTTGGGGACTTTCTAACAAGTCCACCCCCTATATTGTGTAGTGAAAATTTATGAAAAAATATTAAATTTTTGATGACACCACTAATCCTCATACTTTTTGGATATAGATAAAGTTTTTTAAATCTATTAAATTTACCTTCTTTTTTTAACTTGTTGATTCTTTGAATCAACTTTTGACTAACTTTGAAAGAGCATACAAAATGAGTAAACTCTTGACAATATTCCAAACCAGGTGGAGCTTTGGTTGTTTGGTGATGATCCTGAGAAGAGTTCCAAATTGTTTAAATCACACCATTTTCCAAACCATAATTAATGATTCACTTGTGGTCTGGAAAATATAAACCATGTCCTCTGATTTTAGCTGCAGATGATATTGGTTGGCTAGTTATCGGATTGATATATGAGAATATTCCAAAAGTAAGAAAATTGGTGTCATTCCTATTGATATGAATCTTATTATGGAATCCTGAATGAGTAATAATAACATTTTAAAATAAAAGATATTTGTTGCTAATTTCTTCCCATTCAGCACCACACCAATTTGGTATTCCAACTTTTGTAGCAACTTCATGATTACTTTCAAATGCTTTATTGCAGATTTTTTAAGAGGAAGAGCAAAAAAATTATTAAAGATGGTAAGGTGCTCCATAAGCAAAAATCTTCATCTTTTTTGGCTTTAGATAAATTTTTAAGTAAAGAATAGATGCCTATGGAAATAAAATGAGTGACATAATTTTAAGAATGAAAATATATTATTAGACATACCAAGATAATAGCCTTTAAAAAATCCTGGTCTCCAACCAAATCCAATCATAATGCCACCCAACAAATTTGTATTCCTTATTGGTAATTGAAGCAAAGCTATTTGATGTAGAGTTATGATAAGATCAGATAGTTTATTAAAAGATTCATCTTTTGAACCATTAAAAGAATAATTTTTATAAATAAATTGAGTTTAAAGAGAATTACTGATAATGGCTTTGATTTCACCATCTCCTGATTCAGTTAAGTATTTTAAATCTTCTGGTAACTCTTTTGGATAAGATTTTTTTCAATCCACTTTAATTTTAAAGTACACAATATTTGATATATGGCCAAATAAGCAATTCCAATGAATTTTCATTTTTAATTTTCTTTTATTCTTCTGACTTCAATCATCATTATTTTTTTTGATATTTTTGATGATGATTGAAATGAAGTTGAATTTGAAAATGATGATAAAGATGATTAAGAGGATGATGATAGAGAAGTAAGAGGTGATTCTGAAAAAATAGACATTTTTTTCTCTGAACAAAAAAATAAATTTGTGTCAGAAACCAAAATTATAAAACTCACAAAATTTAGTTTGTTTATTTAACCTTAAAGTATCTTCAGCTAAATGGAGAGTTGATTCAAATAAATCTAACCTTAATTCTGACTCTACTTTTCAAGTTTTCACAAAAACTTTAACAGTGGTGATGAGAAGTCCAAAAAAAAGAAAACAAAAGACTAGATAATAATCAGATAAGAGTTTCAAAATCCTTATCCTCTAATTATGCAATATAAAAACATGAAATAAGATAAGTGAAATTTGGAAAAAAAGGCTCAACTTCAAAGGTCAAAATCTCAGAAAACAATATACCTAACTCAAGCCTGTTTGTGGGAAATGAGAGATAGGCTTTAGTACAATCTTCAGTTAAAGGACATGTGATTTAAATAAACCTAACCCTAACTTTTTACATAAAAAAATGAAATAAAAATTTAATTTGGGAGAAAAAGGCTCAACTTTAACTGTCAATATCTCCAATATCACAGAACCAAATTCAAATTGGTTTTCAGGAAATGAAAGGTAGCCTTTAGGAGAATCTTCAGTAAAAAAACATTAGATTTAAATAAACCTAACCCTAATTCCAAGTTTGATTTTCAAAATTTTATAAAAACTTAAAAAGTGGTAATGAAGATGAGAACAAAAGGAGTTTAATAAGTTCACTGTTATCCAGATAAGAGTCATACATATATCTAAGTATGAAATTTTCATTAAAGGAATGATATATCATATAGGCATGAAAAAAAGGAGATGAAACTTACCTTGATTGAAAAGTAGGAAAAATATAGTGAGAAAGATTGATGTTGGAATTGTGGGGAAATAGAAGATGGAGTAAGTGAAATGTATAAAGAATGTGCAATGTATGTGTTTTAATGAAATGGAGCCAAAAAAAAGTGAAATAGGGGAAAGGGGGGATAATGACCATTCCAAGGAGGGAGGAAGAGTAGGGTGATGGAGCTAAAAAAGAAAGTAAAGAGGGAGAGAAAAAAAAAGGTTAATTTTACCATTGAAATCAAAAATAACCACTTACAAAAAAAATTTAGATACAAAAAATAAAAAATTAAAAATAAATATAATTAGTAATCAAAAAATCAAAAAAAGAATAAAATGACTTACCTGGAGAGATGAGATGACAAAATAAATGAAACCAAATTGTTTGAGGGATGTTGGAGGAGAAGATGAAAAGGATATGGGGATGAATGAAAAAAGAAACAATGAAAAATTATGAAATTTTAGAAAATATGCAATGTCATGTTGAGCTGGTGAAAGAAAATCAATGAGCCATCCAAAAAAAAGTTATTCACCATAAATTTCAAAAAAAAATGAATATGCAACAAAAAAAAGTACCAAGCCAAGTGAATAAAGTATACAAAGTGGACATTTGGAGAGTATGAAAACAAAAAATTAAAAGGGTTGTGTGTCGAAATGGTGGAGGGTGATTGGCATAATTACAGAGCGTATGCCGGTTAAATGAATGTTTTGTGATTAAAGGGATGGGAGAGCCAGCACTGTTTCAGGATCCTCTTCTTCATAAAGATCATCCCACTCATCCTTTAAATCAGCAAGGATATTGTGGAGTATAACGCAAGTCATTATCCAATGATTTTCAATTTTCATTTTCATTTTTTTTTGAAATTGGATTCTGAGTTCCCAGAGACTAGAAAATCTTCCCTTTAAAATCACAATTGCATGTTCAATCCGTACTCTTGGCTGGGCAAGGTGATAATTAAAGGTGGTTTTGGGGTCATTTTCTAAGGTTGCACCACAGAAAGCAGGTATAATTTACTTTCAACTTGCATATGCTGATCCTGCTAGGAGGTACTTAGATTCATCAAGTATGAGTCTGGGGTTTGAGAAATCCTCATTCTTTGGACGACTGAAGAGTCTTGACACGATCCAGGGCAGCCACTGTGAAAAGAAATAAATTTTTAATTGACATTGCATATAAGTTGAAAGGTGTAGACAATCCTAATAGTAATAGCTATAGGCCTTGACCAAGGGAGTTGGAGTAAAACTGGAGAGAAAAAACCCTGTCTCTTTGAAAAATACCAGGTGAGATTTATTTGCTACAGAAAATTAGAGACTGTTCCAATACCCCTTCCAACAGACTTCTTGACTGCTTTACAAGTCAAGACAGTAGCCAATAGCAGACCACTGAGAACCAAAGAACCAGAAACCTGAAATGCAGAAAGATCCACACCAGAAAAACAAAATACTGTGCACTTGTTGCACAGAAAACAGCAATAATACTTGATGCAGGTTGCAAAGCTACACCAGAGAAACCAGTTGCCAAAGTTGAGTTAAATGAAGAACTAACCTGGCAACAAACACAGACAATTGTGGCCAAAAAACAGTGAAAACTAAGTGAGAACAATGATATCACCTCCAGATGGTAGTATGATTATTAAAGCTGCCCCAAACTGTCTTATTCAGTATGTACCACAGACCACCATCTAAAAAATCCATGCACAGCAATGAATTCGGAACTTTTTACAACCAAATTGATTAAAAACCCTCTAGAAACGCTTCCCAGCCTTCTATAACTGAGGCTGGCAGCCCAACTAGAAGCAGCCAGACCTCCCTGAAGCCATAAAACTACCAAAAACCTCCAATAAAGCCAAAATACTTAGAAAAATCCACCACAACTACTAAAACCCTTAAAACACAAAATTAAGCTATAACAACATTGTGACATAAAATATAGAGCCAAATTAGATCTACTTAATGGTACTAAGCACTTAACCCTAAGACTTAAGGTTAGCCTGTAAAACACAGAAAACAAAATTAAACAGCTATCTTTTATAAATGAAAAATGAGGAAATGACCCCTTAAAACTTAGAATATGAATAATTTCAACAAGATATAAAATATAGAGAAAAACCAGGGCTATCCAATGGTAGTACCCACATACCAGTAGTCTCAATATTCACTGAATAAAGCCAGAAAAACACCCAATTATTCAGCCAATGTCAATTAAGACATACCAAAACAGCACCAAACAGCCCCACAAAATCCTCTTCCAACGAGGGAAGACAACATCTCTCCTCCAATTGTGAATTTCTGCATTCTCCTTCACCAAAACCACTATGTTCACACACTTTTCAAAATCAATCTCTGAAAGGGGTCCCTATCAATACTTTATTGACCATAACCTCATCTGCACCATAACATCACCAATTCATCCATAAAGAACCGATTGTGATGCCTGCTATTCCAGAAAGAAATCTTGCTCCAGACCTGGTCCATTATCATCTGCAACAGATTCACCTCCCCCTCAACCTGGTTCATCTTCCAGCAAAACCAAAAGATCAAGGCCTTCCATCTTGATACCCAGGTTAATAAAAAAGTTAAACCCTTCCAAAAAGAGTGCCAACACCACTACAGCCACTAGCTCTACCATACCTGGTCCTTTTGATGATAGAACCAATGCTTCTCCATACTGAAATTTAAGCTGATGAATTTCCAGTTCATTCCCATCTAGACAGTGATGATGACAATGTGGGAACCATTGAAACACCACCACCCAATCAATTGCCCACCATCAAGGACAAATTCCAACAACACTCTTCTCAACAAAACATCTCATTCTAAACTACTTCCAATCAAATCCTGCCAAAGATCCACAGGAATTTGAGAAAAGAAGACACCTCATCCACCAGTTCAAGACTAATGCTGAACACTTTGTTTCATCTCTTGATTCTCTTCTGTAATTGATTTTTGCCTGTAATTCTTGACTTAGAAATAAATAAAAAATTGTCCACTTTCCAGACTTTCTAAATGTAGCCAACTATAAAAAACTTCCTCAGTATAAAGTCTTGGGGGACTCATCCTCAGTTTTAAGTCTTGGGGGACTCATATTCAGTTTTAAGTCTTGGGGGACTGACAGCCCTCATTTTATTGTCTTGGGGGACTCAAAACCCTCAGTTGATAGTCTTGGGTGACTCAAAACCTAAATCATAAAGACAGAACCAGAGATCAAACCATTAAATACCAAAAAATTAAACTAACATTCTGGGGTAACTGTTCTACAGAGCAGCCAGCTCATCAGTTACCACCACACTTTTCTTAACTAAATTCAGAGACTCCCCCTTTGGATGCCCTCTTCCAGAATCACACCAACACCACATTGTCATTTTATAGTCCTGAAGGGCTCAACCATCAAACCATCTTCAGTTTATAGTCTTGAGGGACTAAACCATTTTTCAGTTTAAGGTCTTGATGGACTGACCACAGTGTTCAGTTTAAAGTCTTGATGGACTTAGTGTTCAGTTTAAAGTCTTGACAGACTTTCCATAGTGTTCAGTTTAAAGTCTTGATGGACTTAGTGTTCAGTTTAAAGTCTTGGCGGACTTAAGAACCCATAGAGGATTCAAATTCTTGAAATAAAATTGTAATCAGCCAGTTTAAAGTCTTGTAGAACTAGTAGATCCAAAAAAGCATAAGCCAAATTTTTAATAAAATCTTAAAAACTAGACAGTTTGAAGTCTTAGAGGACTAACAGATCCAGAGTAGTAACAAAAATAAAAATCTTGAAGCAATCTTAAAAAAAACCAGCCAGTTTATAAGTCTAGGAGGACTAACAGATCCACATTAGTAACAAAAATAAAAATCTTGAAGCAATCTTAAAAAAAACCAGCCAGTTTTAAGTCTTGGAGGACTAACAGAATATCTTGAAGTATTATCCAAAAGTTCTTGAGTTCCACTAGAGCCTTCATCCTTTCTAAAAAAATAACAAAATGGTATCCCCCAGCCAATTGATGAGCTGGTCCCCTGATACCTTACCCACATCCAAGTGCACCTTGATGTGGTGACACCTAATAAATTATATTTTAATTTTGACTCCTCCTCTTCTACCAAAAACATTTCCAGAGCCCAATCTTGAGCCTTTGAACAAACATAGCCTCCATAAAAAATTAAAAGAAAAAAAGAGAAAAAGATAATAATCTTAAATCCACCACTTTTACAGCCAACACCCTAAAACCACATAACATAGCCAGGTCCAGGTCCACAGAGAAGATCACTGGGTGGGCTCCCTCCAATATGTAAAAATGATGGGAGGCTGCCAGTGATCCACCACCAATCCAAATAAACCAAAGATAAAGTAGCCAGTCACAAGCCAGTTTAAAGTCATAGTGGACTTGAAACCTGAATAACAAAAACCAGAACTAGGATTCAACTAGGACAAACAAAAAACTTGAAACAGACATTATGGGATTACTGTTCTATAGAGCAGCCAGCTCATCATTACCCCCACACTTGCCAAAATAAAATCTGGAAGCCCCCCACTGGGTACCTTCTAACAAAAACACAAAATCCAACACAATAAACCAAAACCAATAAGTGTGAAGAGTCCAGAACTTGAAGACCAAAAGAATTTCCAGTTTAAAGTCATAGAGGACTAAAACCTGTGAAGAAAAACCAATACTAGGCTTCAAAAAAATTATGAGAAGGGGATGAAAACAGACAATCTGGGGTAACTGTTTTACAGAGCAGCCAGCTCATCAGTTACCCCTACACTTGCCAAGATCAAATCTAGAAGCCCCACCCATGGGTACCTTCTAAAAAATAAGTTTCCAACACAAATCTTCTTCCATAAAAACCCAAACCATTAAAAACCCATTAAAATTCTCAAAAGCCAGAAATTCAATTCAGAAATAAAAATTTTTGCAGTTTAACCTCATGCTGGAGGTCATATAAAACCAATGATCATCATTTTTATCTTCGTTTTCTTTTAAATAAAATATCCATCTTCCCTTAAATTTTTCTTTTCTTCCATCTTCATTATACTAAGATTATATATATATATATATATATATATTATATATATTTATATATAGAGACTAGAACCAGAGAGACTGATAAGAATTGGAAAAAATAAATAAATAAAATACTGATCAAAAACATAGAGGCCAAATTAAACAAAACCAAAACAAATTTTGGAGGAATTAGAGTCTTGAAATTCCCAGGTTGAAAACAATAAGTTTGTCTCTAGGGCAACAAAAAATTTAAGCCCCTCTTCCAATTCTGATATCCCATAATCAGACCTCCAACCAAAATCCCCATCCTTCTCCATACACTGAATTTACCATCAATTTCATTCCCAGTGTCCATCCACACAATATCCTTTGAAACAGAGCAATCTACAGCATCAAAAATTTTATCCTCCTTTCTAAAAAAACCTTCTCCAGTTGAGGGAAAAAGCTGAGATTTTACTGTCTCTAACTCCAAATCATCAATCACAAAATTATTGTGAAATTTAAAAAAACCCTCCAAAACAGGACCCAGAACACTAAAAGAATCATCTTCCCCCAAGCAACCATCTTCTGATCTTGATGGAACCAGCTTGGAATTATCTTCCTCCAACAGACATACATCCAGAACATAATCATTCTGAAGATCTAAACTTTTAATAGAGAGATTTTCACCACTTCTTCCATCTTCTGAACTTGAAAGAAGAAACTGAGAATCTTTTTCATGAGGCTTCAAATCATTAAGTTCAGAATTACTCTGAGAATACAAAAGATCCTCCAGAATAGAGTCCATAATGTCAAAATTAACATCATCCTCCAAGCATTCATCTTCTGAACTTAAAGGAGCACCCAGAAAATAATCTTCCTCTAAGAGCAATATATCCAACACAGACTCTTTCTGACCATCAACAGACCTTAAAGATACATCTCCATTCAAAAATCTATTATCTAAACATGAAGAAACCATATCATCATGAACATCCAATTTTTCCTTCCCACAGAGCTCATCCAACTTTGAAAAGATACACTGATCATCCAGTGTGTACATATCTAAAACATCAAATGAAGCACATACTTGAGATCCATTGACATCATCTGTTAAAGAAATAAAAATTTCTGAAACATCACAAACATCATCATCTCCCAAAGTGGGTGATTCCAAAATTTCCACTGTAGCTAAATTTTCTGCCACTTCTTCCCAAACCTTTCCATCCATTTAATTTTCATTTTTAGGTTCCACCTCTTTAGAAACATGGTTTTCAAGATGCGCCAGAATAGCCTTCTTCAAAACACCTATGTCAGGAATCCTACTTTCTCCATTTAGAAGTGTCTTCATCAGCCCAGCCTTTAACAGAAATCCCAGAACCTCTTTTTTGACCTCCAGATGCATGACATTCGAAAATAACCTCTTGGCCTTCATTTCATGAGAGGAAATACGATTATAATCCAGATAATCCATAACCTCTTCAAATTCCTCCATAAATCTACCATACCAAACCAGAGAAGTTACACCATCATCCATTTCCCATTTCCTAGCAATGCCATAAGGATCATCCATTGAAAACACAGTGGGCCACCTCCTGATAATATCCATCTTTAACTTTCCCCAATCCTAACTCCTATATCACTCCATCCTAAGAACTTCCTTCACCACCTTTCTATCATCAATGAAGAAGATCACCTGCTTCACCCTATCCAAATTAGAAGACCCATCCACATCAGCAGTAGCTTCAAAGATCTCCAAAAAAACCTTGCCTCCTCTCCAAAGCAAATTTTCCCTTTCCATGACTTGATCCTGACCATCCTAACTATTTCCTATTACACCTCCCCAACTTTCCACCACAGATAGCCAAAGTCCCATCAATAGCCTTCAGAGACCTAGGAGGGACCAAATCTAACTAGAGAGAAGACCCCCTAGACTAACCACAGAGAGATACAGCACCAAAAACCAAAAATCCACAAAGAGTCCACAAAAGAAGAGAGTCCAACAGTAACAGAGATTCCAAAAGCTAGCAAATCCTCACCCCACTTTAGGCGCCAGAAATGTAGACAATACTAATAGTACTAGCTATAGGCCTTGACCAAGGGAGTTGGAGTAAAACTGGAGAGAAAAACCCCTGTCCCTTTGAAAAATACCGGGTGAGATTTATTTGCTACTGAAAATTAGAGACTGTTAAAATACCCCTTCCAACAGACTTCTTGACTGCTTTACAAGTCAAGACAGTAGCCAATAGAAGCCCACTGAGAATCAAAGAGCCAGAAAACTGAAATTCAGAAAGATCCACACCAGAAACACAAAATACTGTGCACTTGTTGCACAGAAAACAGCAATAATACTTGATGCAGGTTGCAAAGCAACACCAGAGAAACTAGTTTCCAAAGTTGAGTTAAATGAAGAACTAACCTTGCAACAAACACGGCCAATGGTGGCCAAAAAACAGTGAAAACTGAGGGAGAACAATGATATCACCTCCAGATGGTTGTATGATAATTAAAGTTTCCCCAAACTGTCTTATTCAGTATGTACCACAGACCTCCATCTAAAAAATCCATGCAGCAATGAATTTGGCGCTTTTGACAGCCAAATTGAATAAAAACCCTCTAGAAACGCTTCCCAGCCTTCTATAACCAAGGCAGGTGGCCTGCCTAGAAGTGGCCGGACCTCCCTGAAGCCAGAAAACCACCAAAAATCTCCAATAAAACCAAAATACTTAGAAAAATCCACCACAACTACTAAAACCCTTAAAACACAAAATTAAGCTTTGACAACATTGTGACATAAAATATAGAGCCAAATTAGCTCTACTTAATGGTACTAAGAACTTAACCCTAGGACTTAAGGTTAGCCCGTAAAACACAAAAAACAAAATTATACAGCAATCTTTTATAAATGAAAAACGAGGAAATGACCCCTTAAAACTTAGAATATGAAAAATGTCATCAAAACATAAAATATAGAAAAAACCAGGGGCTATCCAATGGTAGTACCCACATTCCAGTAGTTCCAATATTCACTGAATAAAGCCAGAAAAACACCCAATTATTCAACCATTGTCAATTAAGACATACCAAAACAGTGCCAAATAGCACCACAAAGGCCTCTTCCAATGTTGGAAGACCACAACTGCAATAGAGTATCTAGAAGGAAGATAAAAAGTTAGTTCATTTATGATGAGAAATTGGAGAAGATTTTGAATAAACCTTTTTTTGCAATCAAAATAATGGTTGCCATCATGAGCAGGCTTTTGACTCAAAGGTATAGTTGTGCCATCAAAAAAACCTACACAGCCAGGGAAACCTTCAGCTTGCATTACTTGAGAGGATTCAAGTTGCTGTTCTGGAGTTGGCCAAGCAAGTGTTTGAGACTTGAGGGAAAGGATAGCAATCATACAGCACTTGGTGTATAATATCACCATACCATATCATATGTTAAATATATTATCCAAACATCTTACAGCAGCACCATTTCCATTTGAGCCAAAGCAACATAGTGAGAAAGCAAGTTGAATGGAAGGATTGCGCTGTTTTTTATGGTAATTGTTATGAAAGATAGGATTTTCAGAGATGAGTTGATATAGTTTCAAGAAAGAATTGGGAGATGTTTAGTTGAGGAATGTTGAAAATGGAGCAGAGATCATATCGGGGATCATGATAAAGATTTGGCCCCCTGGCAATGAGGTAACACCTTTTGGAAAGAAAACACAAATAGGCTAAAGAATCTTCCAAATCTTAGTCAGATTTATAGTAGAGAACTAAAAGTAAAGTGATAGCATTCATAGTGGAGTGAATTAGCTTTCTAGTAGAGAGGTGCTTCATTGTTTTTGGTAGTATAGGTTGTTGGTAGAAGTTTTAGGTGATGAGTGGGAAGTGGGAATTCACCGCCAAATGTGCAGTTGGGGTGTGTAGATAGAAAAAAAACTTAAGTTTTTGCCACCAAAATTAAGTAGCATAGAGTGAGGAGAGACTTAAGGATGGCATCAGCAATCATAAGTCATGTTACTTTCCTAAAAATCCATTGATCCCAAACTCATCATGAGTTTGGGATCAGGAATTAGGAATGGAAATTGGGGTATAAGAGGCGGGATAATGCATTATAGTGGACTCCTTATCCACTAGCCCCAGGGCTAGTGGATAAAAATCTTCCGCAATTAATAATGTCTTATCCCAGGAAAAAAAATTCCTGATCCCTAATTGTTGATCCCTGAGCATTGATACCCTCTATTGAGTTCACCAGAATTTCAATATTTTTTCTTGGTGGTTTCATCACTAATTCAATGTGGGCTCAAAAAGATATGAATTAGGGTTCAGGGTTGCAGACTTGCTAGCAAGTCTGCCCCCCATATTGTGTGGTGATTAATATGAGATATTAGGGGGTATCAAAGTTAGAAATCTTCCATTTTACAATACCTCTTTTTTCCACCAAATCAACCATGATTAGTGTTTAATATATGGAATATTGTGCTCCAAAAACACCTTTTTACTGAGAAAAAATGACAACTCTGTAATTTTATTTTTGTGTTGTTAAATACCTTATAAATAATTACAAATTTCTAACTTAGATACCCCCTATTTTTGAAACTTTAAAAGATAAAAATATCAATTTTTTTTGAAATTATATTAGCTATTTCCATCTCTTGCAGGTTTTTGACTCAAGGGTATGGTGGTACCATCAACAAAACTAATGCAGCCAGGAAAACTTTCTTTTTGCATCACCTGAGAGTTCCACAACCTTTCTTCTTTACTGGGCTATTTCAGAATTTGATCTTCAAGAGAATGAATTGCAGTTATGACTTGCTTTGTATAAAGGTGAACTGTTCTTTGAATAAGCTGGAAGAGGTTTTCAAGACAGGCTAATGCTGCACCATTACCATTTGAGCCCAAATGGCAAAGTGTTACAGATATTTGAATATCTGGATCTCTTTGAGGGAAATGAGAATTATTTTTAAAAGTGTAATGATCTTTAATCAATTTATGTAAACTAAGAAAGCCAGGAAAAGTTGTACAAAATATCTGTTGAAAGCTAGCTTAAGGAATGTTGGCAAAAACATCAAGGTGATATTGAGGTAGGTGTTATATGGAAGGTGTTCTAGAAAATAAGTAGCAGTTCTCCAACATGTTGCACATAAAATTCATGTCAAGTTCTGCATCAGAATTTGTATCAGAGTTAACCATTAGATCAAGAGCTACAGCTGCAGCAGTGATCTCAATTTGATGGTGGACTTAAAGTGGCATGTTATGTTAGTGAACAGTGGTAAAGACTAAGGGTAAGTGTATGATTATGGGATTGATTAAGTTCTGGTAAGTCATATACCTTGCTCATATTAATAAGCCCTTAAGGATTAGGTGAAAAAAGTTCTTGGTGTTGGCACTTTTGTACCTAGTGTTGGCATCATTATACCTAGTTCTGACTAATTAGGGGGTATCAATGTTCAGGGATCCGCAATTAGGGATCAGGAATTTTTTTTTCTGGGATCAGACATTATTAATTGCGGAAGATTCTTATTCACTAGTCCCTGGTCTAGTGGATAAGGAATCCATGATAATGCATTATCCCGCCTCTTATACCCCAATTTCCATTTCTAATTCCTGATCCCAAACTCATCACATCCATGAGGCATCTCCAGAGAGTAGTCCAAGATGTGGTTATGGCAGAAAGTTGTGCAACATGTGGTTATGACAGAAAGTTGTCCAAGATGTGGTTATGAAAAATTGAGTAGAAAAATGTTGGATAAGAGGTGAACATTGACACATAAAGTGTCTAATAACCCAATTATTAGCAAAAATAATTGCGGAAGATAATTGGGGTATAAGGATTTTTATCCACAATTAATTTAATTGTGGATTGGTCAACATTGATACCCCCTATTATGATGATGAAGGGAAGTGTTTTGATGACTTGTTTGACCCAAAAGTAGACTTTTTTGGGGAAAAATATGCTGTTGAAATACAACTGTCAAGGGCAGGTGTATTTCATTTTTTGATGGCAGGTTTGGTACCTTTTTTGTGGCATGTTTTTGTGGTGTAATTGGTAATGTTTGAGACCCCCTATTGAGCTAGAATAAGAGTTAACATACCTTTTAAAAAATCCTTCATTATCATTTGGTCCCCTGCACACAACTTCTTCTAGACACCTGGACAAAAAATTGTTTTGATTCTTTTCTCACTTACTTAAAAGTTTCATTTATTTTTTCTGGATATCCTTATATATTAGCATCAATTCTCTAGAAATTCTTCTTTTTAATTTAAATTTGTTGCTATCTTGAAAAAAAATACAATTTAAATAATCCATATGATTTAATTCTTTTTAATATTAATGTTACTATTAACCATGTTAGATATCTAAATAATAAAAAGTAAAGTATATGATGGTTATTTTTGAGTAAAAAGGGACAAAACTTTACTTTTTTATATATGCAGAGGCCAGTAACATGTCTTTTCCTCAATTTGACATGTATAATGCAACTTGATTTTTTCCATCAAACAACATCTTACCAATACAGAAAAGCTGTAAAAAAATTTCAATTCACTTGCAAGTACTATTAATCTTGCCTCTACTTGCACTACATGAAAAAGTGATGTTGCAGGACTTCCTGAAACAACCAATTGCAAGCCAAAAACTAGCCATGAAAATCATAGATTATGGCTTGAAATATCCTAAAAAATTTAAATGTGTTCTAAAACAGTGCTTAATGTTTTTGGGCACCCCTTTCAACTTTTTTTGCTGATATTCTAGGATTTTATTTTTTTATGTCCCTGAGTATTGCACATTTACCCCAGTTATTTTTGATGGAAATCTCTTTGTATATATGTGTTTGTTTTATCAAATAAACATAACTTTAAAGTTTATTCAATGAAAAAAAAATTCTTTCTACTTTCAATCCTCTCTTTTTCTTCCTTTTTTACTTTTATTTTTCAAAATCATCCTTTGTTCAATTTTTTAATAATATGTCTTATTTGTCTGCTCAAACAACCCTCAAAAATATATAGATCAACCAATCACTAGATTGATAGATTGGTAGAAGAGGGAGAAAAAGGGGAAATAAGGAGTGAGAGAAGGGAGAGGGAGAGGGAGAGGGAGAGGGAGAGGGAGAGGGAGAGGGAGAGGGAGAGGGAGAGGGAGAGGGAGAGGGAGAGGGAGAGGGAGAGGGAGAGGGAGAGGGAGAGGGAGAGGGAGAGGGAGAGGGAGAGGGAGAGGGAGAGGGAGAGGGAGAGGGAGAGGGAGAGGGAGAGGGAGAGGGAGAGGGAGAGGGAGAGGGAGAGGGAGAGGGAGAGGGAGAGGGAGAGGGAGAGGGAGAGGGAGAGGGAGAGGGAGAGGGAGAGGGAGAGGGAGAGGGAGAGGGAGAGGGAGAGGGAGAGGGAGAGGGAGAGGGAGAGGGAGAGGGAGAGGGAGAGGGAGAGGGAGAGGGAGAGGGAGAGGGAGAGGGAGAGGGAGAGGGAGAGGGAGAGGGAGAGGGAGAGGGAGAGGGAGAGGGAGAGGGAGAGGGAGAGGGAGAGGGAGAGGGAGAGGGAGAGGGAGAGGGAGAGGGAGAGGGAGAGGGAGAGGGAGAGGGAGAGGGAGAGGGAGAGGGAGAGGGAGAGGGAGAGGGAGAGGGAGAGGGAGAGGGAGAGGGAGAGGGAGAGGGAGAGGGAGAGGGAGAGGGAGAGGGAGAGGGAGAGGGAGAGGGAGAGGGAGAGGGAGAGGGTGGAAAATGAATATAGGTTAAAAACAATCATAATAATTTTTTTTTGTAAAATAAAGAAAAGTAAGACCAATTTGCAAGCAGGGTAGGAAGGGAGGGGGGCAGAGGGGGAAAGTTAGAATAGATATTAATTATTTTTAAGTGAAATTGGTTACATTTAGCCTGAGCATCAAAAAATGGTTCTTTTTTTTGTTTGAAAACATATTGAAAAAAAAGTAATAAAAGATTAAAAATGAAAAAATACAAAACATCTCAAGGGTAAAGAAACTAAAACTCAAAGGAATGAATATGTGCAGAAACATCATTTACTGTCATAAGCCACAAGTTAATATTTCAGCCAGGCTGCTAGACTTACCCAGTAAAATAATTAATTATTTACTGGGATGAAGCCACACCTTATTATTTTAATTTTATTAATAATAATTTATTTACATTAAATTTACCTATAATAGATTAATTAATTACAAAAGAGTAAGGTTAGTGAATAATTAAAAGTAATATTAAAATGTCTCTAATGTTTTTTTTCCAACACCGTGCTCAATGACAGGTTAAAAGAAATAGAAATTAATATTAAAATAAATTTTAAATTAAAATAAAAATTTAATATTCATATAAAATTAACTATCTACAAAAAATTTAAATTACTTATTTAAAGTTGACATTTACAGTAAATTTTAAATAAATTTATTTATTTCTGTCATATACAGTAAATACACTTTTCTGACACCTTCTTCTTGGAACAACCTTATTAATTGGAAATATTTTCTAGAATATTATTTTCTTCTCTCATACTACTGTATTTAGGATTTTAGCACTGTTTTTTGTCTCTCCTGTGCCTATATAAGGCCTTCCTTTCTGGTTGTTTTTGATCATCCATTACTTACTTACATTAAACAAACACTTATTCCATTTAATTATATATTACTATTTATAATTTGTTTCAGTAATTAAATTTTCTTAGTTCTACTTCATTAATTTATAATAATAATATTAATTCTTACCTCTTACATTTGAGCAAAATAAATAAAAAGATAAATAAATGTACTCTAAAACTTTGAAATCCTAAAATTCCGCTATTACTTCCATTGGACCGCCATAAAAAACCTTCTAGACTTAAAAGACCCCTTGACATTTGAGGCTCTTTCCCAATAGTTGATGGGACATTGATATCTTGAAGCTGGCAACCAAGGGACCATTGATGACAAGGTGCCAATAGGACAAGTAAACAACAAAGATGACAAACGTCATCAGCCACATGACTTACTTTTTCGCTGTGACCAGGAATCAAATTGTGCTCCAAAATTTAAGTTCATATATTAACAATAGTCATATATATTCAATTTAATTATTTTATTACTGTTTTTGGGTCATTTTACACATTTCATTGTACATGTACATCTTTTGTTACTCAGCACTCTGTAAAGTGGCATTAACTTACTCATTTTACAGGGGGAGGTGTCTGGAAAAATAATTTTTTTCCTAGTTGAAAAAGATAGAACTATATTGTTCTTATTCCTAGAAGTGATATAAAAGTTAAATTAATTATATTATTTTTTTAATTATTTCAGTTGAATTCTGTCCTGATAATTAGAAATTTATATTACTGTTTCAGTTGACAAATTGTCCTGGCAGTGAATTAGTAATATTATAAATTAATTAAATAAATTATATCAAATTATTTCAGTTGAAATTAAGTCCTGGTAATTAAAATTATTTCAGTTGACAATAAGTCCTGGTAATTAATTTATTTCAGTTGACAATAAGTCCTGGTAATTAAATTATTTCAGTTGACAATAAGTCCTGATAATTAAATTATTTTTTAGTTGACTTCTAGTCCTGATTATTATCAAAATATTACTAATTATTAAATTATTTTATTATTTCAGTTGATTTATTTTAAATCCTAGTTATAAAATTAACTTAAAATTAATAAAATTGTGATTATCATTTCAGTTGATTCTTTGTCCTGATAGACATTATATTTTAATTATTCCAGTTGAATACAAGGTCCTGATAATTACTTATATAATATATATTTTTTTCCTTACTTTTCTGTGAATAAAGTAAAAATAATAACTGATTAAATATTTCTTACTCTCAGTTCAGGTTAATTACAACTATGACTGATCAAGGTGCTTCTGCTGGCCATGATGAGGAACTAGATTTAATTGATTGTGATGAAGCTTCTTCTGTAAGTTCTCCTTTGACTACAAAACTGGCTTAAATTAATCAATTACTGGACCAATCAGAATGTAGAAATTCAGTAGATGGAAATATTAGTGGAGACAACTTCTCAGGAACAAAAGCTTTCTATCAACCCCCCAGAAGAGATTCCCAAAGGCTTCAAGATAAAAAATATGCCCTTAAATCAGCAAGTCAAAAATCTCTCCACTCACATCAAAGAGTTGAGGTCAGAAAACCTCAAGCTGAGGTCAATAATGGACTCTCTAGAAGACAAGGTAAGAAAATTAGAGTCCTTTCTTCAAGAGAAGAAGAAACCTCCTCCTCTAAAAACCCTTCCACAACTTGGCCCCCCAGCAACAAGAAAAGGTGGAAGTCTCAAAGTGGCAGTGGGATTGGCTGAGCACCTAGTGGGATTATCTTTCCTAACAGCAACAGCAACAAGTACCTCAGGCAGGTCATTCAAGAACAAATCAGTTCAGCCCAACACCTCCTCACCCCTACCAACGAGGAAAAAGGAGAAAAAACAACCACATCCAAGTCTTTCCCAAGCCATGGTAAGACCCTCTATTGAATCTCATGTACCATTTCTTTTAACTGATTCAGTTCCTTCAGGTAATTCTGGAAGAGAAGATGAGACTGTGAGACCAGTAGAGGCTGAGAACAGTAGACAAATTGCTCAATATTCTAATGTATCTAATCCTTTGGTTTTAATTGCTACTTCAATGATAAATCCCAATATGGCTATTATTGATGAGACACTTGATCCTGAGTTTTATGAGAATCTGGAAAGTTATTATGTTTCACTATTGAGAAATACTCCAGATGTAGCTAACATTAATGATGAATATTTGAGGGATATTATTGCTAAACAAAATAATTTAATGAACAACATGCAATTGACTCAGAAATATAATAGTTTGTTAACTGAACAGGGTTATCAAGAATTGAGGAGTGAGTTACAGAGAGTTTCTGATGATTTGTTTCATTACAAAGTAACTCATTAAAAGAAAATTTCTTTTTGGAAAAATATCAAGAATGATTTATCTAAATTAAAAGATACTGTGTTCATCTGTTTCCAGGAGCTAGAGGGACATAAGATGAACTTGGAAAGATTGAGTAACCATTATACATCTTTACAAAATAAAAATCAATTATCTTTTGCAACCATCAATGAGAATTTATCTAGTATTCCAAGATTAAAGACTAGGTTAACAACCATTGAGGAGAAATTTAATTCATTGTTATAAAATAAAAAGTTTTCTGACATTTCTTTGAAAGAACCTGTTGAGCAGGATACCCCAACTTACCTGTTCCAAGTTCATCCAAAGTAAAATTAGTTCCAGAAATACCTGTTGATATCACTGAGTTTCCATCAAAAATTGATGATGTACCTGTATCATCCACAGAAGGATTAAACAATGAAATTACTGCCCAATTGGAGAAGTTACAGCTCGTTCTCACTCAGAAACAAGCTGGTACCAAGGAGGCTACCTCAAATCAAAAGAATTGGCCAAAACTTTTCCAGTATACAACATTTGATGGTGACTCTTCCTCTGATTGGCAACAGTTCATTTGCAAGATTGATAATCTAAAAAAATTCTTACAAACTCCCAGATGAGGAAATTGTGTCAAAATTAATTTCTTTATTTACCAATATAGCCCTAATGTGGTATGAATCTGTTCTCTTTGATAAAAATGACTACTCATGGGAAGATTGGAAAAAAATAATTAAAGCACAATTTGGTGGTTCCAAGTTTAGATTAGCTCAACAAATGCAATATTAAGAAACCAGATATAGCTCTTCTAGTGAAAACCCTGTTGAGTTATTGATGGAACTTGTGAAAAACTTAAGGGCAATGGACCCAGATATGGAGTTTGAGTTATAGAAGGACAGGATCCTCTATAAATTACCCATGTCTCTGAGAGACTTAATAGTTGCTAGGACTGATTTCTCAAAGAAACCTTCTTCTTTCATTAATACTTGTAATGAGATCCTTCTTAACAACAAGTATGATTCTAGAAGATTCATTTGTAGACCTTCATTGGAGAAAACCTCCAATTACCAACAAAAACCTCTGGAAAAGGTTGGTAAACCTTCTGCCCCTGTTGCACCCAAAAAGTATGCAACAAATACTTGCTTCAAATTCAGTAAGCCTTTGCTGAAAGGCCATTTTTTTGATAAGAAGATACATCTTGTTGAACAGACAGAGGAACATGCTGATGACACAATAGCACTGGATGAAACTTCAAGTGATTGTGCCAGAAATATCTCATATGAATCTCACCAGGATATATTAATTCTGGAAGAGGATATTCATTATTTAAATAATATTGATATTGAGAATAATGATTTATCTACAGTAGAGGATGCTGAGATCATAAAAAACCTTGAGGACAGATCAATTATTATTGCCCCTCTCAAGGCACCAGTTTTGATCAATGTAAACAACATTGAGGTTGTCTTAGATTCTGGAGCTGGAGGAAGTGTAGTATCTGAAAAAGCACTTGCTTCAGTAGACCAAGATTATTAATCAAAATTTATGCCTATCATTTCTGAGAATTGGAGAGGTTATGGCTCAGTTTTGTCCCCCATTGGTAAATACAAAGCCACAGTTTTTTTCAAATATAACCATGGTTTTGTAAGAGCTATATGTGATTTTTTTGTCATGAAAAATGATAACTTGAGTAGTTGGTTCATTGTGCGAAATGAAATTTTAGCCAAATATGGCATAAAATTGGATCCTTCAAACCAATGCTTCACAATGGGGATGAATGGGAAGAGAAAATTTAAAACTTCCTCCCCCAAGAAATTATTAACACCAGGATTGAACACATGTCATTCTGTAGCTCAATATAAAAGAAGATCTACAAAATTAATGCCTTCCCTTGTGTCTGAAATTGACATTGCTTTTTTTGGAGAACACCTTTCTGGTGAGGACAAAGATTCCATCATTAAATTGATCAAATCTTTTCCTATGGCCTTTGCTCATGGATCACATGAATTAGGATTGGTAAAAGAAGAATTGAAGCTTTCATTATCTTGCCCATTAAAAAAAATACCACCTAGTTTAAAAAAGAAGCCTTATCCTGCTTCTCCCACAAAGAGAAAAGATATTGAAGATAATATCTCTAGCCTTTTAAAATGAATATTATTGAAAAGGTAGTTGAAACACCTAAACATTGTGTTATCACACCTGTCCTAATTTCTTATGAGAAGATAATTCCAGTTTATGTGGTGATTATAGATCATTGAACACTTATACTGTTGATGATATCTATCCTTTACCCAGAATTAGCTCCATACATGCTACCCTACAAGGTGCTAAATATATCAGCTGTTTGGATGGTAATAAGGGATATCACCAGGTACCTGTTGAGAAGAACTCTCAGAATATTTTGATGATTGCTACTCATATGGGTATTTATAAGTATATTAGGATGCCATTTGGCCCTGAAAATGCCCCTTCAGTTTTTCAAAAAGGTATGGATAACACATTTTATCAAGAAATAATTGAAGAATGGCTGATGGTTTATACTGATGATATCATTATATTCTCAAAAACATTTGAGGAACATCTCAACCACCTTTGTAAAGTGTTCCATAAGATCAATCAGATAAATATGACACTTGCTTTGAAGAAATGCAAATTTGGTTTTCATTCCTTAAAAGTGCTTGGTCATGTTGTCTCAGGGTTACAGATATGTGTTGACCAAAACAAAGTGGCAGCCATACAACAGGTGAAGGCTCCTACCACAGTTAGAGAGCTACAGAGTTTTTTGGGAATGTGTGGATACTATAGACATTATAGTAAAAATTACCAAGTCATAGCATTACCCCTTACCCAACTGACTAGGAAAGATGTTGCTTTTTTCTGGAACAGTGAAAGACAAAGAGCTTTTGACACTATGAAACATTGTTTAATGTCAGCACCAATTCTTACTTTACCTGACTTTAATCAACCATTTGTTTTATACACTGATGCCAGTATTATTGGTCTTGGTGCTGCCCTCCATCAGAAACAAGTGATGAATGATAAAGTATCAGAAGTAGTAATTTGTTATATTTCAAGAACCTTGAGAAATAGTGAATTGAAATATGGTGCCACTCAACTGGAATGCTTAGCAGTAGTATGGGCTCTGGAAAAGCTACATTATTACCTGGATGACTAAAAATTTGAACTTGTCACTGACTTCAGTGCAGTTAAATCCCTACTAAACTTGAAAACACCTAAAAGACATATGTTCAGATGGCAACTGGCTGTTCAAGAATATAGAGGGAGAATGACAATAATTCATAGGGTTGGTATTGTTCACTCAAATGTGGATATGTTATCAAGTTTACCTTTTCCAAATGATGACTCAAGTCCTGCATATGTTCCTGAAGATGAAATTATTCATATTCATGGGATATATGTGGTAGATATGGAGGAAGATCTATTACAGCTTATTCTGGATTCATATGATAAGGACACTGACTGAAAAAGTTATGTACCATATTAAATGATCCAAAAAATGCTTCAATACAAGCCTTAATTAAAACCCTTCCACCAAAGTACCAGAAGGCTTTGGAAAAAGGTAAATTTTCAATTGATGAAGGCTACCTCTATTATGGAAGAAAGTTGAGTAATGTTATTGTTATTCCTCCTTCTATGAAAGAGATCATCTTGAAAATTTGTCATGATGACATATTGGCTGGACACTTTGATCTTGAAAAAACAATGATCAGAATCAAAAACACTACTTGGTGGGTTAATATGTCTGAAGACGCCAAACTATATGTTGAATCCTGTGATTCTTGCAAAAAATCAAAAAGATTGACTGGTAAAAGGGCTGGATTAATGCAACATATTGAATCTCCTGATGCACCATGGCAAATAATAAACATGGACTTTGTAACAGCACTACCCATTGCTGGGAAAGACAGTTATAGCTCTTGTTGGGTTATTGTGGACAGATTCACCAAAATGTGTAAATTTATCCCTACTCACAAGGATGTTTCCACTAAAGAATAAGCTTTCTTATGGTGGTCTCATATGTTTAATACTGCTAGTTTTCCTAAAGCCATAATCTCTGACAAAGATCCTAAATTTAATTCTGAATTTTGGATGTCTCTGATGGATGTTTGTTGTTGTGATCTGAAACTTTCTACTGCCCATCACCCCCAAACTGATTGATTAGTTGAAAGAATGATTCAGACTTTAGAGGACATGATAAGAAGGTATTGTGCCTTTGGCCTTGAGTACAAAGACAATGACAGATTTACTCATGATTGGGTTACCCTACTTCCTGGGTTGGAATTTGCTTATAATAGCACTGTTCATTCTGTCACTCAGAAAAAGCCTTTTGAGCTCTGGCTGGAATATGTTCCAAATACTCCTGCCCAAGTCATCAGTAATAAAATACCTAAATTGGATTTACACCCTGGTGTGAAATCTTTTCTTCAAATGCAACAACTTTGCAGAAGTCATGCTCAAAAATGTATTGACAAATCTTTTGAATATGAGAAGAAGAGATGGGACAAATCCCATAAAGAATACACTTTTAAAAAGGGTGATGAAGTACTGATTTCTACAGTCCACTTCAATTTACAAGGTAACAACAAATTAAAAGACCCATTTGTAGGTCCATTTGTTGTCAGAAGAATGGTTGGTGATAATGCTGTTGAAGTTATTTTGTATTCTCCATATGACAGAAAACATCCTGTTTTTCCAATATTACTTTTGAAACCTGACACATCCAATAGTGATTTTTTTCCCAAAAGGAGGGGAAGACCAAAAAAGAACCCTAATGAAATCACTGAGACAGTAGAAATTGATAAGATTCTAAATGACAGAATAGTTACTGCTGAAAAAGGTACAGAATATTTAATGAGATTTAAGAATAAATCTTCTGATTATGATTCTTGGATACCTGGGAAGGAGATATCTAATCTTCCTACTCTGCTAAAGAAATATAAAAAGAAAAAATCATAGTATTTTTTTATTGTTTTTTTAGAGTTAGGGAGTGTCAGCCAGGCTGTTAGACTTACCCAGTAAAATAATTAATTATTTACTGGGATGAAGCCACACCTTATTATTTTAATTGTATTAATTATAATTTATTTACATAAAATTTACCTATAATAATTTAACTAATTACAAAAGGGTAAAGTTAGTGAATAATTAAAATTAATATTAAAATGTCTCTTATATTTTTATTTTCTAACACTGTGCTCAATGACAGGTTAAAAGAAATAGAAATTAATATTAAAATAAAAATTTAATATTCAAATAAAATTAACTATCTACAAAAAATTCAAATTACTTATTTAAAATTGACATTTACAGTAAATTTTAAATAAATTTATTTATTTCTGTCATATACAGTAAATACACTTTTCTGACACCTTCTTCTTGGAACAACCTTATTAATTGGAAATATTTTTCTAGAATATTCTTTTCTTCTCTCATACTACTGTATTTAGGATTTTAACACGGTTCTTTGTCTCTCCTTTGCCTATATAAGGCCTTCCTTTCTGGTTGTTTTTGATCATCCATTACTTACTTGCATTAAACAAACACTTATTCCATTTAATTATATATTACTATTTATTATTGGTTTCAGTGATTACATTTTCGTAGTACTACTTCATTAATTTATAATAATAATAAAAATTCTTACCTCTTACATTTGAGTAAAATAAATAAAAAGATAAATAAATGTACTCTAAAACTTTGAAATCCTAAAATTCCGCTATTACCGCCGTTGGACCGCCGTAAAAAACCTTCTAGACTTAAAAGACCCCTTGACATAATATCTCTTGCTATTATCAGTTCTGAAAGTCGCAGGTTCTATGCTGAAACATGCCTTAGTCTAGCTATTACAGGACTGTTTGTGACACTGTTTTCTGTGTAGTGTTAATCTTGGATTTTTATGCTTCTCAAAAACAGGAAATTTCAAACTCAATTTTTGATGATGGTGAGCCTTAGAGCTGGAATGGGGGCCTGGGCCTCCGAGTATCAGGAGCCATACACAGGGTGAAAAAATGAGGACGAGATTGATAGTCATACATAGTAGTTTGGGAAAATTACCATAAAGTTTGGAGACTTGCTAGCAAGTCTTCCTCTGATATTGTGTGGCGATAAGTTGAAAAAATAAATCAAACAAAAAATTATCCACGCAGGTGGGAGGGATACCTTTTAAATTGGAAAGATTTAGGTGTGGTGTGCTTATGAGTTTTCAATGAAATTCTGTCAAGTCCTCCTCAAATATTCACCTCAAAATATTGAAGAAAAACTTGCTAGTAAGTCCCCAACTGTAACTCTAATTCAACACAGATGGAATTCTCCTTCATATCAGCTTTAACTCTGTAACAAAAATTATTGAGTCTTTTCTAAAAGCAAAATCTGGCTTCAAGGTGAGATCAGTGAAGTTCAAGTCTAATGTTCCCCCAAGATTCAAACAAGGTGATAAGCATTTGGCAAATTTTGAGCACAAGAACACCAGGTGATATACCACCTACCTTCTTGACCGTAATTTTAGCAAGCAGATTTAACAGCTCCTCAACTTCCACATGGCTTCTTTTACCCTCTGTTTAGCTCAGCATAAAGAATCCATGAAAAAGATGGATGGAAACAACATCAATAACCTGGGACAGTACCCGCAATTCGAAAAACCTCCCATTTGGATATTGCAAACCTTTACAAGCCTCTTTTAAACACACGGCCAAAAATCTTTGGACAGGCACAGTTATGGTACCATGGATGTGAGCGCAACGTAGAATAATTGAAGTGAATGAAGATCTTTACTCCTGATCCAAGAGTTTCCTTCTGTCTTTGAGACCATGACTGCAATTTCTGTTTGTTGCAACTCCCATGGGCTCATCGTCACATCTCATGCCCGTGAACAAACCATCAACCAAGAGTCTTTTCTTGTGGATTGGCAAACAAATATCTATCCGGTCCCCCATTCCCCATCTTCTAGTAGCGTCACTTTTTCTGCCTTGATAGGACTACTGGTTTTGTTTGAACGTTTGTAGTGGAGATCGAATTTAGATATTTAAATACTCACTGATTGTTTTCATTTTCCAGGTTCTTATTTAATTGTTGTTGCCCAGGATTCTTCCATCGGATATCAATCCATTCATCGTGTTGATCGAACACTAGCCATACCTTTGGATCCTCAAGAGGCAGAAAAGATAATAGAAAAGCATTCTGCTTCTGCAATCAGTGAAGATGAATCTGAATTTTCCTCAGATTCTGAACAGCACGGCCCTTGTGGTATTGAGCAAGTCTTACAAGTCCCCGAAGCAGACGAAGACCTTCCACCAGTAGAACCATCCGAAAAACGGTCTCTCCCGACATCTAAGCCTATTTTCAAGCCCACCTGGCTTTTTAAACCCACCACTTCTCTTCTACCAAACGATTCAGCACCCGCAACCAAGCCTGTCGTAACCAGCAAAGAAACAGGATCTAATGGCGATCACTCTGTCAGAATGGCCCTGGAACGCAAAGTGCTCAGAGAACTGCATGGTGAGCTGAGTACCGGAGGGATGTACTTCAGCTTGGGAAGTGATATCACTCGGTCTGTCCAGGCGCAATCTTCTATTGTTGTCAATGTCGCCGGCAAGGCCCCAGATGAAAATATTGTTCGTTTTTTTGGGCTCTGTTGAGCACTCTTCCGCTGCTCACCAAAACTTATTTTCCCCATCAGCCTGACAACACCGGTCCCGACCGTAGATTTTGGTGGAACCATCATTTGATTAATCCATTTATTCAAGCTGGTGTATGAACCAAATTGATGCATCATTCCGCTTATGTGCACCGTAACTAACTCAATATATTTGGCATTGAAATAATCTAGGCAAAAGCCCTTATCACAGTATTAATGCAGGGATATATTGAATCTACAACTCTCGATCTGTCGACTGAGGGTCACAATCTTATTATCACCATCATTTCTCGCAGGTCCATCGAACGTGCAGGGCTCCGATATCAGCGCCGAGGAATTGACTCAGAAGGCAAGACTGCAAATTTCGTTGAAACAGAATGTCGTTTTGAAGTAATAAACAATGTCTCTGGCTCGCTTACACTCAAACCCGCTGCTAGTTTTCTGCAACTAAGAGGAAGTGTACCGCTGTATTGGTCCCAAAGTCCCTGGAGTCTCAAACCTGCAATAGTGCTTGACCGAACAGATGAAGAGAATCTTGGTTGGCTTCTGTTGAAATTTAGATTGCTTCCTTGAAATTTTTTAATTAACCCTTCCGTGTTGATGGTTGATCCTTAACCACAGAGGCGATGTCCTGTCATTTTCAAAGCTTAATTAAGCATTACGGATCGATAGACGTTGTATGCTTGGCTGAACAAACAGGAAATGAAGGCAAACTAGTTGAAAAACTTAGAAAATTTATTCATGAGTTTAATTCGAAGTCGGGCTGGAAGATAGCAGGTGAAGTGAAATTGATCGAGTTTGATTTTCACCATGAGTGTCGTGGTATGAGATATGACCGGTTAGAAAGACTTGTCCAGCAAGTTGAGTCAGATCTGGTTGATGGGTTTCAGTTGAGTCCAGCTTAACTTAAATACTGGTGTCTATTTCCACTTCGTATACTAACATCAATGACATGAGATATGAATAGATATTTTGATCCATCAGCTGGAAAGGTACAAACAGGCATATTGAGGACAAATTGTATAGACTGTTTGGACCGAACAAATGTAGTACAGTCTGCTTTTGCAAGAAAAATTCTTGGCCAGTTTTTGGCTTCTTGTGATATCCAAATGAGCTTAAATGACGACTCTCAGGCATTGGATTTTACTTTTAATCGTTTATGGGCTAATAATGGTGATGCGATCTCAAAACAATACGCTGGTACCTCAGCCTTGAAGGGTGATTTTGTTAGGTCGGTGGAAATTTTGATTTTGAGTTTCCGTGGTTTAATCAATTTTTTATCCGCATGCAATTGTGAATGATCAGCCTTTCCTCCAAAACTAAAAAGTTTCTTGTTCATATTTTTACATTTTTTTCTGTATTAATCACCCTTTTATACTCTCGCTCCTAATTAATGAAAAATTGTAAATCACACAACAAATAGAACTGGAAAAAGAAACTGGAAAGGTTTGATGAATGACGCTACTAACTCTTTGGCTCGTTTATGGCAAAACTCCGGCAAAGATTTTTTCAAACAAACAATGATTGATTAGTGAGCCAAACTGATTGGGTTAAAACCATAATCTTATTTAACAGAGAGACATCACCAATGTGCGCTCTTTTTCTATCTTCAAAAGTGTGTTGGGAATCAATTTAGCTAGCTTCTTACAATTCCAAGAAAGTTTACAAACAATCGATCCTGGTGAATTATTAAGATTAAGCAAAATTAGAGCACTAGCTGGTTGGTTTAAATTTTCATAATGAATCTCTTTTTTTTTAAAAAAAAAAAAAGTAAAGGATAAAAACTTTCACACATTTATACCAGTTGTTCTTTGGCAGTTGAAGTAGCTTCATCGCATGTCATTCCAGAAGATGAAAATAAAATAGCCGGCTGGACTTTTCTATCACCGATTGAGCCTGATTGCACCACTTGTGCAAACGGATACGAAGAAAGAGTAGTGGTACTCACTCAAAAAGCGATTTATGTAGTTGCTTACGAATACTCACTTCAAAAGGTAGGATTTTTTATGGAATTATTTCATATCACCAATTTTACTCAGGCAGAGAAAACTAATCAGCAAACTTTTGCTCTTCGTGTATATACTTTTCAACTGATGAGGTTCGCCAATTCACAAGAATTAGTCTTTGCAATATTGTTAATATTCAAAAGGGTATGTAAATCAGGACATTTTTAAACATGAAATATACATGTTTTTTTTTTTTATATAACGGTTCATGTTTTAGGTCCCTATATACTTTCTGCCCTTAACGAGGCAGGAAGAGATCCCAATGAAAATTATGGGTTTGTGTTAAATTACAATAGACTTGGCGCAACGGAAAAAGTAAATACATATTCGATGCGTGTTCAACGAAAGCCTGATATCCGAACGGTCATTCCCTTCCGAGCTTCAAAAAATATCTTGGAACCATTGAAATCTGTTTTGCCGGTCAAGGATTTTCATGTAGCTGAAGCTTTTATTCCAGAACCCGATACGAATCAATCTAGATTGACACCCTCAGAAACTGGTTTTTTTGCTTTCAAAGCTCTTCGGGATGATCTAATTGAACAATATGAAAATACTCGTAAGCAGACTTCCGGACCCCACCGTCGAATCAGTCGTCAAAAGCTTGTGGATGAAGTGGTTGCTAAAATTCAGGAAGAATGCTCGAAAAGTCATTTTCTTCCATATTCTAGAACATCATCAGATGAGGTTCGAAATAGTATTGATTGTAAGAGTGATGGTAAAAGTGTTTCTGACCGAAACGAGATGGTTCACAATGAGCCTCCTGATAGTAAAATAAATGAAACCAAGTCCAACATGATTGGTGATGATTTTGTGTTTGAAAAAGTGATTGTCAGTGTGGAAGAAGCTAAAAAAAGGATTGGGGTTTTTGATCGACTTGGAAAAGTAGTTAAACATTTGATATGGTAGAAATAAAGATGGGCTTCATTATCATTTTCTTTTTAAAGAAAAGGGCAAATTTACAGAGCTTGTGTCAGCCAGGCTATCTCAGGAGTCCAGTAATTTATACAATAAATTACTGTAATCATATAGAGGAATAACTTTATGTAATTACAAAAAATTATTTAAATAAAATTATAAATATTTTGTGAATAAATAAAATAAATATTATACTTAATTTTATTATTAAATAAATTGTATTACATAAACAAATATAATATTCTATAATATCATGGTGTAATTTGTATGTATAAATAAATTATTCAAAATTATATTATAAGTGTAAATTTAACTTCCACTGTAATTACAATTTTAATGATAACATTTATATAAACTAAATACAACTTATCATATAATAATATCCATCAATATTTGGCACTTCCTTGACCCTTAATTGTGTCACTAATATTACTAAATTAATTTAATATGATTAAAATTAATTTCTCATGTTAAAAAAGCTCCTGTATTAATTTAATTAGTTGTTCAATTAATTTAATAGTTAATTTACTTGAAATAGTTAAATTACCATTGCTTATACTGAGTGAAGATTATTTAAAAGCGTAAAAATAATTCCTTTTATTTTAATTATACTTTTTTAGCTATTTGTATTCCCTCTTTAGAATTCTTTCCCATAGTTCTTATTTTCCATGCTCATGTAGTTATTTGTTATATTAATTTTATTCTTTTTTAGAAATATCTGATGGAAACAAATATTTGCTTAATCACAGATTTATTTTAATTGTTTTTGATTAAATTTTTTAATTATTTCTTTCACTTTATTTTACTTTTTTGTAATTATATTTGGAACGCTCTAGAGGGTCCTTGTTAGGATTTGGTTTGAGAGGTGGAGAGGAGGAGCACTATGGGCGCTATGCATCGTAAAGAGGCAGAAGAGTGGATATTGCATAAGGGGGTTATATGGGGGCAAGCGCTGTGGAGCGCTCCTCATCAGACAACTTATTTAGTAATCCAATTACTCTCTTGTCTCACTGCTTAGTTAGCATAGTCAGTCCCGTCTACCCCTCACTGTTGGTAACCCCAACATAGTCAGTCTAGTTAGTCTCACTGTTGTAACTCAACATAGTCAGTCCCGTTTAAGGCTAGCATCAGCGCTAGTGGTAGTCCGCCTTCTTAGGTCTTAACATTTTGTCCAATCTTAATTGGCGCACTACCGAAGAAAAATGGACCCTGCAGGTCAACCCGATGCATCACACCTCGCAGCAATGCAAGAGCAGATGGCACGCCTGCAAGAACAGAACGCTAGGCTCATGGAACGCTTAGCAAATGCGGAGCCCTCATATCGTGGCCCCACCAAAGCAGAGCTGGATGCTGCCAAAGCCAAAGCCAGAGCACAGGCGCCACTCGTCAAAGGTCCAAAGATTGCGGTCCCAGCAATCTTTGATGGAAAACGAGGCCCCTGGGCAGACCAGTACGTGTCGCAGGTAAACCTCTATGTCCTGCTCAATGGACATCAGTTCCCAGACGAGCGAGCAAAAATTGGGTTTTCAATATCATACCTCACAGACGAGGCAGCACACTGGCCAAGGCCGTACACCAAGGAGCTCCTTGAGAGCTCTCAGGCAGCGACAACCTTCCGTCAATTCACAGCGGCTTTTGAATTAACCTTTGGGGACCCAGATGTGGCCACAACCTCGGAGCATGTGCTCAATCAGTTGCGACAAAGAAACTCAGTTGCCGAGTATGTGTCGGAATTTCGGGGCCACACCAGCTATGTCACAACCTGGGGAGAAGGGGCGCTCATGTTTCACTTCAGGAATGGGCTCTTGGCGAAGATAAGAAATGCCCTAATCAGCCACCCTCGCCCAACCTCCCTTCAAGCACTCATGGAACTGGCCATCCAAGTTGACAATGAGTTCACACATCAACAAACAGATGGCTGGAGTAGCGCTCGTCCATGGCGCAGCTATGCCTCATCAAGCGGGGCCAGCGCTAAGGACCTGAACGCCATGGATATCGATGCAACAAATGCACGTGGCGCTAGTGGGAGGAAAAGGTTGTCGGATGACAAGTATCAGAGGCGCATGAGCAAAGGTCCGTGTCTCAGGTGTGGGAGTAGTGGTCATCTGGAAAGGGAGTGCAGGGGGAAGGTGAGGATTAGTGAAGTGGAGGATAGCACAGGAAAGGCGCAGGTAAAAGACAGCGCTCGGGAGTGAAGGTTGTGCCCTCCTGGAGCGGAGTAGAGGGAAAGGATAAGAGAAATTTAGTAGAAGAATTATCAGCATGTAAGCCAATTGAAGTGAATGATAATCATATTATACTAAACTTGCTTTTAATGACCCTCGATGCCACAACAAATGTACGAGCCCTACTGGACTGTGGGGCCACAGACTGTTTTATTTCTAACAAGTTTTTACAGAGGAATAAAATGAAAAAAGAGAAATTAGACCAGCCTAGGCACCTAATTATGTTTGATGGGTTGCCAGGTGGGGGAGGAGAAGTAAGAGAAAAGGTTTTTTGCAGGTTTTGGTGTGATGGAAAAGAGTCGCAGTGCAGGGCATATGCGACAAACCTGAAGGACCAGTATGACATGGTACTGGGGATGACATGGCTGGACCGCTACAACCCACAAATCGATTGGAAGGAGAAGAAGGTTCAGATGGGAAGGAGAGGAGACATGGGCGCTAAAGTATCGGCCCCCTGGCCCATCCCGGCAAGTCTTCTGATGTTCTTTTATCATCAGTTGACTTGCCGCCAGAACTGATGCTTCCTCTTGATTCTAAGAAGCAGGCTGGGGATGGGTCGCTGACAGGGAGCGCCAAGGAGGGGAGAAAGTGCAGCAAGAGAGGGAGAAGGCGCAACAAGGATGGGGAAAGGCGGATGAGGGAAAGGTGGATGGTGCAGAGAAAGCATTTGCCCCCTTGCCCTGCCCGGCGAGTCTCCTTGTGTTTCTTTATCATCAGTAGACTTGCCGCAAGAACTGACACTTTCTCTTGATGCTAAGTTCCAGGACAGGGAGGGGGCGCAGGAGGAGGAGAAAGAGGAGGAACTTGAATGCAATGCAACAGCTTGGAACATATCTGCCAAGATTGCAGCCAAGGTCCAAACCTCAAAGCCAACAAGAAGCCTCAGAGAAATGGTCCCTGAAGCTTATTGGGAATTCTTACCACTGTTAAAAGATGGGGGAGTCAAGAACCTGCCACCTCATCGACCATATGACTTTGCCATTGATCTGATGCCAGGCGCAACACCTCAATTTAGCTGCATAATCCCATTGTCAACCTTGGAATCGAAAGCGCTAAAAGAGATGATTGATAAAAATCTGAAGAATGGATTCATCAGAGAATCAAAATCCCCCTGGGCTGCCCCTGTGATCTTTGCAGGAAAAAAGGATGGGTCATTAAGACCTTGTATGGATTTCAGGAGGTTAAATGCGCTGACGGTAAAAAACAGATACCCCCTTCCTCTGACTAGTGAGCTAATTGATAGTATTCAAGGCGCAGAGATCTTCACATCCTTAGATCTTAGGGCAGGCTACCATAACATACGGGTGAAGGAAGGCGATGAACACAAACTGGCATTCTGCACTAAATTTGGTCATTTCAAATGGTTGGTAATGCCATTTGGTCCATGTAATGCGCCTGCCACATTCCAAAATTTCACCAATAGCATCTTTAGAGATAGAATAGGGATAGATGTAGCGGTGTATCTAGATGACATCTTGATTTACTCCAGATCAATGGAGGAACACCAGGTATGTGTGAGGGACTGTTTGCAGCGTTTAAAGGAGGCCCAAGTGTGGTTGAAACCAGAGAAATGTGTCTTCTCTGTGAGTGAAATCCCCTATCTAGGCATGATTATCTCAAAGAATAAGGTGCAAATGGACCAGGAGAAAGTAAAGGCAGTAACGGAATGGCCAAAACCAACTTCAGTAAAGGAACTCCAGTCATTTTTAGGTTTTGCAAATTTTTACTGCCCCTTTATTGAAAATTACTCCCACATCTGTCGGCCATTGCACGACCTAACAAAGAAGGTAGCCAAGTTCATCTGGACAGAAAGCCAACAAGATGCGTTCACCTACCTGAAAAGAAAATTTGTAACAGCCCCTATTCTTGCAATCCCTGACTTATTGAAGCCATTTGTTCTTGAATGTGACTGTTCATATTTTGCACTTGGTGCAGTTCTATCCCAATATGATGATGAAAATGTCCTCCACCCAGTAGCATATTTGTCACGTACACTACTAGGGGCCAAATTGAACTATGAGATTTACGATAAGGAGTTATTGGATCTAGTAGAGGCAGTACGCACCTGGCGCCATTACTTGGAAGGAGGGCCTCACAGGCTCCAAGTCATCATCTACACAGATCATAAAAATTTGGAAACCTTCCTGACCACAAAAAAGTTGACTCCCCGACAAGCGCGCTGGGCAGAACTGCTGAGTAGCATTAATTTTGTTGTTACATTCAGACCAGGGAAGAAAAGTGGCAAACCTGATGCGCTATCGCAATGTTCTGATTTGCGCCCAGCACTGGACCAGCTTCATACGGTTGGTGCAACTCTATTGAAGGGGGACCTTGAGGAGGGGGTAATCCTAGATGAGATGGAATTAGGGGATGAGGAGTTGATGGAATGGGTAAGGAGGGGACAGGAAAAGGACGAGGGAGTACAGGAGTTAGTGAATGCACTCTTATCAAAAGAGGTATTGGTAAGGAAAGGACTGGAGGAGTATCACCTAGAAGGGGAAGTGCTATATTGGAATGGAAGGATAGTGGTGCCAAATGATGAAGAACTCAAAAGGCAGGTAGTCAAATAAAGACATGATTCCCCAATGGCAGGGCACCCAGGACCGCTGAAGACAGTGGAACTGGTAAATCACAATTTTTACTGGAAGTCCATGAAGGCATATATTCAGCGCTATGTAGCAGCATGTGACTCTTTTCAGAGGAGCAAGGTTAGTCCAACAACAACACCACTGACCCCGCTAAACATTGCCAAACAGCCATTGAAAGAGCTCTCCTACAATCTTATAGTGGAGTTACCCAAGTCACAAGGAAAGAATGCTATCCTCACAGTAGTTGACCGCTGCACCATGATGGTGCACTTTGTCCCCACCACCACCAAGGTTACATCAGAGGTTATTGCAGATTTAATGGTGGCGCATGTGTGGAAATTGCATGGATTGCCTGATAGTATAGTATCAGATAGGGGAAGTACCTTTAACTCTAAGTTGTTGAAAGCAATGTATGAACAACTGAATACTAAGCCCATCTTATCAACAGCATGGCACCCACAAACTGATGGGCAGTCTGAGATAGTAAACAAGGCAATCAAACAATACCTGCGCCACTTCATTAAATATCAGCAGGATGATTGGTTACAGCTATTACCACTTGCGGAATTCACGTACAACAATAGGACACATGCTGCAACAGGCATGTCACCATTCTATGCTAATTATGGGTACCCCCCAACATTCTCAATTGGTACCCCATCTACATTACAAGTCCTGGAAGCTGAAGAGCGGATCAAGAAGATACTGAATATATGTCAAGAACTAGAGGCAGCGCTTAGGTTATCTCAGCAAGCAATGAAGCGTCATCATGATCATGGAAAGACCCAACACCGCACGCTACAGGTAGGTGACAAGGTTTGGCTCAGCTCACGTTTTCTTTCCACATTACGTCCTAGCGCTAAACTAGATCACAAGAAAGTGGGTCCATTCAAAGTCAAGCGCAAAGTATCTGACTCAGCTTACAAACTGGAGCTACCAATCTCAATGAGACAAGTACACCCAGTTTTCAATATTTCATTACTTACAGAGCACAGAGAAGATACGATCCCAGGGCACCCAGAAGAACAACCAGTGCTAATCCAGGTGGGAAATGAGGAAGAGTTTGAGGTGGAAAAGGTTGTTGCAAAGAGGGTGTATAGGGGAAAGGTTCAGTATTTAGTGCATTGGAAGGGTTATGGGGTTGGAGATAGGTCTTGGGAGCCGGTGGAAAATTTGATGAATGCTAAGGGAAAGTTGAAGGAGTTTGAGAATGAGCGCAGGGGGCAGGAGGAGTAAAAGAGGGGGTAATGTTAGGATTTGGTTTGAGAGGTGGAGAGGAGGAGCGCTATGGGTGCTATGCATCGTAAAGAGGCGGAAGAGTGGATATTGCATAAGGGGGTTATATGGGGGCAAGCGCTGTGGAGCACTCCTCATCGGACAACTTATTTAGTAATCCAATTACTCTCTTGTCTCACTGCTTAGTTAGCATAGTCAGTCCCGTCTACCCCTCACTGTTGGTAACCCCAACATAGTCAGTCTAGTTAGTCTCACTGTTGTAACTCAACATAGTCAGTCCCGTTTAAGGCTAGCATCAGCGCTAGTGGTAGTCCCCCTTCTTAGGTCTTAACAGTCCTCTTGCCTATAAAAGGGCTTTTAGAAACCTCTCTGGTAGCTCATCACTTACTATACACTCACTTAACATATCTTAAATATATCTCTTTTATTTATTAGTTTTATTAGTTCAATATATCTAATTTAAATACTACATAAATAACTATAGGTTGCTTTAAGATTTATAATACTATCATTGAACTGTCGCACATTGAACAATAACTATTAATTATAATATTTTATAATTTGAATAAATCCTTACAATTTTGTCAATTCTCAAAAAAATCTCATCATCTTATATTCCTAAGTTACAAATATTTTATTTTTATTATACATAATTATATTATATTATAGTTTCCCTTCCTCCTATCCATTTTCCCTCTTCTTTCCTCCATCCTTCTAGACGTCCAGCTGATAGCTTGAGGCAGCTGTTCAGAGTGGGAGTGGAAGGATTATTAATATTTGTGGATTTGATTTTAAAAATTAAATTCTTCTCATGGAGATGACTTGAATTTGGGTTGTATTAAGCCAACTTGCTGATTTTATTTTCATTTCTTTACCAGTTCTTGTCATTACCTAAGATCATACATACCCAAGTTCTACATCATAATCATTTTACCATAAATCAAAAAACAAAAAAAACCAAAAAAATAAATACAAAAAAATAAAATAAAAAAAACAAAAAAATAAAAACAAAAAAATAAAATAAAATAAAAAAAATAAAAATAAAAATAAAAATAAAAATAAAAATAAAAATAAAAATAAAAATAAAAATAAAAATAAAAATAAAAATAAAAATAAAAATAAAAATAAAAATAAAAATAAAAATAAAAATAAAAATAAAAATAAAAATAAAAATAAAAATAAAAATAAAAATAAAAATAAAAATAAAAATAAAAATAAAAATAAAAATAAAAATAAAAATAAAAATAAAAATAAAAATAAAAATAAAAATAAAAATAAAAATAAAAATAAAAATAAAAATAAAAATAAAAATAAAAATAAAAATAAAAATAAAAATAAAAATAAAAATAAAAATAAAAATAAAAATAAAAATAAAAATAAAAATAAAAATAAAAATAAAAATAAAAATAAAAATAAAAATAAAAATAAAAATAAAAATAAAAATAAAAATAAAAATAAAAATAAAAATAAAAATAAAAATAAAAATAAAAATAAAAATAAAAATAAAAATAAAAATAAAAATAAAAATAAAAATAAAAATAAAAATAAAAATAAAAATAAAAATAAAAATAAAAATAAAAATAAAAATAAAAATAAAAATAAAAATAAAACTAAAACTAAAACTAAAAATAAAAATAAAAATAAAAATAAAAATAAAAATAAAAATAAAAATAAAAATAAAAATAAAAATAAAAATAAAAATAAAAATAAAAATAAAAATAAAAATAAAAATAAAAATAAAAATAAAAATAAAAATAAAAATAAAAATAAAAATAAAAATAAAAATAAAAATAAAAATAAAAATAAAAATAAAAATAAAAATAAAAATAAAAATAAAAATAAAAATAAAAATAAAAATAAAAATAAAAATAAAAATAAAAATAAAAATAAAAATAAAAATAAAAATAAAAATAAAAATAAAAATAAAAATAAAAATAAAAATAAAAATAAAAATAAAAATAAAAATAAAAATAAAAAAACTCTTCCAACTAATAAACATTCTGTTTAGTTTCCCCACTCTGCTCCTCCTTCTCTTTTCTCCTTCTCCTCACTCATATACACACACTCACATGCATCAAATATTAAAAGTAAACAATACTTTCTTTGCCATATTCACAATTTGAGAGCGCTGATCATTATCCTGATCTGTTTGATCTTGATAGCTCGATGCTAAAATTTGAATCAGCTTTTTACTTTGATTGATCCTACCAAAAGTGAAATTGAATGTCACAATTTATTGACAAAACCAACACCATCAGTTATTAGTTATAAAAACATTCTCAAAATGATTGTTTTATTAGAGTAACTTTAAAAAAATAGTAAATATCATCATGATACATAAGAAAATCTATTGTATGACTTACCTCATGCGTTGCACCCTATTTTTCATCTGAAGCTCTAAATTTGCCGACTGAATTTCTGCCAAACGGATTATAGCTTTTTCTAAACCTGCCATCCTAGCTACGTTTAACCCATGACTTTTTTTACTCATTCCTTGAACAATCTTATACAAAAATACAATATCGGATGACCCATCCAACCTTTCAATTTCACGATAACCCATGTGATAACAATTAACTTGTTTAGGAAATCTCCAAGCAACATCTCCAAGTTGTGGATAGTGAGTTATGAAAATTGTCTAATGAAGAACGCATTCCAGGGTTAATATTCAACAAAGTTCTGAAAGATGATGGAACATATTATCATGAAGTAACCAACCAAGCATCCAATTTTTCGAACGAGGTATTCTAAAAATGCTGAAGCGATGGCTACCCCGTCATAAGTACTCGTACCTCTTCCTAGTTCATCAATAACTAGTAAAGAGCGATGAGTAGCTACGCCTAATATCTCTGAGCCTTCACACATTTCTACCATGAAAGTACTTCGACCACGTCCCAATTCGTCAGATCCACCTATTCTTGTCAGACAAGAATCAACTATTCCTATAATCGCTGATTCCGCTGGAACGTAGCACCCAATCTACAAGATGAAGATAGACAAAGAAAACTGAGCTTGATGTTTATAATGCAAGCAGACAAGCAAGCAGAGTGCCTTACCTGTGCCATTATAACAATACAAGCCACCATTTTGGCTGCAGTTGATTTACCTCCCATATTATTGCCTGTCATAATCATTGTTTGGATACCTTCTTCACTCAGATCAATGTCATTTTCGACAAAAGGATCACTGATTAAATGCTCCAAAACTGGATGGCGAGCTTTCTTGAGCTTTATAACAGACTTTTCTACTAATATCGGTTTACAGTAACCCTGTTGAGAAGACACAAGAGCAAGACTCATCAAGCAATCAATGGTTGCAACTTGGTGAATAAAGTGGCGAAAAAATTCAAAGTCTTCTTCCATGGATAAAAGATAGGCAAGAAAAGCTCTATGAACAGTATTTTTCAATTTTTCTTTGATGAGATCTTTTTCGCCCATCAATGCTAATGTTTTTGGGGTTCGGTATCGGTTAACAGCTATTTATGAAAAATCATAGATGGGTAAACAAAATAATGGAAACAAAACCAAAGTTCATAAATGTATTTTTAGCTCGACAGCTTACTTTTTGTACTATTGACTTTGATCCAGTTAGCCGGGACTTTCTTATCATCTTGAATTCTCTGGAAAAGAAAATATATAGAAGAATATTAAAGTCGGAACTAAGCAGATATTATAAAACAAGGAGGACATTACCACTTCAAGCAAGTAAGCATCTTGAGCCACTGAAATATACTTGAGATTTGGCTTTTCTAAAATTTTACGGCACTCATTCAGGTGCCCTTCAAATTCACCTTCGATACAAGCGAGGCACTAAATCGAAATCAACGTCAGTATCACCACATCATGAGCCGGAATAAATGAAGTTAATTGACAAATTTATAATCTGATATTTCAGGATATTTTTCTTCATCCTCCACAAACACTTCATATGGAACTCCAGAGTAAATTGACTCCAAGTTCAAATCAGCTAGGTAGCTTTCTACCTTTGGCTTCACATTTGATAAAGTGAAGAAAACTTCATTAAGCATATCAGACCGGAAACCAACTTCTGATTTACTTGAAAAATTAAAGTCGGGAAATAAAGACGACAGTTGGTGAAAAGTTCGAAGAAATTTTACCAATTCTAAAGGTTTACACTGCCACAGACGATTCTATTAGTATTTGAAGCAAAAAAAAAGACATTAGCATGATGGCTAACCTTGCTGTATCGAATTCTAGCCAGGGTTTTTTGTACATCAGGAAATTTACCTTTCAGACCATCGTATAACTTTCTTAATCTAAACAATTTATTGGTCATTTCTGCTGTACAAGGATCTGATTTGGTACTTGATAAAGAATCGAGGTTCAGCTTTCCATGGCGAAATACCTCGCTTTGGCAGATTTCTTGTATTGCAGCAGAGCGATCTGCCAGTAAACTAAGGGAAATCTAAGAGAAGAGGCATGGATGGACACAAGCAAGGACACTAACTGTGGATCAACTAAAGGTCTTCCCACCCAATGTTTCAATAGTCTATGCCCCATGTAAGTTTGTGTCTTGTCTAACAAACCTAGTAGTGAGCCTTTGCGGCTACCATCATCACTATTCTTGAATATTTCTACTGCATGTAAAAAAGTGTTGGTCTTAGGGAGATTTTGAATGTTGAATACTTAATAAGAGTAAGAGTCATACATGTGGTTAAAGCATTATTGCCAAAGAGCATAGAAGTCTTCGATGAAAATGGCTGGAAGAAGGATATGTTACGCAAAATCGGAGTCAGATTGTAAGTCTTAATATGGCTAATCAAGTTGGCTAGAGAGGGCCTACAAAATGATAGCCAGATGGTTAAGATTGGACATAACAGTTAATATTTTAACCAATTGAGTAAATTATCACTGAGATTTCCAACTTGACTCACATTATTGAGGCTGGCAACTCTATCAGGGCTGATATAAGCGGTGTCTTATCTTCATGTCTCTCATCTCCAGTTTTTGGAGCTGATATAGGGATGGTAATATTTTTGTCGCTGCAGATATCAGTTACATATGTAAAAGCTTGTGCTGGAGATTTTTCGTCCTCGACTGACTCAATTCGACATTTAATACCGGTCTGAGCGTGACGTCTAAATTGAAAGGAAAAACATCAATCCTTGAAGACTAAGGTCATAAGTGATAGAAAAACAGAAGGTACAGACTGGTCTATGAGCCATGTGATCAGCTTTTCTGAGGGCTTGCTCAACCCACTCAGTGGGACAACAAGTTCTTGGGGTGAAAGATACAGCATTATGGTCTCCAGCCTGGTTCTCATGCTGTCATCCACCCATTGATCATATATTACCTCTGCAGTTTGTGGACAAAGTGATACCATGCTCATCAGAGGCTTCTCGCCGGGTTTATGAAGGGCTGGAACTTCGTGTAAACTTGTGATCCACGTTTGCAACTCTTCATCATCATCAAGGGTCTTTCCATCCTCCATTTCAACCCAACTACCAAGAGAATACACCTCGGTCAACTCGCGTTGAAAAATCTTTTCCCCTTTCGAAATGTTTTCTGCAGATTTCATGGATAATCTGGTCTGAGACTGTCGGATAACTCCTACTTTGTATCCAGCCCTCACAAGCCTTTTGAGATAGGTCGAAAGCTTTTGAACCGGCAGCATCGCAGTTTCTAGATTGTGCATCACGAGGTGACCTACCGCCAGAATTTTAGAGGCAACTAGAGCGTCTTCACCAAACAATTTAAGCTACAAAAACAATTAAAATCTGCTTCATAATTAATAGATGGGGGGTCGAGCCTGCTTACTTTGTAGCCCACTTCCATCAAAAGAACTACGTCAGGATTCGCCCTTTTGATTTCGCTCCATTGTTGTTCCAGAGGCGTGTACTTGGGGGGCTTGGTGGATTGGTTTTTAGATAGTGAAGCTGATGCACAATCTTGAGCCTCATTATCACCCAAATCTGGGGCAGGAGACATATCACATAGATTGCGAGGGGGCAGCTGAGAACTATCTTCAGCTCCTGGTGCCCATATGCCACCATCTACCTCCCATCTAGCACGTTTTTGATTTTCCATATTCTTCAACTTGTTACGAATGTTGAGTCTTTTTTCCTCAGTTAACTGCGAATCATCTGTGTTTGATGCATCCATGGCCAATTCAGTTCCATTGGAAGATCGAGAGAAATAAAGAAACCGAGCTAGTTTAGTGGTGGTAGGTTTTCGAGGCTTAGGATCTTTGTGTAATTTTTGATCGCTAGATTGAATGTGCTTGGCTACAGATTGGGGAACAGAACGAGATGAGGATTGATTGCAGCTTGAAAAGAATCGAGAAGTAACTACTTCTAGTTTCCGAGAAGAATTAGACAGCTCATCAGATAGATCTGTTTTTGTTTTTTTAAGAGGGGGAGAAGGAGATCTTTGTTCGAGTGCTCGCTTTGTTGGTGGAGAGTTGGACAGATGGGCCATGGCACTGTTGAAGATGGAGAGTCTAAAGTGCTTTGGAGATGGAAGGTGGAAAGGAGTGAAGAAAGAGAAAGATTGTGAAGTTTGAAGGAAATTTACTTGACAAGATCACTGTTAAATTGTATTGCTAGCCAGCCTGTAGCCATCCTTTAAATTTAAATATGAGCTGACATTAATTTGTAATGGAGCAGCAGTTCCAACTAAAACATTTGTTCAACTGATCAACATCACCAAACTTGTATGAGATATCATCAGTCTGAGACATTTTCACATTGGTTGAGAAGCCACAAAAACGTCCATCTATTTGACTAAGCCCAAGCTGAAGCCTCAATGCAATTCCTTATTGAGGATTAAGAGTATTTGGTATTTTAATTTTGTTCATGGTTGTTAGAGCATGTATGTTAGATAGCCCAGACATTATAGAATGTCTCCCCAAAAGGAATTTTCAAAAAGAAAAAAAATTAAATAAAAAATTTGCAAAAAGAAAATAAGCCCCCCCCCCCCTCCTCCACTCCTGTAAGCTACCAACGAGTTGACCCTCCATTGTTATCAATGACCATTTTCATCCTTGAAGGCATTGAGTTAACTGAATTCTCTAATTGAGTTTTTGGGTAGTTGTCCCAAGCTTGTTGCCATATTGCTTACATTTTTAGGCTGGTATTTATCTTGCACATCACATTTGAGAGCTTTCCAGATATTATCAATAGGATTCAGGTCTGGAGATTGAGCTGGCAAGACTATCTCATTAATTTTATGTTCTTCTTGGAATTTTTGGGATGCAAGGGCTTTGTGCACAGGGGCATTGTCTTCCATTAACGTTAGCACATGTCAGGAGTCTTTTTTCTTAAGAAAAGGAACAAGAGTATTCTTGTATACATTGTTGATGAAATCAGCAGATTTTCTCCATTTAGGAGGCAGAAAGACAAGGGGAAGTTTTATTTTTGTCGAAAAATGCACCTCAAACCATGGTTGATCTTTGTTCACTCTTGAATGTGGGTTGAAGACATTGATCAATGTATTTTTCTTCTTTTCTGCGCCAAACCAGAATTGGAGAAGAACTTTTCCCTATTTTAAACAAAGATTCATCTGACCAGATGATCTTTCTCCAATCTTTAACAGTCCAGTGAGCATGATCTTTTTCAAATTTCAATCATTATGCTTTATGGGCCTTGTTGAGAAAAGGCTTCTTTATTGCAACATGTTTATTGAAACCAAGCAAGTGAATTCCTCTTTGGACAGTGCTAGAAGAAGCAGGAGTAGCTAGTGAATCAGTAATTTATAAGGGAATCTACCACCATGTTGGTAACACCCCACTCCATGCATACTTAACTATTACTTTGATGCATATTCCAGCACCATTGTAGAGAGTTCTAAAGTACTAACCAGTAGACACAATGCAAGATGGGTTGGTTCTTCTTTTCAATTTCTAAAAAGAAGTGCCCGCCACTCTTATTTTAAAGACAGTGCAATAATGTGTAATACTAATATCTGACTAGATAGTTTATGAGTTGAGAGATAAGTTAAAAGATAAGGAAAAACAAACAAACATTACTATCTGGATATTTCCATTTGTCACGCGCCACGTGACACTCGAGGCGAAATCAACTCATTAAATCAATAATATCGAGTCCTAAATCTATACTCGAAGCGCAGAAAGCAATTTTCCATAGCAACTGTGATTTTCCTTTGTGTACTTACTATTTAACTGCGCTAGCCTAAACTCTAAATCTAAATTAGTCAATCTCCCAATAGGGTACCTTAGTCCTTTTCAATAAGCGACGCACAGCGCTAGGCTCAACAAAATAGTACAGTAGTAGTTTTTCATTAAAGTTTTGTTAATTAATTAAAAAGGGGTAAATTGAGCATGGACGGATATTTAGTGAAGAGGGTCTAAGTGTATGTTAGTAATGGTCAATGGAATGGGAATGGTGCGATGGAAGGGAGGTCAATGCGAGGAGGAACAAAGGATATAAAAGGAGTTGGGTATTTGGTTCAATATTCCTTAGAATTAAATTATAAAATCGTATTTACATTAATAGTGGTAAATCCTTAAAGTTAAATCATTGTTATTGTATCTTTCTTTTATTTTCTCAATATTCATTTCTAAAATCCTAAATCTTTGATTATTGAGTTTCCAACCCTTCGTGAGATTTTAAGAATTACTATTACCTTTGAAACTAGTCTATAATTCTTCTCGAACGAACCTCGAACCCGTAGCTATTACTTCGAGTGACCTTCGAATCATTTCCTTGAATCATTCCTCTGTGCTTCAAAGAAGTTTTATAAATCCCTCATCTCACTTGCAGGAACATCCTCGACCTTGTGCGTAGGTCGTCCGGTGACAGTATAATTTAATTCTCTGTAGCTCTCATTCTTTGCACTACTACGTCCTTTTAGGTGTTTCTAAAATTTTAAATGGCACCTGTTCAACGCACTCCTCCTACAGGCGCTACTACTAGAGCTCGCGCTAGAGGCAGGCCAACAGCCACAAGGTCTGTTTCTCGCACTCACTCTTTGGAACCACTTGACCTTAGGGAACGGCAACATTCAGTTCAATCTGTAGAAGACATTCCACAAGATTTTGAGGATTCTAGTGATGAAGAAGAAGGAGAGGATACAATGCACAAGGCACCATCCGCCCCTGCCAATCACCCTTCTGGCCAATCCTCAGAACCTGGACCATCTAACTCTCTAGAAGATTTCATGAGACTTTTCATGAAAACCCTTTCAAATCCAACGTCTTCAGAGGGATCTAAGTTCAAAACTCCTTCTATGAAATCTCCTGACAAATTCGACGGAGATCACCCCGACAGATTGCGACCCTTCTTGCAAACCTGCAAGCTACTGTTCCATAATGACCCTCGAACCTTTAACAGCGACCGATCAAAGGTTGTTTACGCTTCTTCATTCCTAGCCGGGAAAGCAGCAAGATGGTTCGAACCTTATCTACTCATGCTTTCTTCGACAGAAACCCACTTACTTATAAATAATTGGGAAAAGTTTGAGGACCAACTTTTTACGTTGTTTGGGGACCCTAATGAAACGGACAACGCGGAAATTGAACTTGATTTTCTTCACATGAATGATAATGGTAAAGCTTCTGAATATATCTCGAACTTCAGAGCACTTCAAACTCGAGTAGGTTGGAATGATGCTGCCCTTAAGTATCATTTCAAGAAAGGACTTCCTTTGAGGATTCTAGATCAATTAAATCTTCACGGTCAGAAGATGACTACTTTAACGGACTTAATGGATCGAACCCTCAAACTTGACGGCGTTTATCAAGGACCACTTCAACATCGTCAATATGCCAACAAATCTCAAGGCCTAAATTTTAAATCGGGACCTTCTTCACACCCACGACCAAATCAATCCTCCTCGACTCAATCCAAACCCAATAAGGGAAAGGATAAACCTCGACCAAGAGGCTCGACCCCAGGCAATATCAGCAAAGTACTGGATCCTAAAGGGGAACTTAAAGAAGCTGAGAGGAAGAGACAAGCAGATAATGGGTTATGTATGTATTGTGGGGGTAAGCACAAGTTGGAAGACTGTGTAAAGTTGAAGGAAAGAGAAGGTACTAGTTCGAAGTCAAAAAACTAGTAGATAGTTTACTTGTGTGCAAAGCAAACTATCTTATCTCTCCCAGTACACAGAACCTCCATGTCTTAAGGACTGGAGTTGCCTTAAACAGCTTGAGATTCATTCTTTTTAAGGAGGATATCCCCTTCAGTTGTCTTATAGACTCTGGAGCTTCAATTTCTTTTGTTAGTTTATCTTTTGCCGAGAAGCTTCAACTAACATTTACAGATATCGATCGAACTCCCATCTATTTGGTCGAATCAGAGGAACCCAAATATTGGGTAAGTAAGAAAGTTTTATGGGTTTTCAACTTTCCGAACTTTCCCCCCTTCGAGTGGGAATTATCAGTCTTGGACGCCCCAAGGATGGACGATACCATTCTTGGCCATGACTTTTTAACGCATTGGAATCCCGAAATTGATTGGACTAGGGGATTGATCACCCCACGCTCTAAGTATATTTCTGATTCTTCAATGCAGGTCAATAGGGAGTTAAAAAACCCGCCTGACAACGTCCTGCTAGAGGACAAGTCTCTGCCAGATGACTTGCAAGCATCTGATCCTTCTTTAAATGAGCAATTGGATAACCCTTCTAGCTCAATGACTTCACTCAAAGAGGATTTAAATTGCCTCGAAGTAATCAAATTCTGCTCTCTCAATACAGGTATCCCCTCGACAGATTCTCTCAAAGATGAAGAGGACAACCAAATCAGCGTTGAAGCCATTAAATCAACTCTACCGGAAATCTACCACAATTTCCTCGATGTTTTCTCAATCCGTAAGGCCGATAAGTTACCACCTCATCGACCCTACGATCATCAAATAGAGTTAATAGGCCCAGTACCTCCGGCAGGTCCTGTCTATTCTTTATCAAAGGACGAATCTCAAGTTCTTCGAGACTAAATTGCAGAGAATGTAGCCAAAGGTTTCATCAGAGCCAGTAAATCTCCAACTGGCTCCCCTGTCCTCTTTTTAAAAAAGAAAGACAGTAGTCTTAGGTTGTGTGTTGACTATAGAAAGCTCAACACAGTCACTAAGAAGAATGCATATCCTGTTCCTCCTATGTCATTACTTCTTACCCTTTTCAATGGTGCTAATTTCTTTTCTAAAATTGATCTTAGAGGCGCTTACAATCTTATTCGCATTGCAGAAGGTCATGAACCACTGACTGCAATGCGCACTAGATTTGGTAGTTTTGAATATTTAGTTATGCCTTTTGGATTATGTAACGCACCTTCAACTTTTCAAACTTTTGTTAATGATATCTTTCAAGATGTTGTTGAACAATTTGTAGTCGTCTATTTAGATGATATTTTAATATTCTCAAAAACACTGGATGAACATATTCATCATGTTCGACAGGTCCTAAATCGTCTTTGAGATCATGGTCTCTACGCCAAGCATAATAAATGCGAATTCCACCTCAAATCAATTGATTTTTTGGGTTTTACGTTGTCCACTGACGGTTTAGTCATGGATGACAAAAAAGTCCAGAAAATCTTGGAATGGCCTGAGCCCAAAAACATTAAATCACTCCAAGGATTTTTGGGTTTTGCAAACTTCTATAGAAGATTTATTAAAGATTACTCTAAAACTATTTCCAATCTTACTTCTCTTCTTAGAAAAGATATTCCTTTTGTTTTTACTTCTACAGCACAAAAGGAATTCGAAGCACTAAAAACGGCGTTCACCACAGCCCCAATTCTTTGACATTTTGATCCTTCTGCCTCGACAATAGTTGAGACAGATGCGAGCGATTATGCTATTGCAGGGGTTATCTCCCAATTAAATCCTGAAACAAATTTGTTTCATCCTGTTGCTTTTGAGTCACGCAAACTCATAGCCGCAGAATTAAATTATGAAATTCATGACAAAGAGCTTTTAGCTATTATCCATTGTCTTAAAAAATGGCGTTCTTTTCTTCTCAGCCTAGATAGTCCTTTTCAAATTTTAACTGATCACAATGCTTTAAAATACTTCATGTCTTCTAAAGTGTTAACCAGGCGTCAAGCCAGGTGGGCTGAATTTTTGTCTGAATTTTCTTTCTCTATTTCCTATCGCCCAGGAAAAAACTGCATTGTCCCAGATATCTTGTCACGTCGGGACAACGTTTACCCACAGAGGGGGGACACATTTGCTGAAAAGAACCCAGCAAATGTGCAATCAATCTTCAACGAATCAATGTTAACGACTCATCAACTTAATTCGATGACAACTCAATCTTTTCGAAATCCACTATCCAACATCCTCGAAGCTCAGTCGAAGGACGATTATTGTTTAGGGTTAAAAGACAAAATATTCTCGAAGCAAGGGGCCAAAAGATTTAGTATTGAATCAGGTCTATTAGTCTTTGAAGGTAGAGTAGTCATACTCGACAACAATGAGATAAAATTATAGATTTTCAACAGTCGACATGATTCTCCATTAGCTGGTCATTTTGGGGTTGATAAAACCTACCAGTTAATAGCGAGGGATTTCTTCTGGCCAGGTATGACCAGGGAAATCAAGGCCTATATAAAAGCTTGTTACAAATGTAATAGGAATAAGGCTCCCTGTCGGTCAGTTGTCTAGAAGAGGTAAGAAAAATAGGAGAAAAAGGAGGAGAGAAGGAGGAGGACAAAGGAAAATAAAGAAATAAACCAAAAATATATATTTAATTTATTTGAGAGGGAAACAACGGTGAGAAACTTTGAGAGGTGACAAAAACTTAGATTTTATTAACAATAATATTATTAAATGTAAGGGTTCTGCGCGGCAAACACTTTTAATTACTATCAGACTTAAAGCAACCTTTGATTTGTTGTATAGAATTTTAATTAGATTTGTATTACTAATAAAAAAAATATAAACGTAATAAAATGGTTATTTAATTTGTTGAGTGTGTAATAAGTGATGAGGCTACAGGGGATTATCCAAGGCCCTTTTATAGGCAATGGGTCCTCTGAAGCGCTACTATCTTTGTAAATACAATGATTAGAATGGAATAAAACATATATATCAAAAGAGTAAATGAAACATAACAATATAGAGAAAAACATGAAACAATTAATTAAAACCCCAATTAAGAATCCAATTTTCCCGTCATTAATTCCCAAATCAGTAAGTGAAAATAGTGAATAACTAAACAAGATTGGAAAATAGGAACTATGAGAAAAATAATTCCAAACAGATGGTACAGTCTGATTAAAGGACATTTTAAGTGAAACAAAAAATAATTTGACGCAACAAAACATGCAATTAATCTCAATTTAGTCCAAATTAATTTATTTGTTTTTTCTAACAAAATTAAGGGTCAAAAGAAGCGTCATTAATTATTGTTTAGTATCATATGAGAGGTATTATTTAATATATAAATTTAAGTAATTAATTTAAATATATTATAAATCAATTTTACACTTATAATTATAATATATGTTTTTCAATTAATTAAATATAAATTTATAATTATTAAATACATAAAAATGCGCCATTATTTGTAGAATATATTATATTATGTTCAATTTAACTGTATATAAAAATATATATAACCAATAAATTTAATGTAACACTTGTATATAATAAAATACTTATAAAATTTCATTATGCAATAAAATATTAAGTTATATTCATTAAATACAATTCTTACCCACTCTTTAAGGTTTTATAATTTATATATCATTTACTGGACTCCTGGAATAGCCTGGCTGACACTCCCTCACTCTAAAAAAAACAATAAAAAAATGCTAAGATTTTTTCTTTTTGTATTTTTTCAACAGAGCAGGCAGATTTGAAATTTCCTTGCCAGGTATCCATGCATCATGTTCAGATGATTTGTTCTTATATCTCAATAAATATTCAGTACCTCTTTCAGAAGTGATAATTCTATCATTGAGATTTTATCAATTTCTGCTGTTTCTGTGACTTCCTGAGGGTTCTTCTTAGGTCTTCCTCTTCTTTTTGGAAATAAGTCACTGTTGGAAGTATAAGGTTTAAGCAAAGAAATGGGAAAGACAGGATGTTTCCTATCATATGGAGAATACAATACAACTTCTACTGCATTATCACCAACCATTCTTTTAACAACAAATGGTCCTACAAAAGGATCTTTTAATTTGTGGTTACCTTGTAAATTGAAATGGACAGTAGAGATCAACACTTCATCACTCTTGTTAAATGTGTATTCTTTATGGGATTTATCCCATCTTTTCTTTTCATATTCAAATGCTTTATCAATACAACTTTGAGCATGTTTTCTGCATAGCTGTTGCATTTGCATAAAAGATTTTACACCAGGGTGTAGTTCCAACTTAGGTAATTTATTATTGAGAATCTGAGCAGGAGTGTTTGGGACATAACCTAACCAAAGCTCAAAAGGCTTTTTCTCAGTGACAGAATGAACAGTGCTATTATATGCAAATTCAAGACCAGGCAAAAGAGTGACCCAATCATGAGTAAATCTGTCATTGTCATTATATTCTAAACCAAAGGCACAATACCTTCTTATCATATCTTCCAGAGTTTGAATCATTCTTTCAGCTAGACCATCAGTCTGAGGATGGTGAGCTGTAGACAATTTTAACTCACAGCCACAAATATCCATCAAAGAGGTCCAAAACTCAGAAGTGAACTTTGGATCCCTATCAGAGATAATGGCTTTTGGAAAACCAATAATATTAAACATGTAAGACCACCATAAGAAAGCTAATTCTTTGGTGGATACATCTTTGTGGGTTGGAATAAATTTGCACATTTTTGTGAATCTATCCACTATTACCCAACAAGAGTTAAAGCTGTCTTTTCCTGCAACAGGAAGACCAGTGACAAAATCCATATTAATGATTTGCCAGGGAGCACTAGGTGCTTCAATATGTTGTAATAACCCTGCTCTCTTACCTGTTAACCTTTTAGATTTTTGGCAGGAATCACAAGATTCAACATATAATTTTGTGTCTTCAGACATATTAGCCCACCATGCAGTGTTTTTGATTCTAATCAATGTTTTTTCAAGATCAAAATGTCCAGCTAATATGTCATCATGACAAAGTTTGAGGATAATTTCTTTCATTGAAGGAGGAATAACAATTACATTGGTAAGCTTCCTTCTATAATATATATAACCATCTTCAATAGAAAACTTTCCATTATTTAAAGCATTTTGGTACTTTCCAGGAAGAGTTTTTATTAATGCTTGAATTGAAGCATTCTTAGGATCATTCAAAATAGTAACTAATTTATTTAAATCAGAATCTTTATAATATGAATCCAGTATTAACTGTAATAACTCTTCTTCCATATCAACTATAAATATACCATGTATATGAACAGTATCATCTTCAGGTACATAAGCAGGATTGGAGTCATTATTTGGCAGAGGCAATCTGGAGAGCATATCAACATTAGAGTGAACATTTCCAGCTCTATTGATAATAGTCATCCTTCCTCTGTATTCTTGAACAGCAAGTTGCCACCTGAACATATGTCTGTTAGGTGTCTTGAGGTTTAAGAGAGATTTCACAGCACTAAAGTCAGTTACCAACTCAAATTTTTTGTCATCCAAGTAGTAATGAAGTTTCTCAAGAGCCCAAACAACTGCTAAGCACTCCAATTGAGTGGAACCATATTTCAATTCACTATTTCTAAAGGTTCTTGAAATATAACAAATTACAACCTCTGAGGATTTATCATTAATAATTTGCTTTTGGTGAAGGGCAGCACCCAGACCAATAAAGCTAGCATCTGTATAAAGGACAAATGGCTTGTTAAAATCTGGAAGAGCCAATATAGGGGATGTCATTAAGCAACTTTTTAATGTATCAAAAGCTTTTTGACAGTCATTATTCCAGAGAAAAGCAACATCTTTTCTGGTCAGTTTTGTAAGAGGCAAGGCTATGACCTGATAATTTTTAATATATTGTCTATAATAGCCACACATACCCAAAAAACTTTGGATTTCTCTTACAGAAGTTGGTGCTTTCACATTTTGAATGGCAGCAACTTTATTATGGTCTACACAAATTTGTAAGCCTGACAAAACATGGCCAAGGACTTTCAAAGATTGAAAACCAAATTTACACTTTTTTAAAGATAAGGTCATATTGATTTCATCCATTTTTTGGAAAACTCTATTTAAGTGAATCATATGTTCATAAAAAGTTTTAGAAAAAACAATAATATCATCAATATAAACCATGAGCCAACCTTCAATAATTTCTTGATGGAAAGTGTTATCCATGACTTTCTGGAAAACTGAAGGAGCATTTTTAGGGCCAAATGGCATCCTAACATACTTATATATTCCCATATGAGTAGCAATAAGCAAAAAATTTTGAGAATTTTTCTCAACTGGAACTTGATGATAACCTTTATTACCATCCAGAAAACTAATAAATTTTGCACCTTGCAAGGTAGCATGTATTGAATTAATTCTGGGTAAAGGATAAATATCATCAACAGTATAAGTATTTAAAGCTCTGTAATCTCCACATAATCTAGCTTTATCTTTTTCATAAGAAATCAAGACTGGGGAGATGACACAATATTTGGGGGTGACATCCACTTTCTCAATGATATTCATTTTCAATAATGTTTCAATATTATCTTCAATATCTTTTCTTTTTGATGGAAAAGCAGGATATGGTATTTTCTTAAGGGAAGGAGGAATATCACTCAAATACAGGATAAGGTAATTTTCATCTCTTCCTGAACAATTCCCAAGACATGAGAACCATGAGCAAAAGCCATAGGGAAAGAGGTAATAGAGGCAACAATAGAATCCTTTTGTTCACTAGTCAACTGATCACCAAAAGAAGCAGTATTTATTTCATGTAATAAATCATCCATTTCAGTTGTTGTTCTACCTTTACATTGGATCAGTGAGTTACAAGATTTCAACAAATGCCCAGAGGTTTTAGGAGAGGAAATTTTGAATATTCTTTTCCCATTCATTCCCAAGGTAAAGCAATTATTCGCTGGGTCCAGTTTCACACCAAACATGGTTAAAATATCATTTCCCATAATAAACCAATTGCTCAAATTATCATTTTTCATGACAAAAAACTCACAAATAGCTCTGACAAAACCACCATTATATTTGAAGAATACAGAGGTTTTGTATTTGCCAATAGGAAATAAGGTAGAACCATACCCTCTCCATTTTTCAGAAGTTATAGGTAATAATTTACTCAAATATTCCTTATCCACTGAAGCCAAAGCTTTTTCAGACACTACACTTCCTCCAGCACCAGAATCAAGAACTACATCAACATTTTTACCATTAATGATAACAGGTGCCTTTAAAGGGGATATAGGAATAGAATTGTTAGTAATATCTTTAATTATCTCAGCATTTTCTACTGAAGATAAATTCAATACACAATCTTCAGATATATTATTTAAATAATGGACATCATGTTCCAACATTAAAACATCTTTAACAGATTCATTGTCATAGGAGATATTACTTTCACAGTCACTGGAAGAATTATTGACATCAAGTTCAACTTCATCAGTGTCTTCATTTTGTTCAACAAGATGAATTTTCTTGTCACAAACATGACCCTTTTGCCACGGTTTGTTACATTTATAACAAGTATTTGTTGCATATTTTTTAGGTGCAACTGGGGCAAAGGGTTTACCAGATTTTTCTGGGAGCTTTATAGAAGGTTTATTCTGATCATTATAAGATTTACTAAGGTAATTCTTTGGTTCATATCTATGGTTGAGCAGTACTTCATTACAGATATTAATGAAAGAAGAATTTTCCCTTACATGCTCAGTTCTAGCAACAATCAAATCCCTAAGAGAATTTGGTAATTTATACAAGATTTTATCTCTCCAAATATCATAATCCATCTTTGGATCAATTTCTCTAAGGATTTTAGTTATTTTCATCAGAAAAACAATGGTCTTTTCAACAGAGGAGGATACATATCTAGTATTCTCATACAGTCTCTGCTGAGCTAACCTGAATTTTGAACCACCAAACTGATTCTCAATCAAGGATTTCCAATCATTCCATGTATAATGATTGTTATCTAAGAGGACAGATTCATACCACATCAAGGCTACATTGGAAAATAAAGAAATTAGCTTAGAAACAATTTCCTCATCAGGTAGTTTATAAGATCTCTTTAAATTATCAATTCTTTGGATAAAGTGTTGCCAATCAGAGGAAGAATCACCATCAAAGGTAGGATATTGGTCTAACTTAGGCCAATTTTTCTGACTACTGGGATGGTCCATCTTTTGTTTTGAATTATTCATTATTAATAATTCCTGAAGTTTAGCCAGGTGTTCAGAAATTTCATTATTTACAGAAACAGCTGGTGCATGACCATCACAAGATTTTTTGCTAGTAGCAAAAGATTTCACAGACTCATTGTCAGTTTGTTTAATGGTTGAAATATGAGGAAGAAAGGATGAACTTTGCTCAGGTTTTTTCCCTTTATTTTTATGCAGCTTATTTACAGAAATATCATTTAATTCATTATTGATGGTCAAGGTGGAGAACTTTTCCTGTAGGTCAGACACATAGTTTCTTATTCTTGGAATTTCAGACATCTGGTCATTTACTTTTGCAAGAGATAGAACATTTCTGTCCTCAGAAACTGAGTGTTTGGTACTTAGTGCATGGAAATCATTTTTTAGCTTCTTAAATTCATTTTGCAGAGATTTTATTTCATTCTTGAATGAATAATTTTCCTCAATAAGGGGTTTCAATTCACTCAAGGTCTTATGTAGACTGATATTTCTATCTGAGATAGCTCTATGGTCACTTCTTATTTGTTTTTGTTGACTAAGAACAATATTCAAGGCTTCTTTGATTTTTAAATAAGCTGTATCTTGTACAGAAGAACTCACTTTACATTGCAAGTGTAAATTATTTAATCTATCATTTTCATGGATTAACACATCTCTCACATGTTTGTCTTTCACAATATTAAAATCAAGGGTATCTTTCAATATTTCCTCAGAAGTTTTTTCAATTAAGGTATAGATTTCAGGGGGAACAGAATCATTTTTAATTGCAAGAGAAGGATTAATTAAAGATGTAGAAGTTAAATGTAAAGGTTCATCAAATGACAATTTGCTAATTACATCAATAGGGCTACTAGTTACAGGAAGCTGTCTTTTAACAGGTTTAACTGTTCTTTCACCATGTTCAATAATATTACCTGCAGAAGAACATTTATTAGAAAACATACCCAAGTGACTATCAACCAAATTACTTACCATGGCAGAGGAGGAAACTTCCCCTGGGACTGGGTTTGGGATTGTGCTTGGGCCTTCTTTCTCCTGCCTTGTTGGTAGGGATGAGGAGGTGGATGGAAATTGGGTGTTGTGGATGGGCCAGGCTGATGATGAGGAGGGTGTTGCACATTCTGTTGGTAGTGACTCATTAGATAATCCCATTTCCATTGCTCTACTTCCATAGTATTTGGATTTTGGATGGTTGAGCTGGGTGGCTGTGAAGGTTGAGCCTGAAACTGAGGCTGATTGGGAGGCAACTGAGGAGGGGCCTGGGCCTGAATCTGGTTCCTGAGTTCTTGGAACTGATCCCACAAGGTGTCTACCTTTGCTTTGTACGTCATATTTTCTGTCTTCAACTCTTTTATATGACTGGATAGGTTGCTGATTTGTTGTGGCAGAGGAAGCTTTTTTATTTTGAAGCCTTTTGGAAGACCTTCTTGAGGCACTAGAGGCTTTACTTCCTTCTGTGGTACTGGGGGAAGGGGGTTTGGTTTGTTTGCATTTCCTGTCATTTCCACATCCTGCAGTATGTGAATTCTTTGTGTTAGCATAAGATTTTTTATGACCAACTTTAGAAGAACTTACAGTGTCAGCATCATAGTCAATTTCTATTTCATCCACTTGCATGTTATCCATTTTTTCTGCCAAATTGTTGGACATACTAGTGGGAAGATTTTAATTTACTTATTATTTATTAAAAAAATAATAAAGGTTAGTCAATAATTGCTCCAAATAATAAAAAAAATTTTATTAATTAAATTATAGAAAAAATAATTTTCAATATAAAGTAATAATTAAAAAATTTAATTTAAAAAAAAAATGGATTGCAAGGTTAAATTGGGAATAACAATCAAGTTAATTCAACCAATTAATTACCAATATTAAATATGGCAATATATTTGGGACTAAGCACAATGTACTTTTAAGTCAACCAAAATTAACAATAATTAATAATAAAAAAAAATTAAATTAATAATTCAATTTGTATTAATAAAAAATGTCAATTCTTCTAGGACTAAGAGGATTTAACACTCTATAATGGTCAACTAGGAAAAAAAAAATTTTAAAAATTGAACACTTACACTCAGTGAATCAGCAATTAAGCCACAATCACTGTTATTGCAATAAAAATATAGTAATATGAGTGAGAGGCGCAAAGGTGAACTTACTATAGTGATCGAAAAATCACTTCAAAAAAATATAAAAATTAATATTATATAAACCTAAGATTTCGAACCCAAGTTCGAAACACAGTCGCGGCAAAAGTTTCGTTTTGCTAGGTGGTCCGTGCGTTTTGTCGTTCGTCGCCAGGCTCAATCGTCTTCGTCGTTTGGAAAGGCCCCCAGTTGTCGGTCAGTCGTCTAGAAGAGGTAAGAAAAATAGGAGAAAAAGGAGGAGAGAAGGAGGAGGACAAAGGAAAATAAAGAAATAAACCAAAAATATATATTTAATTTATTTGAGAGGGAAACAACGGTGAGCAACTTTGAGAGGTGACAAAAACTTAGATTTTATTAACAATAATATTATTAAATGTAAGGGTTCTGCACAGCAAAAACTTTTAATTACTATCAGACTTAAAGCAACCTTTGATTTGTTGTATAGAATTTTAATTAGATTTGTATTACTAATAAAAAAAATATAAACGTAATAAAATGGTTATTTAATTTGTTGAGTGTGTAATAAGTGATGAGGCTACAGGGGATTATCCAAGGCCCTTTTATAGGCAATGGGTCCTCTGAAGCGCTACTATCTTTGTAAATACAATGATTAGAATGGAATAAAACATATATATCAAAAGAGTAAATGAAACATAACAATATAGAGAAAAACATGAAACAATTAATTAAAACCCCAATTAAGAATCCAATTTTCCCTTCATTAATTCCCAAATCAGTAAGTGAAAATAGTGAATAACTAAACAAGATTGGAACATAGGAACTATGAGAAAAATAATTCCAAACAGATGGTACAGTCTGATTAAAGGACATTTTAAGTGAAACAAAAAATAATTTGACGCAACAAAACATGCAATTAATCTCAATTTAGTCCAAATTAATTTATTTGTTTTTTCTAACACAATTAAGGGTCAAAAGAAGCGTCATTAATTATTGTTTAGTATCATATGAGAGGTATTATTTAATATATAAATTTAAGTAATTAATTTAAATATATTATAAATCAATTTTACACTTATAATTATAATATATGTTTTTCAATTAATTAAATATAAATTTATAATTATTAAATACATAAAAATGCGCCATTATTTGTAGAATATATTATATTATGTTCAATTTAACTGTATATAAAAATATATATAACCAATAAATTTAATGTAACACTTGTATATAATAAAATACTTATATAATTTCATTATGCAATAAAATATTAAGTTATATTCATTAAATACAATTCTTACCCACTCTTTAAGGTTTTATAATTTATATATCATTTACTGGACTCCTGGAATAGCCTGGCTGACACTCCCCGTCACCAGAAGCATGGGTTGCTTCAACAACTTCCTATTCCCTCTAAACCTTGGGAATCTTTATCGATGGATTTCATTTCTCAACTTCCTATTTCTAATGATTTTGATGCTATATTAGTAATAGTAGATAGATTTTCAAAAATGTCTATTTTTATTAAAACCACTACTACTTCTACAGCAGAAGATTTGTCAAAATTGTTTCTAGAATATGTATTTTCTAAACACAGCTTACCGAATGATATTATTTCAGATAGAGGCTCATTGTTTGTATCCACATTCTGGACCCAACTGTGTCGACAACTCAATATCACGAGGAATATCTCCACGGCCTATCACCCTGAAACCGATGGTCAAACAGAAAGAGTTAACCAAATCCTCGAACAATATCTTCGAATGTATGTCAGTTACCAACAAGACGATTGGACCACATGGTTACCATTGGCCGAATTAGCTTATAATAACTCGACTCATTCTTCGACATGACAATCTCCCTTCGAAACCATTTATGGACGACATCCTCGATTCAACTCAATCCATGTAGGAACTAATCATCCTGCGGAACATTATCTTTGAACTATATCACGACTCCAAGAAGAACTTAAAACAAATTTGGAATTGGCGATTCAAAGATACAAGGAACAGGCCAACAAACATCGACAATCTGCTCCTTCCTTTAAACCAGGCGACAAAGTATGGCTCGACGCACAAAACATTCAAACAACAAGACCATCAAAGAAACTGGCTGAAAAGCACTTGGGACCATTCAAAATCGACTCTGAAGTCTCTAAAACTGCATTTCGACTCAAGTTACCTCCTAAATGGCAGGCAATTCACCCTGTTTTCCATGTATCTCTCCTGGAACTGGCTTGAGAAATATACCCGGGCAAGAACCAACCCCCTCTGGAACCGGTCGAAGTAAAAGATCATCTAGAGTGGGAAGTAAGTTGTATCCTTGATTCAAGAATACGCAAGGGGAAACTTCAATACCTCATGGAATGGGAAGGCTTCCTCAATGACTCAGACAAAACATCCTGAGAACCAGCCATCAATGTTTCTAATGCTCCTGAACTCCTAAAATCTTTTCATTTGAAATATCCTTTAAAACCAAAACCTTAAAATTTCTTTATTTAAAATTTTCTTTTCTTTTTCTTTCTTTCTTTAAAATCTAAAACACCTCTTAAATTTCTTAGCCTTGTTTTCTTTTTTCTCTCTTCTTTTTCTTTCTTCTCCTTCTATAAAATTTCCTCCAAAACTAACTAAAAATAAAATCAAAATTAAAATTAAATAAAATAAAATAAAATAAAATAAAATAAAATAAAATAAAATAAAATAAAAATAAAATAAATAGAATAAATATAAATAATAAAATAAAATAAAATAAAATAAAATAAATAGAATAAACATAAATAATAAAATAAAATAAAAAACTCTTAAATCTCTCTAAATATTTTCTTTCTTTTCTTTTTCAATTCTTTAAATACATTCTTTTTCTTAAATTTAAAATTCTCTTCAAAAATTTCTCTTCCAAAAAATTTATTCTCTCTTTTAAAAACTTCTTTTCCTTTGAATCATCAAATCTTTTTTGACACGACCATTTCCTCGAACTTAACTTCAACCTCTAAATCTCCCTATAATAATTCTTCTTTTCAAATTCTCTTAAATTCTAAATTCTGTTTTTTTCTTTTCTTTCTTCTTCCTCTCTTTTCAACTAAAATTTCTTAAAAAAAAAAAAAAAATTTTTTTTAAAATCCTCAATTTAACAAACTCATCTCAATCACAAAACTGTTTCTTTTTTCTCTCTCTTTTCTTACATAAAAATTTTCCTTTTAAAACACTAAAACTTCCTTCAATTAAACAACCTTTTTCTTTCTTTAAAATTCTTCTTTCAAATTCTAAAATTTTTTATTTTAAACTTCTTTGTTTTTCTTTTTCTCTCTCTCTCAAATCTTATAAAATTAATAACATTCACCTACAATAAAAAAATAATAATAATAAAATAAAATAAAACTAAAATACAATTATTTTTTTTTCTACTTCTTTACATCTCCTTTTCATTTCTCTCGAACCAATCTTTTCATTTTCTCCAAAACTACCCTTATCTCCTTCCTGCATTTCTCAAATACCTCCTCTGCCACGTCGAAGGAAGCAGTGTCGATAATTGTGTCGAACTCCCCACATAGTTCTTCCGCGAACCTTACTCGTCGACCTTGACAAGGTTTCTTCGACCATACCTGGTCCAGGGTGTCTTCGGGCTCCTCAACTACTTCCGTGGCCGGAGGGTTTGCCTCAGTTGGTATAACTGACACAGGCTCCGCAATCGGCTCTTCAAGGTTATTCGATGTCTAAAACAAAACTCATCAGTAACTTCATCCTTAAAATAAACAAATAAAACACCACGCAATATAGGGGGAGGACTTGCTAGCAAGTCCGCAACTTGAAGTCAGATGGAAATCAGATGGAACTCAGACTGAAGTAATACTGAACTTTCACTTGAAGTATCACACAAATAACAATGGATCTATATTGAAAACATAGTGAAAGTGTGAGGATAACTGAATGGAAGCCAGAAAAAATCATTCCATGAGTCTACTCAATGCAAAGTATTTTTTGAAACAGCTTATTAAAATAATACTTTATTAAATTAATTTGATCAATAAAAATTGATTGACAATATTGCAATTCTTAAATACAATAATTTTATTAAAAAATTTCAGATTACATATAAAAAAAATCAGTGACTTTTTCTATTACTTACAACTGTTTTTACAGAATTGAAAACTATGTTTCAGCTAATATTTTATGGAAGTGAACTCTGTTCTTCGCCCGAAGAACAGAGTTCATCCTCCTATTTTCACACTCTGTTTCCACCAATCTCCATCCCTTTCAATTCTATCAACACATGCTTGTCTTCCCTTCCCATGCCTTTCGCTATCCTCCCAGCCCCATTGTATGCCATCCTCTTTTGATCCCCATTTCACCCCTCTCAACCTCTCCCAGACCCTTTTCTTCATTTAAAATGCCTTGGAACCCTTAATCTTCCCTTCCAACTCTTTCCCAACCTTTTCGCTACCCCATACACCCTTCCTCACCCCTCTCTCCAGCCTTTCCAGCCCTTGTAGCCCCATTTGTGTTCACATGAGCTTCAAGGTGTGTTCAAAGTAAATTCAATACTTCTTCATGATGGTTTCATCACTTCCTCAATGTGTGCTCAAAAAGATATGAATTAGGGTTCAAGGTTGCGGACTTGCTAGCAAGTCCGCCCCCCATATTGCGTGGTGAAACTTACCTTGAAGATGGGGTCAGGCTCTAGAAATAACCTTGGCGTCACTTCGATCTCCACCTCTCTCTCTTCCTCATCGTCCTCGATGACCACCCGTCGTTTCTTGGGTGCCCGCCCTGGAACAGGGACTTCATCTTCATCCTCCTCCACCAACTCGTCGACCTCTTCCTCGACACCTCGCTTCAAACTCGTGGCCTGGGTTACCCAGGTTGAGATCTCGTTGTTTAACTCCTTATCATTTTCCCCCACCAATTGTTCATCTTCGATCGAGACATCCCAAATGTCTTCGACCACCTCTTTGGTTTTCGGAACTACCCAAAACTTAGTCTTGGTAAATCGCTTTTCAATTTCCGCGTTCTTTGTCAACGCATTGCACGCCACTCGCCGCCAACGGCAAAACTCGCATTTCTGGCGAGGGCCTCGAGTTGCCGTACTTTCGACACAGAAATACTCCATGCTTTCACAAGCCGTGCCAGTCTGTGAAAACTGTCGTGTGATTATTCCCCCATCAGCTTTAGGGTGTGGAGGCGTAGGTGTGGGAGTGGGGCAGTTCATTATAAAAATAAGTAATTAAGAGGTGAGGGAAAAAAGTATTAGAAAAAGGGAAACTAGTGTGGGAAGATGGCTCAAGCTCAACGGAGTTTGCAATTTTTATACCCGGGCATCTGTCACGCGCCACGTGACACTCGAGGCAAAATAACCTCATTAAATCAATAATATCGAGTCCTAAATCTATACTCAAAGCGCAGAAAGCAATTCTCCATAGCAACTGCGATTTTCCTTTGTGTACTTACTATTTAACTGCGCTAGCCTAAACTCTAAATCTAAATTAGTCAATCTCCCAATAGGGTACCTTAGTCCTTTTCAATAAGCGACGCACAGCGCTAGGTTCAACAAAATAGTACAGTAGTAGTTTTTCATTAAAGTTTTGTTAATTAATTAAAAAGGGGTAAATTGAGCATGGACGGATATTTAGTGAAGAGGGTCTAAGTGTATGTTAGTAATGGTCAATGGAATGGGAATGGTGCGATGGAAGGGAGGTCAATGCGAGGAGGAACAAAGGATATAAAAGGAGTTGGGTATTTGGTTCGATATTCCTTAGAATTAAATTATAAAATCGTATTTACATTAATAGTGGTAAATCCTTAAAGTTAAATCATTGTTATTGTATCTTTCTTTTATTTTCTCAATATTCATTTCTAAAATCCTAAATCTTTGATTATTGAGTTTCCAACCCTTCGTGAGATTTTAAGAATTACTATTACCTTTGAAACTAGTCTATAATTCTTCTCGAACAAACCTCAAACCCGTAGCTATTACTTCGAGTGACCTTCAAATCATTTCCTCGAATCATTCCTCTGTGCTTTGAAGAAGTTTTATAAATCCCTTATCTCACTTGCAGGAACATCCTCGACCTTGTGTGTAGGTCGTCCGGTGACACTATTCTTAATAAGCGCTAATATCCACAGCTACTCCCTCTTGAAGCGCTCTCTTTGAATATGCCTTATTATCGCAATAAAATAAATCTAATAATAGTTTACCCTACTGAATCTATATATTCTCTCTGTGTTGCGTTTTTCACTATACTATATGAAATACACACAGAGACGCACAAACTCTAAAAAACTCAGAATATCTCTAATATTTTTTTAAACACTTAATTGCAGAAAAATCCAATCTCTTACTGTTATCAGAGTATTCATAAAAATAGACAAATCGCTATATATCACAATATATTTCAAAAGTATATAATATGAGGCTCTAATGTTTGTAATCTAATGATTGATTTTAATAATAATTTTCTTTATCTAACAACTACTCACAACTACTCTTCTTTCCTATTAGATAGCCTTTCCTTCTTATATTTTTCAGCACTCCAGACACAGTTCCCTAGTGGATCTCCAGTGCTGTTTCTAGCACCACATTAGTAAAACACTAACTAATTCATTAGTAAACTAAATACACCGCTTGTAAAAACTACAGCACCTAAACATACCCTATGCTTACTAAAACTAGTATTAACTTGTTCCACTCATGTTCCACATGTGTGCTTATGACTGTACCTTTGCATTGTTTCAGTGCTACTTCCCGCATTGTCACCTTTCAGCGCTGATCCTTGTCTTTTTGACTCTTTGGTGGTTTTTTGTGATTGAGTCCCCATCCTCCTTGCTTCATTACTAAGTCCATAGTTCTGACAATTTGCTTAACTAGTTAGCCTCTGCAACTTACATCTCAAATATTCCACCATTTAAAACTTCCCCACTCCGCTGTTTGGGATACTCAAGCAAAATTCACTTTGTGGTACTGTTGAAACTGCTCCTCATACTGGCTACTCATACAAGGCAACCAACTGTGACATACAACAGCAATCACAACTCCTCCAAAATAATTGTGACATCATGCTCAACAAATTATGTGAAATGATGACTACTTGTGTCAGTGTATGCTAGTAAATAAGTATGATTTAATAGTATATATATCTGGTCAGACTATTTAATAATAAGTGATTTATGGATTAAACCTCAGGGGAAGACTAATAAAACTGTTATACTCAATTTTTAACTCACAATATTTGGATTGGTGCATTCTAGTGGTGGAAAATAGACTAATAAAACACTGTTATATCTAGTATAAAGATAAAATCAATTTATAAGGGCTTTAAAATACATTTGTATATGATAATAATTTTTTTTAATTGTTTGATTGATGTGTAGTAAGTAAGTGATGTCCAATAACTGGCCATATCCCCCTTATACCAAAATCCACTAGAGTGCACAGACCTTCAGTCCAGATGATTCCACTGCTATCCTCAGAAATTACAGCACTGTGAGGGCTTGTTGACTTGTATGGTATGTAGGAATGATTTAGTACAATAAATTATAAATAATAGAATAGTGGTTTGAGTAGAAACTTTAATTTATTGGCAATAAAATAATAATTTAGATAAATGATTTAATTATTATTTTATGTTAGACAGTCTTAAAATTCAATTAAATTATAAAATAAATAAATAAGAATTTGTATTTGATTTCTATGATAAATAATTAAAATATAATTTTAATAAGAAAAGAGATGCATTAAAACAACAACAAAGATCCCCTTTCATAGGAAAAGTAAACACTACATGATATTTGTTGAATTAAACAAAATAATGAATACGAAATTAAAGTATAATTTAAAAGTAATTTAATATAGAGTGAGAATATAAATTAAATGTTGAAAGGTTAAGTTCAATAAAATAAATAAAATTTAATAAAACAATTTAAATTTAAGTTTCATTAAAATCAAAGTTAAATTTAATTTAATCCATTATAGTTCCAAGGAAATACTAAAGACTCTTTTCTTGCTTTCCTTGGCCCCCCTCTAGTTAATTTAGAAAGACTCTTGCAGTAGCCTTGCTGTAAGCAGAATACAAGGGATTTGGATGAACCCAAGAAAACCCTGTCCCTTTAAGTAAATAAAGAGTTCTCAATTAGATAAGCTAATAAGTCTACTTAATAGATAAAGACCAGTTAATCATTGAAAGTAATGGTTTAGAGATTTAAAATTGGTGTTATTTTAGTTTAGATGAAGAAAATAAATCAGTAATGTTGTACCAGAAAAGTTATTTAAATGATTGAATATTTATATTTTTATATAGTTTATTTTTTTGTGAACAGATTTTATAATCAGGTCCCTGAAGTTAAGACCTTTACAAAGGTACTCTATAAGTATATACATATGTTTTGTGGAATATATTAATTAAGTGTTATATAAAAGTAATATTTTATAAGGGTATTACAAATATATAACATGTTATGAAAATGTAGATGGTAGTTGTTAGTTATGCATTATTGGTTGTTAAAAATAAGTTGTATATATATCTCCATGTCTAATCTAATTTCGAGTCTACAGCTTTATATGCATAGTTAGGTCATGTGCCCTATATTCCCCACCCAGAGCATCCCAGAGTTTGTACAGAGCTTTTCTGGAGCATTCTGGAGCTTGTACGGACTTCTGGACTCAATTAGAACCTTAAAGCCTTAGTAAAAATCTAGAAAAATTAAAGATTATAGAGCTACTACCCATATAGATTTCCAGCTGATTTTTTTTAGTCCATGAAGCCTTATTCATCTAATTTAAAATTATGAAAGTTAAGTTGATTATGAAAAACCAAAAAAAATCAAAAATACTTTATAAAATTAATAAAAATAGTAAAAAATTCCCTTAAAAATTGTAAAGGTTCCTGAGACTCCAGAATTTCATTTTCATACACTTTTGAGCCTATACTTGCATTTCTTGACTGTTAAATAATCATTTGATCTTGACTCATAAAATGAAACCTTTTAACAATATAAAACCATCCATTCTTTAAATTAAAAAATTATAAAAATTTAGATTGGCCTTTCCAATATTAAAAATAACCATCCCATACTATCCTTAAAATATTTCTTAGTGTGATAATAATCTTTAGACTGCCACACAGATTTCAAGCAAGGTCTGAGTCACAGTACTTCCATGGAATTGGATCTACAATTTTGCTGTAATTTTATTTCTTTAACTCAATTACTTAAGTAAACTAATATATTTATAATATAATGAAAGAGGTTTTAATTAATAAAATTAATTACTCAAATAAAATAAATAATTTGTAAAATATTTAAATCATTTAATTACACAATATCTTATAATACTTGAAGAAGTAAAAATAGTGATATTATAATATTTTAATAATTAAGTAAATTTTTTTTTTCAGACCAGCTTAAATATGTTAAATAACGTACTGACTGAATCTCCCTCACGCTAAAAGACAATTGAAAATGTTAAACTTTCTTCTAATATTTCTTTAATAGAATGTTTAAATTGGAGATTTCTTTTAAAGAAATACATCTATAAAATTCAGTGCATTCTCCTTTACATCTTAATAATTACTCAGTCCCCCTTTCTTTAGTAAGATTCCTTTTATTAAAGTTTTTTGAAATTCAAGCCTTCCAATTTGTTACTAAAGGTTTAGATTTAGGTCTTCCCCTTCTTTTAGGAAGTAAATCTAAGTTATTTGGAATGTAAGTCTTAATTAAAGATATTTGAAATACTGGATGTTTTCTATTATATGGAGAATATAATAAAACTTCAACAGCATTATTTCCAATCATCTTTTTCACAAAAAATGGATGAATAGATCTTTCAACTTATTTTTGCCTTGTAAGTCAAAATGCACTGTAGAAATAAGAACTTCATCTCCTTCCTGATAAGTACATTCTTTATGGGATTTATCCCATCTTTTCCTCTCATATTGATATGCATTTTCAATAAACGTTTGGGCATTATTTATAAATAATTGTTGCATTTGAAAAAAGGACTTGCAACCAGGATGTATATCTAACCTAGGTAAGTATTTTTTTATAAAAGAGCTTGGAGTTCTTGGTACATATCCGAACTGTAACTCAAAAGGCCTTTTTTTAGTTACTGAATGAGCAGTACTGTTATAAGCAAATTCAAGGCCTGGTAGAAGTGTTACCCAATCATGAGTATATCTATCATTATTTTTGAATTCCAACCCAAAAGCACAATATCTTCTTACCATGTCTTCTAAAGTTTGTATCATTCTCTCAGCCAATCCATCAGTTTGTGGATGATGTGCTGTGGAAAATTTTAAATCAAAACCACAAATATACATTAAGGAAGCCCAAAATTCTGAAGTAAATTTTGGTTCTCTATCAGTGTTAATAGCTTTTGTAAGTACAGCAGTATTAAACATGTTAGTTCACCATAAAAAAGCTAATTCCTTAGTAGAAACATCTTTGTGGGTTGGGATAAATTTACACATTTTTGTAAATATATCCACTATTACACAACAGGAGGTAAAGTTATCTTTTCCTGCTGTTGGAAGACCAGTTAAAAAATCCATATTATTATTTCTTGTTTTTCTGATTTTTTCAATTTTTCACCAAAAGCAGCTTTCAAAATTTCATCATCAAGATGATTCTTTTCTTCAAATACTCTTCCTTTCAATTGAATTACATTACTACAAGAAGTGATATTTGAGGAAAAATTTGGTGAAGATAAAATTATTTTAAATTTTATTTTAAAATTATTTCTGATTGTAAAACATTGATTTGCTGGGGCTAATTTTATTCCAAAATTTGTTAGAATATCATTACCCATCATAAACCAATTACTAAAATTATTATTTTTCATAAAAATGAAAGTAAAAGCTACTCTTACATACTAAAGAGTATGTTTATAGAAAACTGACATAGAATATCTACCTACAGGTTTTAAGATTGATCCATATCCCCTCCAATTTCATGAAGACACAGCCTCTATTTTAATTTCATAGCCATTATATATTTTCTTTAAAGCTTCCAAAGATACAACACTTCCTCAAGCTCCTAAATGTAAGCTCACCTCTGAATTTTCTCCAGTTATAAAAACATGGATTTTCATTGGTGTAATGACTATAGAATCTTTGGTGCTATGAGTTATTATTTTTGCTTCTTCAATATAAGACAATGTTCCATCAATCATTGGTAAATTTTTGTCTACATATTGTATATCATTTAATAATACAAAGATGTCAATTTCTTGTTCATAATAAATATCACTTTTCACATCTGATGATTCATTATAGTCTTCAGACTCTTCAGGCTCAGTTTTTTCTACAAGATTTATATTTTTATCACAAAAATTTCCATTCTTTATTGCTTTCCACATTTTACACAAGTATTTGTTGCATATTTCTTAGGAGCAATTGGTGCCGAGGCTTTTACAATCTTATTAAAAGTTTTATTTCCAGATTTTTGATTTTCACTTTGTTTCAGATACTTTTGTACATTTCCTCTTGGCTCATATATATGATTTAATACAACATCATCACAGAAATTACTAATAGAAGAAGTGTTATAAGTATTTTTAGATCTGCCTACTACTAAATCTCTTAATGAGTTTGGTAGCTTAAATTAAATTCTTTCTTTCAATTAATCAAAATCAATTTTTGGATCCATGGCTTTCAAAATTTTTGTTAATTTCATTAAAAATACTATGGTTTTCTCAGGAGAGTTTGAGTAATATTTACTTTCCTCATACAGCCTTAATTGGGCTAACCTCAATTTTGAACCACCAAATCTTTTTTCAATTAAGTGTTTCCTTTCCTCACATGAGTACTCTTTTTCATCCATAAGAACAGATTCATACCACATCTGTGCAACATTAGTGAATTAAGAAATTAGTTTAGAAGTCATTTCTTCATCTGTTCATTTGTATGATAATTTTAAATTACCAAGGCTTTAAATGAAATTTTTCCAGTCTGAAGAAGCATCATCATCAAAAGTAAGATATTTAGCTAATTTTGGCCAATTCTTTTGATGTTTATTGAAATCAGGTTTTATAATAACTTTTTAATTATTTAAAAAATCTGAGATTTTTTCAATATATCCACTTAACTCTTCTTTAAAAGAATTTTGAGAATTTTCATCTTGAAATATTTCATTTGAAACATTATCAAATGGTACTTCCTTTTTTCCTTTTGAAGGATTACTTTAGATACAATAATTATTCACTTTATTTAGTTTATAAGATAAATTTACATTGTTTTCATCCAATCTCATTATTTAATTTCTCAATAATGGAATTTCAGATAATGTTCCATTCATATTATGAATTGATAAAGTTTTTCTCTGTTAATTCACTAGTAATTTTTAAAAAATAAGCCATCTAAGATTTTATATAATTTATTTCTTTTTTCATGTTAAAATTTTTATCTTTTAAGGATAGGTTTTCACTTTTACAAAGTATAAATTGTTTATTTATATCCTCTACAGCTATTTTTCTTTTATGATAGACCTTATTTCTTAATATTTTAATAACATCAGTTATTTTAATACTCAACTCTGAGATGGTGGTTTATTCTAATAATCTTATGTATTACTTATGTTCCCATCACACATATATACACACTTTAGGTCTAGTAGTTGAGTACTTAGTTAAGTCTATGATGTTAAACATCTACACCCCCCTGCTCAACTACATTCCGCCATCCTAAAAAACTACTGTAAACATTGATTAGTTGTCTAGATTTTTCTACTAAATTAGGACCTAGGTTTTTTGTCAATATATCAGCCTTTTGTTCTTTTGCTCCAATCCATTTTATTACAGGCCTCTTCTTATGTAGTTGGGAATTAACATAGAAAAAATTCTTTTCCATGTGCCAAATTCTCTTGTTTGATGGTTGATCAGCTGCTACTTTAATAGTAGATTCATTATCACAATGTAGTGTTGTTATAATTTCATTACCTGTCATGTCCTCTAGCATATTCTTTATCCACATTGCTGTTTTTGTTATTGCTGCTAAAGCCGCTAGTTCAGATTCACAAGTAGACAAGGCCACTAATTGTTGTTGTTTAGATGTCCAATTTACAGGTACTCCCATGTAGCATATAAGTCCTCCATTCGTACATCTGGCTAGATCATCATTCCAGTTAGCATCGCCATATGCGTCTAGTTCTTTTCTTTTGTCTGGAAAATATGGAACATACAGTCTTTAGTTGTGAGTACATATTGAATTAAATGCATTAATGCCTCCCAATGTTGCTCATTTGGATGATTAGCATATCTTTCTAGGTAGTTTACTGAAAAAGAAATGTCAGGCCTAGTTGCAACAGCTAAATAGTTCAATGAGCCTATCAAACTTAAAAATTCAGTATTCTTTAATTTTTCTCCAGTACCTTTCAATAGCTTACAATCTTTAGGTAATACTGTTGATTTTCTAATTGGTTCGCCTTTGAAAGGGTCAGCAATCTTGCTAATCAGTAATTGTTGTGAAAGAATGAAACCACTTTGTTTATGTACTACTTTAACCCCAACAATGTTATTTAATTCTTCTTCCCATTTTATTGTAACTAATTCCAATAGTTGTTTTTGAAAACTTTTCAATATTTCCTTGCTTGAACCTGTTATAACTCCATCATCTACATGAATCCATAAGATGCCATCATTTGCTTGATCTTGAAGTATGTATAAAGAGCTGTCGTAGTAGCTTGGAATATAATTCATTGAACATAATTTTGACTTTAAATGTTTCCACCAACACCTTGCCGCTTGCTTTGCGCCATACAAAGCTTTTTTTAATTTGAAAACTTTGCCTTCCTCTCTTCCAAAACCCGGTGGTGCTTTCACCCACAAATCTTCATCTATTGGTGAATTTAGATATGCTGCAACTACATCAAAACTGTGAACTGGCCAGTTGTGAGCTGCAGCCATTGTTAGTAAGATTCATAAGGAAGTAAAAGTAGCTGTTGGTGCAAAGGTTTCTGCATAATCTATACCCTCTTTTTGGGAAAACCCCTTGGCGACATACCTGGCTTTTTTCTTTTTCAGTTTTACATTGTTGTCTAATTTTTCAGCAAAAACCCATTTAGCATCAGTAACTCTTTTCCCATCTGGAAATAATCTTTCCACCCAATCATCCATTCTTGATAGATTTTTCATTTCATCTTCGCAAGCTTCTAGCCACTCCTTTTTGTTACTTGACTTCATTGCCTGTAAAAAAGTGTTTGGTAAGTTATTTGCTATAGCTTTACAGCTTATTTCTGTGGTATCTACTAGTTGATCTTGTTCAATTATTTCTTCTTCAGTACTGAAATCGTTAAACGTCAGTGTGTTAGTAATAAAATCTAAACCCATTTTGTTTTCTTTATTAGTGTTGTCTAATTTGTAATTTTTTGGTTTAGGCACAGTTTCTGAAAAAGTTGCCCAAGCTGAAGAAATTAGTTTGACTGTGTCTATTTCTATAAATAACCAACCTTTTAAGTGTTCCAAATAACCAATTACTTGACATTTCTTGCTTCTATTATCCAGCTTTTTTCTTGTTTCCTTTGGTACATGTACATATGCTATTGAACCAAAAATACGCAAATGATCGAGTCTCGGCTTTGATTTCAAGAGTTTTTCATAAGGAGTCATGTCACTGCTGCATGTATTTGGTAAGCTATTGTGTGTATACACTGCCCATTTGAAATCTGGTCCCCAAAAAGATTTGTGTAAGCCACTGTCTAATAGAATTGTTCTGCCAATATCAAAAATAGTCTGGTTAAAACGTTCAATGTCCCCATTCTGCTCGTGATAATAAGGTAAGGAATATTCATGTTCTATACCATGGAGATATAACCATTCTTGTAGACGTTTATTAACAAACTCACCACCTTTATTGCTCTTTAGAGTTTTTACAGTCAGATTTGTTCTTTTTTGTAACCACGTAATGTAATTCTTAATTATATCATTAGCCTCATCTTTTGTTTCAATTATTTCTACGTTGTGGTAGCCTAAAGTTTAGTATGGCACCTAAGTACGTAATGGGGTTATTACGGCGTGCAAGATTGGCGTTATTATTTTATAAAAGGGTTTTATTTAATTTATTTGAGTTTTAAATATGAAGAAACTAGTCAAGAGCAAATGCCTACACAAAATCAATTTATTTTACGGAGAAAACTTATTTTTACGGTCTGAAAAATTTATAAGTATCAAGTCGAGTCACTCAAGAACCTTGGGAAATTTTTCCAGAATTTTTACTATTTTTCTTATATTTTTAAATGAATTTTAAAGATTTATAGAAATATTTACGTATTCAGAAATTACTTAACTTTAATGAATTTTCACGGGGTAATTAGAGCTGCGCAGACTACGAAAATTAGTTTGGAATGTAAAGGAGAAGTGGCTTTATCATGTGTAATCTTTCTAGATTTTTTATTATAGTTTTAAAGGTTCTAATTGAGTCCAGAGGTCCAGACGGACTCCGTTTGGACTCCGTACGACCTCCGTACAGGCTCCGGATTGACTCTGGGTGAGCTCTGGAGGGTAAAACTTAGGCACGTGACTAGGTATACTTAAGAGCCTCTCAAACTCGAAATTGAGGGGGGGGGGATACATCATACAGCTTAATCTTTAACCACCATGGTCTCATTTTTTATTACTCAACAAATTAAATAAATTTGTAATACCCTTATAACTTTAATTTTATATATAAAATTTTAGAAATACTACTGAACAATTTAAATCACACTTCATACAGGGTATCTTTAGAAAGGTCTTCATTGCTGGGACTTGATTATTGCTGTCTCATAAAAACTCAAATTATAATAAAAACATAAAAGTCAATCTTTACAGATCTTTCACTGGTACACATTAATTGTTGTTATCAGTATTTCTTTTCTCAACAGCCACTTTTATTTAAATCTCAATAAGCGTTAATTATTTTAGAGTTTCATTATTTTTATCAATCAGATCCAAGTAGACTGATTAGCTTAGTGATTTAGAATTCCCATTTTGTTATTTTTATTGGAAGGACGGGGTTTTCAGCTAAATCTACATATCTCCTCCGGATTCTGCTTACAGCAAGGCGACTGTAAGAGTTTACCTTACCATAGTTGGCGCCCAACATGGGGTTCGAAATCTCTAGCTTTTTCTAGGACTTACTTGGATCTAGGACTTTCTTAGCCTGCAAGAGGCTTATTCTCTGGAACTCTAATTGGATTTTTGTTATTGGCCTGCAAGAGGCTTGTTATTTTAAAAGTTGTTAACGCTTTTCTTATGTTTTGGGATGTCTTCTACTATTGGAACTGCTGTGTTGGCTGCTGATGTACCTGTTAGGGCATCAGTAAGGATTGTATCTTGGGTTGGGCCCAAGTTTTCTGGAGATGATTTAGAAGGATTTTTACATAGGTATGAAACTGCAGCTGCAATTGATGGTGCTTTACCTTTGGATATGGTGAATCAGATTAGGTTCTTTATTTTGGACAGAGAGGTGGAAAAGGAGGTTATTTCCATGGATAGTTATAAAGATCAAGATTGGAGAAAGCTCAAGATGGAAATGGAAAAAAGGTGGCCAAAAGTTTATTCATTGGAGGATCTAAAGGATATAGCTAGGAAATGGGAATCAAAAGGTGGTGTAACATCTCTTCATCAGTATCATCAGTTTATGGATGAATTTCAGGTGGTTCTGGATTATTTGTTGGAGTATGAAATTTTATTTCATGATAATGAATCAAAGTATGTTTTTTGGGATGCTATGGGGGAAAAGGTTAAGAAAGATGTTTTGATGGTGCTTATTAATGCAAATTTAATGAAGGATCTCCCAGATGGAGAAACTAGGATTCCTGGTATGGAGGTGCTAAAGAAGGCTATTTTAGAACATCTGGATACTCATAATTCTGTTGATTTAGACTCTGGAAAAGAGGTTTTTCTTACTCAAGAGATAGAAGAGGGCGGTTTAGAAGAATTAGCTTCTGTTGAATTTTTGGAATCATCCATTCCTGAAGATTTTGTCCAGCCTGAAGATATTATTTTTGTTAACAATTCTGTTGGGAAAAAAGAGATTTTTGAAGATGAAGATATTGTTGTCATTAATGACAAAATTTTGGATGATGGGGATAATTTTGTGTTGAATGATTCGAAATCAGATTTAGAGGATTTTTTGCCTCAGGTTTTGTCTTCAGAAGCAGAGACTGTCTGCAATGAAGATATGGATATGGTGGATTTGTTACAATCTCAGGGAGAGATTGTTAAGGAGGATATGGTTTTCCCTGCACTAATAAAGAGTGTAGTGGCATTTGATAATAGAGTGCATAAATTGGATGCACTCATGTTTTGGAAAAGGGTTGTTTATTTTTTTATGTCCAATGGTAGGACAAATTATGGGGGTTTATTTTTGGGTTTTATGGAATCGGTGGATAAGCCCTTGGGGAAAAATTATGGATTATCTCCAGGGGATATCAAGAATTTAATTCCTTCAAAATGAGGATAAACTACCTAAACTCGGCTGAAATTTTTTTTTTTATCGTTATGCCTTCAATTTATTCAGGATTCAAATTATTATGGATGCCCTCATTTTTTGGGGTAGCAGGGGCTGATCACTCTAATGTTGTAATCTCTCCTCAGGATGAGATCCCGGATTGCAATAGGTCAGCTCACTTGTAGATAATTCAAGTGGATTCTCAATTATTTTCTGTTAATATTACTTTGAAGTGCAAATACGTTTTGGACTTTTCTATATGTTTATTGGATTTACCCGGTTTTTCTATTAAATTTAAAAACGGTGAAAAAGGCAAAATGGGCCAAATTAGGTTGGATAAAAATTGGAAGGGTATGTTTCCGGACCTCCAGCAAGAGGGTAAACTGCAAAAATCACATCAAAACCTGATTAAAAATCTCAGTATAAGTAAAACACAAAAAAATAATTTTTGTGAAAATGTTATTCTGGACCTCCAGCAAGAGGTTAAACTGCAAGTATCTCCTTCTATTATGGACCTCCACCAAGAGGATAAACTGGAAAATAATTTTTATGTTAATAAAGGAGTTGGAAAAGGTGTAGATAAATTTGGTAGAAAGGAGGTAGAAGAAGATGTGGTGTATGTAGAGGAAGATGGATTGGTAGTGTGGGATAGTAGTAAATTAAGGAATGAAGTATATGTTGGAGAATTAGAGAATTTAAATAAAAGGGTGGATAAAGAGAAAGAGGTATTTTCAAATACGGTTTACGAAGGATCCAAAGGTTCAGAAGAAAAATGTCAACATAGCTCGATTAAAGATTTATTTAGGGGTCAACGATTATTGGCTCATTCATGTGCAGGTGATATTGGTGATAGAGAAGTCCTTTTTGATGTTATATTAATCGATTTTCAAGATGAAGTCTGGGGTCAGACTGGTTTTTATTTTTTGTTAGTCAAATATTTGTTGACTTTAGAGAGGCCAGAAGAGTGTGAAGACGATGAATGGGTGGCTATCAAGAGGAAGTCATCTACATTTTACCTATCTGGTCGACGTTTAATGAGGAGAAAGTATCCAAATCCTCAAGTAGTTATAACTCAACAGAAGGGGCAAGAATTAGTTTTGAAATCACTGCATGAAGATCTCGGGCATAGAGGCGTTGGAGAAACGTTTAGAAGAATTTCTGATCGATTTTGGTGGCCTGGCATGAAGATGGCTGTTAAACAGTGGGTTCAGTCATGCGAAGAATGTCAAAGACAAAGTTATTTAAGGCCAAAAGAACCTGGACACGCAACTGGTGAATATACGCTCTTTGGGAGAGTTAGTTTAGATGCCGTTCATATAAAAGAGGGACGGTATAAATATTTAATAGTGGCCAGAGATGATTTATCTGGTTGGGTAGAGGCAGCACCTCTTATTAATTTAACTGCCGAAAATGTGGCAGAATTTTTTTTGAATTATATAGGTATGGGGTGATGAAGTTGGTAACGGTAGATGGAGGTCCTGAATTTGGGACAGAGTTTAAAGAGGCCGTATTGAAAGTTGAATCAAAGGTTAGGGTAGCAACCCCATATTATCCTGAAGCTGAAGGCATGGTTGAAAGAGGGCATCAAGTTATTAAGGATGCTTTAGTTAAAATGTGTGGGACAAGTGCCGAAAAGTGGAGGCTCTATTTACCTTTAGTTTTATTTGCTGATCGAATCACTGCCAAAAGGACGACCGGATTTTCACCTTATGACCTTGTTTTTGGACAGAAAGCAGTTTTACCGGTTGATTTAGAAGCTGAATCATATCTTGGAGTTGACTGGGACACGGTCAAAACTACTGAAGAATTATTGTGTGCAAGAATGATGCAGCTAGAAAAGAAAGAAGAATATTTAGAAAAGGCATATTCGTGGATGATGAAGATCCAAAATCAATCAGTCAGATATTGGGATGAGCGGTTGGCACATCGATTAAGGAAACCTTTGAACCCAGGTGATATGGTCCTGGTGTATAATAGAAGTCTATAGAGTCAATGGGGAAAGATGTTTGCAGATAGGTGGAATGGACCGTATAAAATCAAGGAGCAAGTTTCTGGCGGTTCATATGTGTTAGAAGAGTTGGATGGAGTAGTATTGAAGAAGAGGGTAGTGGCCGATCAAGTGAAACGGTTCTATCCTAGAGGCACCAGGAGTGCCGAAGTCTACCTCCGCAACGAGGGTAAACTATGATATCGACAAAATTTTATGGATCCCTCCGCAACGAGGATAAACTATGACGTTTATAAAAATCTTATTGACCTCCGCAACGAGGATAAACTATCTTCTTTTTATCAAAATACTTTACTGTCGTTACACTGCCTATGGGCGACGAAACTTTGATGAAACTTAACGAAATGCAAGAAAATCTTCTTTGAAATTTTCGAAATTTAAAATTCTTAAAATATGGGTGAAGATAGTGTTGGAAAATTTTAAAAATTTATTGGAATAAGTGTTCACAGGGGAACCTTCTTAATTTAATATTGGCAAGTGTGGGGGTAATTGATGGGCTGGCTGCTCTATACACAATTACCCCATAATGTTCGTTTCCAAAATTTTCCCTGTTTCTAGTTGAATCCTGGCTTTGTCTTTTAATTATAGGAAGTCCACTAAGACTATAAACTGGAACAAATCAAGAGACACCGCTCTCAACGCCGGATTCAAGATTCTTTTTATTTTATTTTATTTTTGATTTTTTTTTTATGTTAGATTGTGATTTCTTTTCTTTAATATATATTATGAATTATTGTAAAGGTGATGCTCACTGGTGGTCTCTAATCATTTTTATAAATTGGAGGGAGCCCACCCAGTGATCATCATTATAAAAAATTATCTTCTAAAAACTTTCATTTATTTTCTTTTCTTTTCAATTTCTCAAAATTTTGTAACCACATCAAGTTGCACTTGGATGTGGGTATGATGTCGAGGGTACGGCTCATCAAATGGCCCGGGGCATCTTTTAAATCAAAAAAAATAAAAAAAAATAAAAAATAAAAATAAAAAAATAAAAAAAAATAAAAATAAAAATAAAATAAAATAAAATAAAAATAAAATAATTATAAAAAAAATAAAAATAAAATAAAATAATAAAATAAAAAAAATTAATTAGTTAAATCAAAATTATTATATTTCTCAGTTTTTATTTTTTTTAGTTTTATTCATTTAGTTTAGACAGGAAACAGGGTCTAGGGGAACTCAATACCTATGGGATTTTACTTCAAGACAGCTGTTAGTCCTCCATGACTTTAGACTGGCTACTGTTCAAGACGTTCTTTAAGGTTTTTTATATGTATTTTGGATTTGTTAGTCCTCCAAGACTTTAAACTGGCTACTGTTCAAGACGTTCTTTAAGGTTTTTTATACATATTTTGGATCTGTTAGTCCTCCAATACTTTAAACTGGCTAATGTTCAATACTTTCCTTAAGGTTTTATACAAATTTTGGAGCTGTTAGTCCTCCAAGACTTTAAACTGGCTAATTTTCAAGACTCTCATTAAAGATTTTATATTGGAGCTGTTAGTCCTTCAAGACTTTAAACTGAATTTGAAGGATGATCAAGATTTTATGGATATTTTCGGAGACGGATTTCTTTTATACAAATCAAATGTTAGGTCCACCAAGACCTTAAACTGGAGTGTTATCATATGTTAGGTCCACCAAGACCCTAAACTGGACTATTATCAAGCTGTTGGGTCCACCATGACCTTAAACTGGATTTCTTATTGATCAAATGTTTGGTCCACCATGACTTTAAACTGGTAGTTCATTCATTGTTTTAGTCCACTATGACTTTAAACTGGAAAATTAATATCTGCAGGATAATTCAACATTCATTGGTCCACTATGGCCTTATACTGGATTACTTGTCGATCAAATGCTTGGTCCACTATGACATTAAACTGGATTATCAAGTTTATTCAATCTTTGGTCAAGCCTAGGCCTTATTTAGGAATATATCAAGTAATTTATGCATCTAAACAATCTTTGGTCCACCAAGACCATAAACTGGCAATCGATTATATGTTTGGTCCACCAAGACTTTAAACTGGAATTTCAATCTTGTTTGGATAACTCAATTCAATCTTTTAATTTATCACTGTCCACTAAGACTCTAAACTGGTTACTCAATTATTTCTGGAATTGGGTGCTGATAAGCTTTAGGAGGTTAAAATTTTAGGTGGTGATGATGCTAAGGAAAGCATAATGGGTGATTAGGTGAAATTTGTGGCGCTTTAACATGGTCTAAAGTTAATATTATTATTGGAAGCCTGGCAAAAGTATTTTATGGGTTTGCTGTATAGCAAAGTTTGAAAATTGTGATGAAGGAATCAGAAGTTAGGATGGTAGTTGGATTTTAGGGAATGATTTTTAGTGCCTCAGTGTTAGGCCATTTTTGGTGTGAAGCTTGGAGGACCTTATGGCGAGATTGGAATCATAGAATTCGGCTCAGTGGGGGGCCCTATGAGGTTGGAATCAGGAGTATTCGGCTCATAGGAAGATCCACTCTCTCAATGCTGTGACAAGAAGGAAGACTGGTATATGGGAGTCTGAAGGGATTAAAACCTTGCTCTCAGTAGTGGAATCATCACAAGATTTATATTATTTTATTTTATGTTATATCAAGCCAGAGAAGGAGAAACAACGTTTTTATTATAAAGAATTAAAAGAAGACCAGCTAAAACAAATTTATCAAATTATTTTATTAGAAAAGATAATTCTTTTGGAATTACTCAACCACTTATGAAAAGTTATAAGAATGGGGACATTCTCAATTGGAGGGAGGATGTGGTAGCCTAAAGTTTAGTATGGCACCTAAGTACGTAATGGAGTTATTACGGCGTGCAAGATTGGCGTTATTATTTTATAAAAGGGTTTTATTTAATTTATTTGAGTTTTAAATATGAAGAAATTAGTCAAGAGCAAATGCCTACACGAAATCAATTTATTTTACGGAGAAAACTTATTTTTACGGTCTGAAAAACTTATAAGTATCAAGTCGAGTCACTCAAGAACCTTGGGAAATTTTTCCAGAATTTTTACTATTTTTCTTATATTTTTAAATGAATTTTAAAGATTTATAGAAATATTTACGTATTCAGAAATTACTTAACTTTAATGAATTTTCACGGGGTAATTAGAGCTGCGCAGACTACGAAAATTAGTTTGGAATGTAAAGGAGAAGTGTCTCTATCATGTGTAATCTTTCTAGATTTTTTATTATAGTTTTAAAGGTTCTAATTGAGTCCGGAGGTCCAGACGGACTCCGTTTGGACTCCGTATGGACTCCGCTTCGACTCCGTACGGACTCTGTTTGGACTCCATACGAGCTCCGTACGGGCTCCGGATTGACTCTGGGTGAGCTCTGGAGGGTAAAACCTAGGCACAACTAGGTATACTTAAGAGCCTCTCAAACTCGAAATTGAGGGGGGGGGGATACATCATACAGCTTAATCTTTAACCACCATGGTCTCATTTTTTATTACTCAACAAATTAAATAAATTTGTAATACCCTTATAACTTTAATTTTATATATAACATTTTAGAAATACTACTGAACAATTTAAATCACACTTCATACAGGGTATCTTTAGAAAGGTCTTCATTGCTGGGACTTGATTATTGCTGTCTCATAAAAACTCAAATTATAATAAAAACATAAAAGTCAATCTTTACAGATCTTTCACTGGTACACCTTAATTGTTGTTATCAGTATTTCTTTTCTCAACAGCAACTTTTATTTAAATCTCAATAAGCGTTAATTATTTTAGAGTTTCATTATTTTTATCAATCAGATCCAAGTAGACTGATTAGCTTAGTGATTTAGAATTCCCATTTTGTTATTTTTATTGGAAGGACGGGGTTTTCAGCTAAATCCACATATCTCCTCCGGATTCTGCTTACAGCAAGGCGACTGTAAGAGTTTACCTTACCATAACGTTACCATAGCTTGAACCAATATCTAACATAGTTAAGAGATACTTACCTTTATTTGTTGTTGTTACTTCAAAAGGACCCATTAGGTCAACCACCAAAGTTTCACCAATAGGATGGAATTTATTTGAGGGATTTATGGGATCAGAACGTTTTTATTTAGCTAATTTACAGTCTTCACAATCTACCATGCCTGTTGGTAAATCTTCTGGGATACCTTCACCAAACTTCCCTTTGAAAAGTTTTCTGATATTCCTCAAGCTTTGATGTCCAAATATCCTATGCCAATATTTCAAACACTCTTCTTTATCTATGTCAAGTTTCACTTTTTCAGCTTTATAAGGTGGATAATATTTTAATTTTATTTCGGAAGAACAGCTATCTACAAGTTGACTTTTATCAATTAATATTTCAAGTACATGTCTTGGGAATGGTTGTGGTAGTGTCCAGCTCCTGTTGTTGAATTTTGCAGTAAACATTAGAATGTTATCGTTAGAAAATATATCCATGTCTCTTGAAGAAAAAGATATCCTACACCCAGCCAATATAAGTGAAGCTTGTGAAATAAGGGTGCCACTCACTTTTTCACAGTAATAAACATTTTTTAATTCGACACTATTCCCATTTGGCGCGGGGAAGATCAAAGAACCTTTTCCTGTGATGAAATTTTTGTTCCCATTAGTTGCTACTTTGAGGGGTATATGTAATTTTAGAGGAACATACGAGGAAAAGTTGGACATATTGCCTGTGACGTGATGAGTAGCACCACTATCTAGGATTGGGAGAGGTCCATCATCTGAAATTGAAAGCTTTTCAATATGAATCTCGGATGGTTCCTTGGAATCGTCAATTTCCAATAGTCGTGTTTTTATATTTTTGTTATCTTTGTTGTAATTAGGTCTATAGTAGTCTGCTTTACCTTCATCAGTTTGTTGTTGTTTCTGAGGTGGTGGTGGCTGTTGCCACGGAAATGGAGGTGGGTAGGGAAAATTTGGAAATATGGGATAAGGATTTTTTGGTGTGAGTGCAGGGTAAAAAGGCATTGGATAATGAGCTGTATACGAAGGTGTATGTTGAGAATGAGATGAGGACGATTGTTTTTGTGAAGATCGACAGTCAGCTGCAAAATGTCCAGGTCTGTTACATTGATAGCAAACTGATTGTTGTGTTCGTTTTATTGCATCAACTTCAATTAAATCTGGTTCTTCACTTTTTTGTAATGTAGATTTGTTGATAGTTATAACTTTTTCTTTTTCCATTTTGATCTTCAATGATTCTTGTCTTTGAGTCAATAATTACTCTTGAAATTTCTTTTGACGACGGTATTTCATTGACTTGATACAGCGTACTAATTTGATTCATAATGTTGTCCTCTAATCTGGGATTGCCCTTTGCTTGATTTTGAAGAATTAAACCTATGATGTTGTCTACTGTCAATTCCAGTCCTGAAGCCCGCATAGTCCTAAATTTTTCGTATATAGCTTGTGTAAATTCCACGCCCAAGGGAAAATCAGCCAATCATAGAAATAAGGTGTCTTGCCATAAATTCATGTGATGAATTCGACTGCTCTGATTAAAATGAGTAACCAAAAAGGCCAATAAGTCAAAAGCTGTCGGGTAATTTCCATTAGAAATTAGTTCTTGAACGGAATTGTCAACACATTCAGTTAATATTTTGCAAACTAGATAATCCTTGTGAAAATTTATTCTCCATTTTCGGTTGTCAGCATAGTATTTGTCTCTAATTACTTTTCCGAGTAATTTTTGTATCTTCATTATCCAAAATTGAAAGTTTTCCCCAGTCGAATTTAATTTTGGAGTAGCATCGATCCATGATTTAGCCTTCGTTAGTTTAGAAAATGCATAATCCTCGTCCCATCCAGTTTCTGTGTACGTTGATATCCTACGTGGTTCACGAGTCTTGTTATCGTCGGCCGTAGGGTCATCTGGTGGAGTTGGCATGGCTTCTGTCAATCTTCTATTATGTCTGGATGACAATTACGGACGAGACATAAGAAGATATAGAGATGAGATGAATAATAATAATAGAAAAAAAAATATGAAAAGAAAAAATATAGAATAAGATAAAAGGAAAGAAAGAAAAAAAATTAAAAATTAAAACAGAAGACAAAAAAGGAAAAGAAGAAAAAAATTATTTATTTTTAATTTTATTATTATTATTATTATTATTATTATTATTTTTTACACAATCAATATTTTCGGCAATCGTGTGCTTCCACAGCAATTGGGTTTATCACTCTTGATTTCAGGCTACTAAAATCAACCTAATCTATTGATGATGTTGGGCAAAGCCACTTTTTGTAATTTATTTATTGTTATATTTTAATTTATGTATTTTATTTGTTTTATTTATTTATTGTTATGTTTTATCTTTTATGTATTATATTATATTTCTTTTTATTTTATTTATTTCAGTTATTTATTGTTATGTTTTATTTTTATGTATTTGATTTGTTTATTTTTATATATGTTTATTGGGGAAAAAAATGATATAAGAAGAAAGAAAAAAAGGTAAAAGAAAAAAAGAAGAGAAAGAGAGCAAGAAGAAAAAAGAAGCTGAGAGCGAGAGCGAGAAAAAAATAGAAAAAAAATTAAAGAAAATAAAAGACAAATCCCCTAAGGTAAGGACACCCGGCTTTGAAAGAAAGCGATTTAAAAAAGGAAAAAAATAATGATTTTTTTTAATGTAAGCGGTACATGACCATAACCTGAGATGGTGGTTTATTCTAATAATCTTATGTATTACTTATGTTCCCATCACACATATATACACACGTTAGGTCTAGTAGTTTAGTACTTAGTTAAGTCTATGATGTTAAACATTTACAAACTCATGTGAAATTTCCAATTATCAAATTCATGAATTACATTGTTCATTCTAAGATTATCAATCCAACCTACATCCAATTGATTATTCTCAAGTTTTTTAAAAGCATAACTAATAATTTTTAATATTTCTTCAGGGCCCTTATGTCACTGGATGGCCTACACAGTAGGTTGAGGGTATTCCTGAGTAAGCGTAATTTGAAAAGTAATTAAGGACTACTTCAAAGCACAGAGGAATACCTTGAGGAAGGGATTTGAAGATATTTCAAAGAGAAACTAATACTACTTTGAGTTAGGTTTGAGATGAATAATAATGTATATTTAAAGTGACACTAATTATTAAGGCTAATCTCACAAAGGGTTGGAAATTAATAATCAAAGAAAGATTTAGGAGTTTAAGATTGAGTAAAATTGATTATTAATAAAGGTAGGAAAAAATAATAGCCTAATATAATTTTGACTACCATCACAAAAATATTAAGGTTTATAAGTTCTGAAAAACACACACTTATTTAAGTACAGATTTCCAAAACACAATAGCCCCAACACCGGTGAATTTCAAAATTAAATAGGTCACTTATTTCACTCAAATCTGCACTTTATCAACCAAAAGTGCTTATTTCACCATACCATCTCATATCACTGATTTGTAAGAATCATAAAATCTATACGCAGCACTTTGAAGCATAAGAATTTATGACTCAAAACATTGTACAACATTTAAATTTTTATACCATATAAGAGCCATGCCTTCCTTTCTCTCAAATTATGATAAGCTACATCAAGAAATGAATTTCATAGCTCTTGATCTCCTCTTGGACTCTGATTGAAATTATATTTTTGATCTTGAATAGATTTTCTTTTTTTATCAAAAATTTCCAGGATAAATTACCTTCTTCCAAGAAAGCCTCAAGTATTCATAACCCCAAGTACACCATTCAAACACCTCTTAACCTATCTGTACCCAGTTTTAGAAAGTTTTTCAGGACTTCTCAGGAATTTTTCTTTAAAATGTTTATTTCTTTTTGCATTTTGATCTTAATTTTAAATTTTCTGCTTTGGTCTCTTTTTTTCAAGTCTCTTTGTTTTCCTTCATTAACTCAACATGAAATCACATATTTTCTGCAATTGCATAATTTTTCAGTCATTCTTTTTTCATTCATCACTCATATCCATTTCCTCCTCTCCTCTTTCATCCCTCAAATAGTTTGAAGTCAATATTTCTCTCAACTCATCTCTCCAGGTAAGTCATTTTTTCATTTTTACATGTATATTTGCTAATTATAAATTTTTCTTGTTTTTTTCAGTTTCTTTCTTCTTTTTTGTATCTAAATTTTTTAGTAAGTGATTATTTTTTTAAATTTAAAGGTAAAATTAACCTATTTTCTTCTCTCCCCCTTTTCTTTTTTTAGCTCCATCATACTATTCTTTATCTCTCCTTGGATTGGTCATTATCCCCCCTTTCCCCTATTTCACTATTTCTTTGGTTCCATGTAACTGAAACACATACATTGCACACTCTTTAAGCATTTCACTTGCTCCATATTCAATTTCCCCCAAATTCCAACTTCACTCTTTCTCACTCTATTTTTCCTTCCTTTCAATCAAGGTAAGTTTCATCTCCTTTTTTTCATGTCTAAATAAAATCTCTTTCTTTCTATGAAAATTTCATACTTTAATATATTATATATTTTTTTATAATCTTTCTCAAGAGAGAGAATGAAGGAACAACACAACTAGGTCACTAATTACAGGGAATATGAGCTAAGGGGATATAAAAGTTAGGAAGTAATACAGTTAAGTAAGGATTATGGATTAAGTGTGAGAGGAAGGTTATTTGGGAACCTGTTTGTGTTAAATAAAAACTTGGTAACCTTTCTAATAATAGGTGAGGGAGAGAGAAAAGAAGAAGTAATAAGAGAAGTACTATTTTTCTTTGAAGCAGCAAAGAGAGATATGCACAATTTCAAATATGCTGAACAAAGTAAGAGAACATGTTCAAGAGTGTCTTTGGAGTTGAGGGAGCAGTGAGAGCACATAGGAGAGTCAGACGCCTTAAATCTGAACAGGTAATGTTTAAGGGGGGGAGTGGCCTGATCTACATTGTGAAAATTCTGTGGCAAGAGTGAAAGGAAGGCCAGATAGGGCTTAAAACATTAGAGGAGGGTTAAAACTTCCTCTTAGTTTTCTAAGCAATTCTGGGCTGGGAGGGGAGAGAAGTAGTTTTTTAGCATGTATTTTTAAATGTGATTTCAAAGCTGCAGCAGAGGGTGGTGGGGATAGGAAAGTGAGTAGAGACTCAGCTGATGTAGCCATAGGGTGAGATGAGTTAGCTAGTGAATTGGAAGTTTCATTAACTGGGATACCTAGATGTCCTGGGAACAACCAAATTACTAGCTTTAGGTAAGAGTTATCGTTTAGGCACATAGCTACAGCATTCAAAATTGATGAGAACTGCTGGAGGTTTGCAATAGTGGGTTCTGGGGAGAAGAGAAGCTTGATAACCACTTGGTTATTGGTTAGCAATATGAAGGAGGGGTACAAGGAATGAAGTGGATTTTTCAGAAACAGATGTATGCCAAGGAGGGCTCCACAAAACTCTGCTTCAAAAATTGAAAAAAGGTCAGCGTTGCCTAATCTCTTAACTAAAAATATTTTCTGGTCTGGGTAAAAAGCCACAGCAAATGATCCTGCTTGGGATTTGTAACTGTCAGTATTTATGAAGTATGAATTGGGTGGGAAGATAGAAGTGAGTGTGGTAATCTCCTTCTGGGCCTCCTCTTTAGAGGACCCAATAGAGGCTTCAAAGAGGGGAGAGACCTGTCAGTACAGTCTAGTATATAAGTATGATATAATAGTGTTATTTTATGGTCCTACTACTTATTAATAAATGATTTAGTGATTAAACCTCAGGGGAAGACTAATAAAATAGTTATACTCAATTTAAACTCACAATACTTGGATTTAAATGCGTGCTAGTGGTGGAAAATAGAAGAATAAAATATAGTTATAGCTTTTATAAAGATAATATCAATTTATAAGGGCTTTATAATATATTTCTGAATGTTAATAATTGTAGTGTAGTGTTTATTTGAAGTGTAGTAATTGAATGATGATAATAAACCGTCAAAATCCCTCCTTACTTATACCCAAATCCACTGGAGTGCACAGACCTTCAATCCAGATGATGTCACTGCTATCCCCGGCAATTACAGCACTGTGAGGGCCCATCACCTCCCCATGGCGTCCACTTCAAGCAGTTTCAACACCCAGACCTCCAGTAAGGACCCTCCATCACTATTAATAATAACACAGAGTCATACCATAAATAGAAATCCCAGATAAAAGCGGATACCATAAAGAAACAGGTAAAATAAAAGATCAAAAAGAGATTTAATGAAACTAAAAGCATATAAAGGAAACAAATAAAATGTCCAAGCCCCCAATAACATCCCCAAGCATCCACATTAACCCAAAAACATATTTCCAACCCATAAATCCGTGAATAACCATCCAAGGAAGTAATTTTAGTTGTCCAAACTGGGTGTATGCGCCTGATATAGGTGTCTATGCTTCTGTAGGCGTTGTGAGTCCACTGATTTCGTCCATATGACCTAAAATAAGCAGAAAAACAAAGGTTATAGGCTATTAAGGGGCTAAAACCCACTTATATACCTAAATATACATAATATACTTCATATTCACTGAATATGAGATTTATGTATACATATAAGCTTATGTATGTCAATAATTACTTCATATCACTTAAGATAAGTATATTATGACTCCATTTACACCTTAATAAGTATTATTAGGCCATGGATAAGCTATTTAAACTATTATAAATTATATAATAGAATAATAATTATATATATATATAATAAAATAATATATATTATTATTTTAACCTTATTTTTAAGATATAAGCTTAATCTAATTAAGGTTATCTTATTTTAAGCATAAGAAATACTCAGTCCTAAGGATATTTAGGCTGACACTCCCTCACCCCAAAAAAACAATAAAAAAAATGTTAAGACATTTTAATTAATCTTAAGGAATGAAATAATAAAATAAAAAATAATTTTTATAATACATATACTGAATGAACAGTATTATTTAGATTTAAATTTTTTCAAGAGATTTTTAAGATCAGAGATTTCATTTTCTGGAATCCACTGGTCATATTCACTTGATTTATTTTTAAATCTTAATAGATACTCAACTCCCTTTTCTTTTGTAAGGTGTCTCTTTTTAAGTATCTTTTCAATTTCTGCTTTTTCCACTATTTCTTCAGGTTGCTGTTTATGCCTTCCTGATCTTCTTGGAAAGAGAGCAGTATCATTAGAATGGTATGGTTTTATAAGAGAAATAGGAAATACTGGATGTTTTCTATCATAAGGTGCATATAGAATAACCTCAACAGCATTATTACCAACCATCTTTTTAACTACAAATGGTCCAATGAATGGATCCTTCAATTTAACATTACCATTTAAATTGAAATGTAGCGTTGAAATAAGGACTTCATCACCCTCTTTGAACATTTGTTCTTTATGGGCTTTATCCCATCTTTTCTTTTCATACTCAAAAGCCTTATTTATACATTCTTGAGCATGTTTTCTGCATAGTTCTTGCATCTGAAGAAAAGATTTAGTACCTGGATGAATATCCAATCTAGGTAACTTATTAAGAGTTTTAGCAGGGGTATTAGGTACATAACCCAACCATAACTCAAATGGCTTTTTGCCAGTGACAGAATGTACTGTACTATTATATGCAAATTCTAAACCTGGGATAAGGGTTACCCAATCATGCGTGAATTTGTCATTGTCTTTAAAATTAAGACCAAAAGCACAGTATCTTCTTATCATATCTTCTAAGGTTTGTATCATTCTCTCTGCTAGCCCATCAGTTTGTGGATGGTGTGCTGTAGAAAGTTTTAATTGACACCCTGAAACATCCATAAGTGACGTCCAGAACTCAGAAGTAAATTTAGGATCTCTGTCAGAAACTATTGCTTTGGGGAAACCTGCTGTATTTAACATTTGTGTCCACCATAAAAAAGCTAAGTCCTTTGCAGAAACCTCTTTGTGGGTAGGAATAAATTTACACATCTTTGTAAATCTATCTACAATTACCCAGCAGGAGTTATAACTCTTATGCCCTGCTATTGGCAAACCTGTTACAAAGTCCATGTTAATGATTTCCCATGGAGCTTTTGGTTGCTCAATTTGTTGTAATAAACCAGCTCTTTTTCCTGTTAATCTTTTAGATTTTTGACAAGAATCACATGTTTCAACATATTTCTGAACATCCTCAGACATGTTAATCCACCAAGCTGTGTTTTTTACTCTGGTTAATGTTTTATGGTAGTCAAAATGACCTGCTAATATATCATCATGACATATACTTAACATTAACTCCTTCATTGAAGGGGGAATTACAATTACATTACTTAATTTTTTCCTGTAATATATAAAACCATCCTCAATGGAAAATTTTCCTTTCTCTAATGCCTCTTTATACTTATCTGGTAATGTTTTTATTAAAACATTCATTGAAGCATTAGATGGATCATTTAATATTGTAGTTAATTTACTTAAGTCAGGATCTGAATTATAATTATCAAGAATTGATTGCATAAATTCATCCTCAAGATCTACAATATAAATGCCATAAATGTTAATAATCTCTGATTCAGGAACATAAGCAGGATTATCATCATTATTAGGCAGAGGTACTCTAGATAACAGATCTACATTAGAGTGCAAGGTTCCTGCTCTATGTGTAATAGTCATCCGTCCTCTGTATTCTTGTACAGCTAATTGCCATCTAAACATGTGTCTATTAGGAGTTTTCATGTTTAAGAGTGACTTAACTGCACTACAGTCAGTTATTAACTCAAATTTTTGGTCTTCAAGGTAATAATGTAGCTTTTCAAGAGCCCATACTACTGCCAAACATTCAAGTTGAGTAGCACCATATTTTAATTCACCACTTCTCAGAGTACGTGAAATATAGCAGATTACTACTTCTGACATTTTACCTTCAATAAGTTGTTTTTGATGCAAAGCAGCACCCAGTCCAATAAAACTTGCATCTGTATATAATACAAAAGGTAATTGGAAATCTGGTAATCCCAAGATAGGAGCTGTCATTAAACATTCTTTCAACTTATTAAAAGCTTGTTGTCTTTCATTATTCCAAATGAAAGCTTCTGATTTCTTTATCAGTGTGGTCAGTGGTGCAGCAATTGATTGGTAGTTTTTTATATATTGTCTATAATAACCACACATTCCAAGAAAAGATTGTACATCCTTCACATTTTGGGGAATGCCAATATTCTTTATTGCAGCCACTTTATTTTGGTCTACACATATTTGTAAGCCAGATACAATATGACCAAGCACTTTTAAAGATTCAAACCCAAATTTACATTTTTTCAATGCAAGGGTCATTTTTATTTCATCCATTTTCTGAAATACTTTCCTTAAATGGATTAAGTGTTCATCAAAAGTTTTAGAGAACACTATGATGTCATCAATGTATACCATTAACCATCCCTCAATCATTTCATTATGGAATGTTATATCCATTAACTTTTGAAATACTGATGGAGCATTCTTTGGTCCAAATGGCATTCTGACATACTTATAAATTCCCATGAGTGTTGTTATCAACAAAAAGTTCTGTGAATTCTTTTCAACAGGAATTTGATGGTACCCTTTATTTCCATCTAGGCAACTTATATATTTAGCACCTTTAAGGGTAGCATGTATAGAGGCAATCCTTGGCAAGGGATAAATATCATCTACTGTAAATGTATTTAATGCTCTATAATCACCGCACAGTCTTGCTTTATCTTGTTCATAAGAAATCAGCACTGGTGATATTACACAATATTTTGGTGTAGTTTCAACCTTCTCAAGAATGTTCATCTTTAATAACATCTTAATATTATCCTCTATGTCTTTCCTCTTCATTGGTGAAGCAGGGTATGGTTTCTTTTTAAGACTAGCAGGAATATTATCCATGTCACAGGTTAAACTAATTTTCATTTCATGATCTTTTACAAGGCCAAGTTCATTTGTACCATGTGCAAAAGCCATTGGAAAAGCTTTAATTAATTCCAAAATATTATCTTTCTCAGTTTCACTTATCTGAGTGCCAAATGATGCTTTTGAAATTTCTGTTTCCAGAAGTTCCATCTCATTGGATTCTCTTCCTTTAGACGGGGAATTTGTTACTGACTCAATGTGTAAGACTGTGTTAAAAGAATTTATTTTAAATTTCCTTTTACCATTCATGCCAATTGTAAAATTATTATTAGCAGGGTCTAATTTTACACCAAATTTAGTCAGAATATCATTTCCAATGATAAAACAGTTACTACAATTTGTATTATCCATTACTACAAAGTCACAAGTTACCCTTACATAACCATGTTGGTGTTTGAAGAAAACAGCAGCTTTGTATTTACCAATGGGGTGTAGTACTGATCCAAAACCTCTCCAATTTTTATTCTGAAGTGGTTCAAGCTTAAACTTGTATTCACTATCAATTTTCTGTAATGTATTAGTGGAAACAACAGAACCAGCAGCTCCTGTGTCTAATACTATATTAACATTTTCACCAGAAATGATAGCTGGAACCGTGATAGGTGTCATTCTAAAGTTATCAGCTTGTATATCCTTAATGATTTCAGCATCCTCAAAATTCATTAAAGATTCATTTGAGTCCATATTTAATATTGGATTTTCAAAGATGGACAAATCATCTTCCAACATACAGACTTCATTTTCATCACTATATGAGATATTGCTGTCATAATCACTTGATTCTTTACTTTTTTCAGTTTCAGTTTCAGATTCACGTTGATTTTCAACAATATTTATGTTTTTCTCACATTTGTGACCTTTTACCCAAGGTTTGTTACACTTATAACAAGTATTTGTTTCATACTTTTTAGGTACTACAGGTGCAGTAGGTTTTTTCTGCTTCTCCTGAAGTGTTTTTGAATTCTGAGTTTTTACAGGTTCAACATTTTGTTTATAAGTGGAATACCTTGATTCATACTTATGGTTCAATAATATTTCATTGCAAATATTAATAAAGTCAGAATATTCAGTAACATTTAATGTTCTAGCTACAACAATGTCTCTGACAGATATAGGTAATTTGTATATTATCTTATCTTTCCATAAGTTAAAATCCATATGAGGCTCAATGGCTTTTAATATTTTGTTTAAATTCATTAAAAATACCATAGGTTTGTCACCATTCAACGGATTATACCTAGTCTTCTCATACAGTCTCTGCTGAGTAAGCCTGAATTTAGAACCTCCAAATTGTTTTTCAATAAGTTGTTTCCATTCAGCCCAAGAGTAGTCTCTACCCTCACTTAAGACAGCTTCAAACCATAATAAAGCAACATCCTTAAATAAAGAAATTAATTTTGATGTTATCTCTTCATCTGGTAACTTATATGAGAATTTCAAGTTGTCAATTCTTTGAATAAAATGTTGCCAATCAGAGCTGGCTTCCCCATCATAAGTTGGGTACTGATCTATCTTAGGCCAGTTCTTCTGATTGGATTTTATCTCACTAATCTTAGGTAAATTCAACAACTCATTTACTTTTGATAAATGGTCTTGTATTTCTTCCTGCACGGATTTGTGACTTACATTTTCAGATTTGACACTACCACCAGATGGTTTCAATTGTGGTGGTATAGGGAAGGAATGAGATTCACTTTTGCCAATGAAAGGATTATTATTATATTGATTATACTTATGATTATCCTGGTTCATTAGTAGATTGGCAGTTTCAATCTCCACTTTAGTTAATCTTTGTAGCAACTCAGAGACACTTTGATTTGTCTGTGCAAAAGATAACTTTGTTCTTGATTCAGTCTTTAATAAGTGTGTTTCATATAATTTTTCTAACTCACAAAATTTGTTTGAAAGGTCATTATATTTATTACTCAATGAATCATATTTAAGAGTTAGAGACAAATGTTCTTTCTCTAATTCTTTATTACGTGTTGCTAATTGAGAAATGTTCAATTTTAAGGATGAAATTGTATCACTAGTGAGCTTAACTGTCTGTTCCTCACAATCAGTCATTCTATTCCACAATGCTGAAACAATTCTATGGACAGTTGGATTATTGTTAAAATATTCCATGTCCTCCTTTTCAATTCTCTCACTCTCCTGTGAAGTACTCATCTCACTAGTAGGTGGTTGCAACTGAGGATTAACTGTATTATCATTGTATATAGTACTGTTATTATGGATAAAAGACAAGTCAGGTGTATCTACTCTAAAACCCAAATTTCTTAAATCCTCCTCTATTTTTTGTACAGATTTAACATCAATAGAATTACCTATATTGTAATTATCAGTATTATGTCTAATCTGAGAGGGTAAGTTACTTACCAAGGGATGGTTGCCAGTCCTGATTTTTGGCGCTTTTTTCCCTTGTAAGGGTGAGCTGAGGAAGTCAGATGAGGGGGCGGATCCCTGTTGCAACTGTGGCTTGTCCACTGTTGGTGAAACCAGTCCCATTTCCATTTGTCTACCAGGATTTTCTCCTGGGAGTGAGTGGACCCTCCTTGGATAGGGGGTTGCTGATTTGATTGACTGGGCTGGCCTCCCTTTAATTCTGCCATTGCCTGATTCATCTGCTGAAATCCTACCTTGCAATTGTTTTGCAACTGCTCTACTTCTTTGAACATGAGAGATTTTGATTCCTCTAGCTTCAGAACCTGTTTGGCCAGATGGGACAGTTGATCCTGAAGAGGAGGAGACGTCTTTTTGATAGTTATCTTTTTTAAGAGGGCGTCCTTTTCCTCTATACTCATGCTTTCTGGTTGGGGGTACTGTTGTCCCTCCATGGTGATGTCCTGGAAAGTTTTTATTAGCTTTAGACCTGGTATTATAAGCAGGCTGTTCACTTACACTATCCTGAGGAGCACTCATATTGTTCAGAATAACAATATTTTACGTCTACAAAAGGAAAAAACTCTGTGGAATTAGTAGACAAAAGATATTAGTAATTATATTACTAATAAAAAAGCAATGGAGCTTACCCTGAATTTATATCTTTATTTATTTAAATAAAATATAAGAAAAATTCGAAAAAATCTGTTAAAAATATAATAATAAGTTTAACTAGACCTCTATAAGGGTGAATAATTAGCTTACCAAGCTTTAGCCAAATACCAATTTTATTGGGTGTTATATTGGTGTCCAAATACCAAGTGAAATTGGGTTTATATTGGGTACAGTTACTACTGTAAATATCTAATTTTTATGATAAAAAATTAGTACAATTATTATAAGGGTTCTTTTCCGCAATCAATGAGCTATGATGACCCACTAATATGCCGCAGACCCAAATATTTGGTTAATTTTGAGTTGTACTAAGGTAAAAATCACGTCCCAAGGCTTATACTAAATAATAAGTAAAATATAAGGAAAGACCCCCAATTGTCAGTACAGTCTAGTATATAAGTATGATATAATAGTGTTATTTTATGGTCCTACTACTTATTAATAAATGATTTAGTGATTAAACCTCAGGGGAAGACTAATAAAATAGTTATACTCAATTTAAACTCACAATACTTGGATTTAAATGCGTGCTAGTGGTGGAAAATAGAAGAATAAAATATAGTTATAGCTTTTATAAAGATAATATCAATTTATAAGGGCTTTATAATATATTTCTGAATGTTAATAATTGTAGTGTAGTGTTTATTTGAAGTGTAGTAATTGAATGATGATAATAAACCGTCAAAATCCCTCCTTACTTATACCCAAATCCACTGGAGTGCACAGACCTTCAATCCAGATGATGTCACTGCTATCCCCGGCAATTACAGCACTGTGAGGGCCCATCACCTCCCCATGGCGTCCACTTCAAGCAGTTTCAACACCCAGACCTCCAGTAAGGACCCTCCATCACTATTAATAATAACACAGAGTCATACCATAAATAGAAATCCCAGATAAAAGCGGATACCATAAAGAAACAGGTAAAATAAAAGATCAAAAAGAGATTTAATGAAACTAAAAGCATATAAAGGAAACAAATAAAATGTCCAAGCCCCCAATAACATCCCCAAGCATCCACATTAACCCAAAAACATATTTCCAACCCATAAATCCGTGAATAACCATCCAAGGAAGTAATTTTAGTTGTCCAAACTGGGTGTATGCGCCTGATATAGGTGTCTATGCTTCTGTAGGCGTTGTGAGTCCACTGATTTCGTCCATATGACCTAAAATAAGCAGAAAAACAAAGGTTATAGGCTATTAAGGGGCTAAAACCCACTTATATACCTAAATATACATAATATACTTCATATTCACTGAATATGAGATTTATGTATACATATAAGCTTATGTATGTCAATAATTACTTCATATCACTTAAGATAAGTATATTATGACTCCATTTACACCTTAATAAGTATTATTAGGCCATGGATAAGCTATTTAAACTATTATAAATTATATAATAGAATAATAATTATATATATATATAATAAAATAATATATATTATTATTTTAACCTTATTTTTAAGATATAAGCTTAATCTAATTAAGGTTATCTTATTTTAAGCATAAGAAATACTCAGTCCTAAGGATATTTAGGCTGACAAGACCCATGGGGGAAGAGGAAAAGAGTGGCAGGTATCAAGAGTTGAGAGTATAAATGACTGGGGAAATGGGTTAGTAGAGGTAAGAAAGTGGGTTTTTTGGGGGAAGATTGAAATAAGAGACTTTTCTCTTCTGTTAATTGCGTTTGTTGATGGTATTGTGAAAAGTCTTGTCCATGCTTTGTGAACCACCAGCTCCAGGAAGAGCTTTCACAGGAGATATTTGTAGTCATGCAGAAGTAAACTTACTGGGGTGGAGCATAAACAACTCAAAGCTCTTCTGTGTGCTTTGTTTTCCACCACCTGGAGGAGCCTTGCAGTGTGTGAGGCTTTCATTGGGTTGTGCCAGACTATTACCACATAGTCAGTTCTGGAGTGAAGAAGGGAGGAGATTAGGATTTTATAATTTTTTAAAGGGATAACCCAGACTGAAGATGCCAGTATATGAATTTTAGCTGCCAATTTAAGGCCAGAGGCAACCAATTTGGTGCCATTAGGTTTGAAAGAGAGGGTAGGGTCTATGGTTACTCCTAGCCACTTCAGAGAGGGAGAAGGCAGGATGGAATGCTCATTAAATGGGAGCACTGAGAGTTTATGAGAGATTTTGTTTGTTTGGTGAGTATGAGCCACTTTGTTTTGATGAAATCAAAAAATAATGCATGTTTAGAACCCCATGCAATTACTTTAGAGCACAGGGTTGACAGAGAGTTGACAACCACTCTTGGGTCTTTGTGAGACAATAAGTACAGAATCTCATAAATGTACCCTAAGGCTATAGAAAAATGTGATAAGGAGGGAAGAGTGAGGAGGTTGGAATTATATAGAACATATAGTATTGGAGAGAGAGGTGCCCCTTGTGGTAATATTTTATCGAGGAAGCATCAAGGTTATTCAATGGAGGAGAATGCAACAGAGGTGCTTCTACTTTCAAGAGAGTTTATAATCAGGTTGACTAGATTTTGGTTAAAGGGGTGGAAGTGAAGAGATGTGGCCAGTCTGGCAATGTTGACTGAAGGGAAGTCCCCTTTTAAATCAAGTTTGAGCGCTCCAATTATTTTAACTTTCCTCCATTGGTTCTTTTTCCAGGAGGTGAGGTGAAGAAGAGCATTGGAAGTACTTCTAAAGGGAAAGCCCCCATAGTATGTAGTGAGGAGGAGATAGACTTATTCTAGTAGAAAAGAGAGGTTTTTTGTGATCAGTGCTTCCAGGAGTTTCTCAAAAGTATTTAGGAGAGCAATGGGACAGTATGTGCCCAGGACCAAGTAATCTAGACAGCTAGGATTGGGGATAATAATGGTTTTGGCCCTTTTCCAAGGGGGCGGAATAGTGCACAGTATCAAGACACTGCTGAAAAATTGCGAGAAGCAAAGCCAATATTTCATCAAGACTACAGTGGAGTAGTGAGTTTAGAATGCCATCAGGTCCAAGGACTCATCCCTTTTTTGGTTTTCAGGAAAGCAGTCCTAATTTCCTGAATGGTAAAATGAGGAGAGGGGGAGGAAAGGGGGGTTATGGAAAGGTCACAAGGAATTGGAACTACTGAAGTGCCTTAAAAACTTTTTTAGGCTTCTAGAAGGCTATAAGAGACAAGATTACCATGTGAGTCACAATGGGGGGGTTAGAGTGAGGGAGAGAGGAACAGTCAAGTGACTTAGCTGGTTTGTGAAGATTTAGAGGAGTAATTGAGGATAGAAAGTTGTACCAGTGGAGTCTGCATAAATACATAATTTTTGTGAGGGAAACTTTCCTTTCTGAAAGGAGCTCAGCTTAAAAGTTAGGAGTTGGGGAGAGCTTAAATTTTCTGTGAGCTTGGTAGCAATCTTTTTCCAGGGGGTCCAAGAAACTATGGTTCCACTAAACATGACACATTGAAATGGGCTGCTGCTGTGGGAAAAAATTTTTCCACTAGCTCAGTAAACATGGAAGTAATATTTTTGGTAGCCTTTCAATAGAAGAAGGGGATTGAGAGGGGAGGATATGGGAAAGAGAGGCTAAAGAAATATGGAGGGTGGACTCATCAAAACCTTTCCAATTGCAAAAAGGTATGATTTGGGGAGGAGGAGGAGGGGTAGTGAGAGTAAGGTGGATGGCTATGGCTCTATGGTCCGAGAGGTGGGAGGTATTCTCTTTCTGATTAGAAGAACATCAGATAATTTGATCTATTGCCAACTTGTTTGCAAAAACCAGGTAAATCACTGAGGTAAACTCACTGGTATTGAAAAAAGTTGGAATTCCTGTCTGGGAAACTAAGGACAGGCTGAGATGTGAGAGAGAGACAAGGAAGGGGGTGGCCTCAGGGTGGTTGGAGTGGTGCTTAGAGGGGTCTTCCCACAGGTCATGATGTAGATTAGATTCAGAAAAAAACATGATGGTAAGGTGGAAATAAGGAGTTAGGGAGGGAGAAATAAATTGTGTAGTAGAAAAAGAGGATGGGGAATTTTTAAAAATTAGCACAAAGAAGAGGAAAAAAAGAGAGGCTGATGAAAATAAGGGATATATAAAGAGAAGGGCTTGGTACAGAGGTGAAGAGAAGAAGAAAATGCTTTGAGTTGATGTAGAAACAACAGAAGATGGGGGAGGGGGGAGGGGGGAGGAGGGAAGAAGAGGAGGGAAGAGAGGGGAAGAGGGGGGAAGAGGGGGGAAGAGGGAGGAAGAGGGGGGAAGAGGGGGGAAGAGGGGGGAAGAGGGGGGAAGAGGGGGGAAGAGGGGGGAAGAGGGGGGAAGAGGGGGGAAGAGGGGGGAAGAGGGGGGAAGAGGGGGGAAGAGGGGGGAAGAGGGGGGAAGAGGGGGGAAGAGGGGGGAAGAGGGGGGAAGAGGGGGGAAGAGGGGGGAAGAGGGGGGAAGAGGGTGGAAGAGGGGGGAAGAGGGGGGAAGAGGGGGGAAGAGGGGGGAAGAGGGGGGAAGAGGGGGGAAGAGGGGGGAAGAGGGGGGAAGAGGGGGGAAGAGGGGCGATGGAGGGGGGTGATAGAGTTCCAGCCTTTGGAAGGAGTTGGTGAGTAGTGGTCAGGAGAAAGGAAAGGCTCCTGAAACACAAGGACATCAAATTATTTAGTATGTGGTTATTGAAAAAAGAATGAAAAACAAGGAAAGATCTGTGGCAATTTATTTGGAAGAAAGAAAATAGGTTTAATGCAGGATCTTGCATGTCTGCCACTCTAGCCATCATTATTTCTTGAGTTGGCAGGAAGGAAAGTGGGGAAGGTGAAAGATGGGGGGAGGGGGTATTTTTTAAGGAGAGAAGTGAGAGAGACAAGGGGTTTCTTCAAAGAGTGATAAAAAGGAAGGGTGTCAATGCATCTGAAGCATACAGGGTCTGACAACTTGAGAGCTTTGCACAGCTTGGTGTTGTGGTGGCCAGACAATTTTGAACAGATTAGGGGGAGGGTACATTGAATGGAAAAATATCCTTTCATCTAGCACTGGAAGCAGGTGCTTTTCTCCCAATTGATAGCTTTTTCCATCTGATTTGGCCCTCTACAAAGAGAGGGCATGAATGAGAGGAAACAAGTAAGTCAGAATCATATTTATCATGTAGATGAAGGACTACTGAGGAGTGGTTTTTACCCTCTCTAGCTTCAGGGCCTTTGAGCCAGCTGATTTTGTGGAGGGATCTCAGTGTATCCAGGTGGTATTCCCTGAGGGTTCCAAGGAAAGCTTGATAATTGAGGTCAAAATAGGTGGGGATTGTGTTAGAAACCACAGGGTATGAAGGGGGCTTGAAGATCATCCCTGTGGGATCAAATCTTACCAAATGTTGGTGAGGAGAAGAAGGTCATCTTTAGAAGAGGTAATAATCTTTAAATCATTGTATTTGTGTCAAATGACCTCCTTGAACCAGAGTAAGACTTGATTTTTTGGGTTAGAGATCTTCTTAATGGAGATACAGTTATTGATAAATGCTAACAGTTTTAAATTTGGGTACTCTTTGAGTACTGGAGAATCTGGAACAGTCTGTTTGATTGTGAATGAGGGGAGGCTGGGGCATCATAGCGGAGGAGAGGGAGACAGGTTCTGGGGAAGGCTTGTGGAGGCAGCTTGGGAAAAAGGATGGCACATGGTATGGGAAGGGTTGGGTTTGGGCTGGGATGAGGAGATGCATTTGGGGGGGAGGCAGGTAAGAATGTCATTGAGTTTGGTTTCAATGTTGGACAGGTAAGGATAGTGCTGGGGATTGACTGGAGGAGATTGGTAGAAAGATTTTTGAGCAATCAGAGGAGCCATAGCTGCAGCAAGAGCCCAAATTTCCAACATAGTGGCTGTATGGCAGGTGTGTGGGAACCTTTCCTTGGAGGATCTCTTAAATTTTTTTATTTTTTGTTTTTATATAACAAATTAGGGTTAGGTTTATTAAGATAACATTTACTTTAAATGATTACTTTCCTGAAGGCTATCTTTCATTTCCCAAAAATTGCTTTAAATTTGGTTCAGTGGTTGCTGAGATTTGACCTTTAAAGAAGAGCATTTTTTAGCAAATTTCACTTAATTTATTTCATGTTTTTATATTGCATAATTAGAGAATAAGCCTTTTGAAACTCTTATCTGATGATTATATAGGCTTTTATCACCCACTTATGATTTTTATCATCAATTTTCAAAATTTTGTTAAATTTTGAAAATAAGAGTCAGAATTTGAGTTAGTCTTATTCAAATATAATGTACTTTTAACTGAATACTCTCCTGAAGTCTATCTATTATTTCCCACAAACAGATTTGATTTTGAATCAGTGGTTGCTGAGATATTTACCTTTATAGTTGAGCCTTTATTTCCCAATTTCACTTTTATTTATTTCATAATGCATATCATAACATTTAGATCATTCCTTTATCCTTACAGATTCCTCAAAATACCTTTCTCTTTACTTATTATTATTCCCTTTCATCAAGGTGTGTTTTTTTCTTTTTCTTACCATTTTAATATGTCTAAACCTTCACAAATTTTGGCTGCTCTTATCAGATTGGTAAAAATTTCATTCAACTAATCAACAAGGTAAAAGTAATAAATTTAATAAAAATTTAGGTAGATTAAACAAGTATGGGGATTTTTAAAGTCATCAAATATTTATTACTCTTTCTTAAATTTATAATAAATAAATCTGATATTTCAATTTACTAAACTAAAACAATGAGTCAAAAACCTTGTGTTGTATAAATGGTAATCATGACAACATTAAATTGTTTCATGGGGTTCCTTTAGCCAATAGTTGTGGAAAGTCCCAAACTTAGTTGCTAGAATTTTCTGAAATCTAGCTTGAGAAATTTTTATTACTTTGAAACTAGTGAATTCTACCTATCTTATTTATTTATTTATGTAATTATATTAAATTTTGGTGATTTTTTCCCCTTACTTCAAAAACATTCAGGGGAGGTTATTGCCAAATTTTCAAATCTGACATGTGAAATTGATAACTTGGAAATATTTGGTGATACCTGCCCCTTGCTTCAATAAAATGAAAGGGGGGAATTTCCAAATTTTCAAAACAGATATAAAATTTTGAAGACTTAGCTGCATTTAAAAATGTGAATTGGTGGTGAGGTGATAAAAGTATGTTGATGATGAGGACTTTCACACAGGTGTCATTATTATTTTACCATCTGAAATTCCACAAGTGTGATATTTTAGAGTCCAGTAAGGAAAAATGGTGTTATCAGAATCTAATGATATAAATATTTTTGATAAGATTTAAAGTAACTATTAAATTAGGAACTAAAATAATTATCCATTTCCTCAAGAGAGGACACATAACATTGAGCTTTTAGGAGACAGTTGTAATTCCAATCTCCAAATCATCATCATCAATACCAAAGCTAGTGGAAGTGAAAGAAAAATGAGCCTTTTAATATTTTTATTGATAAATTTTGAACCTCTCATTTATTTGATTAGTATTGATGTCAATTCTCCCATTTATTTTCTTTTTTACTTCATTTTCCATCAACAAGAAGCCATCGACCTTTTATGAAGGTTGATATCCAATTTTTATGGAATTCTAATATCCAAAATATGCATCAAATTTTGATTTAATTTTGAGGAAGTTAATGATGATAAAATGATCTTTCTTTTTTACCTCTCCAGACTTTGATTTCACAGGTGAGTGGCTTGCGTTATGGGAAGGCTGTCAGTGTGTGCTAGTATCTAAGTATGATATAATAGTAAATATTATTAGTCCTACTACTTATTGTTTAATGATTTAGTGATTAAACCTCAGGGGAAGACTAATATAATAGTTATTCTCAATATAAACTCACAATACTTGGATTTTTAAGTGTGCTAGTGGTAGAAAATAGATACATAAAATATAGTTGTAGCTTATATAAAGATAATATCAATTTATAAATGCTTTATAATATATTTATATATGATAAGAATTTTTTTATAGTGTTTATTAGATGTGAATTAAGTAAGTGATGTCTAATAACCTCTCAAATCCTCCTTTACTTATACCAAAATCCACTGGAGTGCACAGACCTTCAATCCAGATGATTTCACTGCCATACCCAGAAATTAAAGCAATTTGAGGGCCCATCAACTCCCCATGGCGTCCACTTAAAGCATTTTCAACACCCAGACATCCAGTAAGGACTCTCCATCACAATTAATGATACCACAGACCCATAACATAAATAGAATAAACAGATAAATGTGGATACCATACAGAAACAAGTAAAATAACTCATCCAAAAAGTATATAATAAAAACCAAAGCATATAAAGGAACCAAATTAGCTATCAGAGCCACCAATAGCATCCCCAAGCATCCATATTAACCCAGTAATGATATCCCAACCCATAAATCCGTGAAAATCCATCACAGGAAGCAGATTAAGTTGTCCAAACTGGATATATGTGCCTAAAAAAGGTGTATATGCTTGTATAGGCATTGTGAGTCCACTGAATACATCCATATGACATAAAATAAGCAGAAAAGTAAAGTTTATAAGCTATTAAGAGGTTAAAACCCACTTATAGACCTAAATATACATAATATAACCACATATTTCACTGAATATGAGGTTTATGTATACATATAAGCTTATGTATGTCTATAATTACTTAATATCACTTAAGATAAGTATATTATGACTCCATCAACACTTTAATAAGTATTATTAGGCTATGGATAAGCTATTTAAACTATTATAAGTCATAAAATAGTGTAATAATTATATATATATGTATTATAACCATATATATTAGTATTTTAACCTTATTTTTAAGTTATAAGCTTAATGTAATTAAGGTTATCTTATTTTAACCATAAGAATTACTCAGTCCTGGTGATAACTAGGCTGACACTCCCTCACCCAAAAAACAATAAAAAATGTTAAGACATTTTAATTAATAAGTAAGGAGTGAATATAAAAATAATATTTTAATTTTCTATAATTTATATACTGAATTAACCAGTTTTATTTTGATTTAAATGTTTTCAAGTGATTTTTAAGATCAGAGATTTTATTTTTTGGAATCCACTGGTCATATTCACTTGATTTATTTTTAAACCTTAATAGATACTCAACTCCCTTTTCTTTTGTAAGGTGTCTCTTTTTAAGTATCTTTTCAATTTATGCCTTTTCAACTATTTCTTCAGGTTGCTGTTTATGCTTTACTAATCTTCTTGGAAATAGAGCAGTATCTTTAGAATGATATGGTTTTATAAGAGAAATAGGAAATACTAGATGTTTTTTATCATATGGTGCATATAGAATAACTTCAACAGCATTGTTACCAACCATCTTTTCTACTACAAATGGTCCAATTAATGGATCCTTCAATTTAACATTACCATTTAAATTAAACTGTAGTGTAGAAATAAAGACTTCATCACCCTCTTTAGACATTTGCTCTTTATGAGCTTTATCCCATCTTTTCTTCTCATAATCAAATACCTTATTTATACATTATTGAACATGCTTTCTGAAAAATTGTTGCATATGAAAAAAAGATTTTTTACCTGGATGGATATCCAATCTAGGTAATTTATTAAGAGTTTGGTCAGGGGTATTAGGTACATAACACAACCATAACTCAAATGGCTTCTTGCCAGTGAGAGAATTTATTGTACTATTGTATGCAAATTCTAAACCAGGGATAAGGGTTACCAATTTATGAGTGAATTTGTCATTTTCTTTAAAGTAAAGACCAAAAGCACAATATCTTCTTATCATATCTTCTAAAGGTTTGTATCATTCATTCTGCTAGCCCATCAGTTTGTGGATGGTGTGCTGTAGAATGTTTTAATTGACACCCTGAATCATCCATAAGTGATGTCCAGAACTTGGAAGTGAATTTAGGATCTCTGTTTGAAACTATTTATTTGGGGAATCCTGCTGTATCTAACATTTGTTTCCACCATAAAAAGCTAATTACTTTACAGAAACCTCTTTGTGGGTAGGAATAAATTTGCACATTTTTGTAAATCTATCTACAATTACCCAGCAGGAGTTATAACTCTTATGCCCTGCTATTGGCAAACCTGTTACAAAGTCTATGTTAACTATTTCCCAAGGAGATTTCAGTTGCTCAATTTGTTTTAATAAACCAGCTCTTTTCCTGTTAATCTTTTAGATTTTTGACAAGAATCACATGTTTCAACATATTTTTGAACATCATCAGACATGTTAATCCACCAAGCTGTATTTTTTACTCTGGTTAATGCTTTATGGAAGTCAAAATGACCTGCTAATATATCATCAGGACATATACTTAACATTAACTCCTTCATTGAGGGGGGAATTACAATTACATTGCTTAATTTCTTCCTGTAATATATAAAACCATCCTCAATGGAAAATTTTCCTTTTTCTAATGCTTCCTTATATTTTTGTGGTAATGTTTTTATTAAAACACTCATTGAAGCATTAGATGGATCATTTAATATTGTAGTAAGCTTACTTAAGTCAGGATCTGAAGCTTAATTTTCAAGAATTGATTTCATAAATTCATCCTCAAGGTCTACAATATAATTGCCATAAATGTTAATGATCTCTGTTTCAGGAAAATAAGCAGGATTATCATCATTATTAGGTAGAGGTACTCTAGATAAAAAAACTACATTAGAGGGTATTTTCCTGCTCTATGTGTAATAGTCATCTTCCCTCTGTACTCTTGTACAGCTAATTGCCATCTAAACATATGTCTATTAGGAGTTTTCATGTTTAAGAGTGACTTAATTGAACTACATTCAGTTATTAACTCAAATTTTTGGTCTTAAATGTAATAATGCAACTTCTCAAGAGCCCATACTACTGCCAAACATTCAAGTTGAGTAGCACCATATTTCAATTCACTACTTCTTAGAGTACGTGAAATATAGCAAATTAATACTTCTGACATTTTCCCTTCAATAAGTTGTTTTTGATGCAAAGCAGCACTTAAACCAATAAAATTTGCATCAGTATACAATTCAAAAGGTAATTGGAAGTTTGGTAATCCCAAGATAGGAGCTTTCATCAAAAATTCTTTCAAATTATAAAAATCCTGTTGTCTTTAATTATTCCAAATGAAAGCTTCTGATTTCTTTATCAGTGTGGTAAATGGTGCAGCAATTAATTGGTAGTTTTTTATATATTGTCTATAATAACCACACATAACAAGAAAAGATTGTACATCCCTTAAATTTTGAGGAATACAAATATTCTTGATTTCAGCCACCTTATTTTGGTCTACACATATTTGTAAGCCAGATACAATATGACCAAGCACTTTTGAAGACTAAAACCCAAATTTACATTTTTTCAATGCAAGGGTCATTTTTATTTCATCCATCTTCTGAAAACCTTCTTTAAATGGATTAAGTGTTCATCATATGTCTTAGAGAACACTATGATGTCATCAATGTATACCATTAACCATCCCATAATAATTTCAGTATGGAATGTTATATCCATTAACTTTTGAAATACTGAAGGAGAATTTTTTTGGTCCAAATGGCATCCTGACATATTTATATATTCCCATATGTGTTGTTATCAATAAAAAGTTCTGTGAATTCTTTTCAACAGGAATTTGATGGTACCCTTTATTTCCATCTAGGCAAATTATGTATTTATCTGCTTTAAGGGTAGCATGTATAGAGGCAATCCTTGGAAATGGGTAAATATCTTCTACTTTAAATTTATTTAATGCTCTACAACTACTTCACAGTCTTGCTTTATCTTGTTCATAAGAAATTAGAACTGGTGATATCACATAATATTTTGGTGTAGTTTCAACCTTTTCAATAATGTTAATCTTTAAAAACATCTTAATATTTTCCTCTATGTCTTTCCTCTTCATCGGTGAAGCAGGGTATGGTTTCTTTTTAAGACTAGCAGGAATATTATCCATATCACAGGTTAAACTAATTTTTATCTCATGATCTTTTACAAGGCCAAGTTCATTGGTCCCATGTGCAAAAGCCATTAGAAATGCTTTAACTAAGTCCAAAATATTTGTCCTCTCAGCTTCACTTATCTGAGTGCCAAATGATGCTTTAGAAATTTCTGTTTCCAGAAGTTCCATCTCATTGAATTCTCTTCCTTTTAAAGGAATATCTATCACTGACTCAATGTGTAAGACTGTGTTATAAGAATTTATTTTAAATTTTCTTATAACATACATGCCAATTGTAAAATTATTATAATGGGGCGTCAGTTCTGGCAAATCCGCACTTAAATTTGACCAACTCTGCACTTATCTAAGTGCGTTTTTCCAAAACACACTAGCCCCAACACTGGTGGATTTCAAAACAAAAAAGTCACTTATTTCACTAAAATCCACACTTTCTCAACCAAAAGTGCTGATTTCACCATCAAGTCCCATTTCACTGATTTGTCAGCATCATCCCATTCATACGCAGCACTCCACCACAGCACTCCGCAGAATAACACTTCATAACTCAAAACATTGTACATCATTTACATTTTTATATCATATCATATAAGAGTCATACCTTCCTCACTTTCAAATTGTGATAAATTACATAAAGCAATGACTTTCATGGCTCAATGTCTGGGAGGCATTATAAAACTGGTACATAACAAGAAAAGAGATTAAGAGGTAGAAGAAATAAGTAAAAAAGAATGTAAACATGCCTGGTCAAAATGTTGTAATAAAATGTTGAAAATGTTAGGAAGGGGTGTGTGCCAAAGATTGATGGGTAGGGAGCGAGGAAGGTCAGTGTGTCACATGTGACAGGTATGGGGTAAGAAAGGAAGGGATGTTGTGGCCAACATGTGGTTGTGAAAAAAAACGGGAAAAAAGTGCTGATTTGAGGTCATAACTGACACCCTTTTTTGAAATAAGTGACTTTTTTGCAAAATTTAAGTGCTGATTTGTAAGTGCTGATTTGGTTTGAAATCCACACTTAAGTTAAGTGCATATTTGCCAGAACTGACACCCCCTATTATCAGGGTCTAAATTTACACCAAAATTAGTCAGAATATCATTTCCAATGATTAAGCAGCTACTAAAATTAGTATTATACATTACTACAAAGTCACAAGTTACTCTAACATAACCATGTTGATGTTTATAGAAAACAGCAGCTTTTTATCTACCAATGGGGTGTATTACTGCTCTAAAACCTCTCCAATGTTTACTTTTAAGGGATTCAAGCTTTGAATTATAATCACTATCAACTTTCTGTAATGTATTTGCAGAAAAAACAGAACCAGTAGCTCCTGTTTCCAATACTATATTTAAATTTTCTCCAGAAATGATAGCTGTAACCGTGATAGGTGTCATTTTTAAGTTATCAGCTTGTATATCCTTAATGATTTCAGCATCCTCAAAATTCATTAAATATTTATTTGAGTCCATACTTAATATTGGATTTTCAAAGATGGACAAATCATCTTCCAATATACAGACTTCATTTTCATCACTATATGAGATATTACTGTGATAATCACTTGAATCTTTACTTTTTTCTGTTTCAATTTCAGATTCATATTGATTTTCAACAATATTTATATTTTTCTCACATTTTTGACTTTTAATACAAAGCTTATTACACTTATAACAAGTATTAGTTTCATACTTTTTTAGTACTACAGGTGCAGTAGGTTTTTTCTGCTTTTCCTGCAGTGTTTTTGAATTCTGATTTTTCACAGGTTCATAATTTTGTTTATAAGTGGTTTACCTTGCTTCATACTTATGGTTAAAAAATATTTCATTACAAATTTTAATAAATTCTGAGTATTCATTAACCATTATTTTTCTAGCTACAACAATGTCTCTGACAGATATAGGTAATTTATATATTATTTTATCCTTCCATAAGTTAAAATCCATTTTTGGCTCAATGGCTTTGAATATTTTATTTATATTAATTAAAAATACCATAGGTTTGTCACCATTCAATGGATTATACCTAGTTTTCTCATATAATCTTTTCTGAGTTAGTCTGAATTTAGAACCTCCAAATCGTTTTTCAATCAGGTTTTTCCATTCAGCCCAAGAGTAATCTTTACCCTCACTTAATAAAGCTTTAAACCATAATAAAGCAACATCCTTAAATAAAGAAATAAATTTTGATGTTATTACTTCATCTGGTAACTTCTATGAGAATTTTAAACTGTCAATTCTTTGAATAAAACACTTCCAATCAGAGCTGGCTTCCCCATCATAAGTTGGGTACTGATCAATCTTTTTCCAGCTCTTCTGATTGGATTTATTCTCACTAATATTGGGTAAATTCAATAACTCATTCACTCTGGATAAATGGTCTTGTATTTCCTCTTGCACAGATTTGTGACTTACATTTGTCTTCTCAGACTTGAAACTTCCACCAGATGGTTTTACTTCTGGTGGCATTGAAAATGATTGAGATTTATTTTTACAAATGAAAGTATTATTATTATACTGTGTATACTTATGATGATCTTGATTCATTAGTAGATTAGAAGTTTCAATCTCAACTTTAGTTAATATTTGTAACAGATCAGAGGCACTCTGATTTGTTTGTGCAAAAGATAACTTTGTTCTTGAGTCACATTTTAATAAATGTGCTTCATAAAAATTTTCTAACTCACAGAATTTGTTTGAAAGGTCACTATATTTATTACTTAAAGAATCATAATCAAGAGTTAGAGCCAAGCTTTTATTCTCTAAATCTTTATTTCTTTTTTCCAATTCAGAGATATTCACTATCAAGGAAGAAATTGTTTCACTTGTGAGCTTAATTGTCTGTTCCTCACACTCAGTCATTCTATTCCATAATGCTGAAACAATTCTATGGATAGTTGGGTTACTATTAAAATAATTCATTTCTTCCTTCTCACATTATTCAATATTTTGTGAAGTTCTCCTCTCACTAATAAGTGGTGGCAACTGAGGGTTAACTGTATTATTATTGTAAATATTACTATTGTTATTAACAAAAGATAAATCAGGTGTATCTACATCAAAACCTAATTGTCTTAAGTCCTCCTCAATTTTCTGAACATATTTCACATCAATATTATTACCTATATTGTAATCATTAGTATTGTGCTCAATCTGAGAGGTTAATCTACTTACCACAGGATAGGAGCAAGCCCTGACTTTTGGCGCTTTTGCTTACCTCTGTAGGGATGAGCTGAAGTTGTCTGGTGAGGGGGTGGATCCCTGTTGCAATTGTGGCTTGACCACTGCTGATGGAGACAATCCCACTTCCATTTCTCTACTAATATCTTTACTTGGGACAGAATTGATCCTCCTTGGGCAGGGTGATGTTGGTATGGATGCCCTCCCTTTAAATCTGCCAAAGTTTGGTTCATTTGCTAAAATCCCACCTTGCAGTTGTTTTGCAGCTGTTCTACCTCCTTTAGTATGATAGATCTTGACTCCTCTAGTCTCAGAACCTGTTTGGACAGATGGGAAAGTTGATCCTGAAGAGGAGGTGAAGTCTTTTTTATAGTTATATTTTTTAATAAGGCATCCTTTTCCTCTATGTCCATTTCTTCTGGCTGTGGGTAGGATCGGCCCTACATAGTGATGTCCTGGAACAGTGTTTTTAGCTTTAGACCTGGTGTTAAAAGCAGGTTTATAACTTACATTGTCCTGTGGAGCACTAATTATGACTTAAGTAACTATTCTTCATGTCTAAAAAATAGAAGCCCTGTATGGTAATTAGTAGACAAAAATTATAAGCAATATAATTACTAATAAAAGAACTGGAGCTTACCCTGAATTTATATCTTTATTTATTTAAACAAAATATAAGAAAAACTCGAAAAAATCTATTAAAAATAGAATAAAAAGTTTAACTAGACCTTTAATAGGGTGAATAATTACCTTACCAAGCTTTAACCAAATACCAATTTAATTTAGTGTTATATCGGTGACCAAATACCAAGTGAGATTGTGTTTATATTGGGAACAGTTACTACTGTAAATACCTAATTTTTATTATAAAAAATTAGTAAAATTATTATAAGGGTTCTTTTCTACAATCAACAAGATATGATGACCCACTAATGTTCTAAAGAACCAAATATATTGTTTGTATGAGATATAATAGAGTTAAAAATCACATCCTAAGGCATATACTAAATAATAAGTAATAATTAAGGAGAGCCCCCAACTTTCAGTGTGTGCTAGTATCTAAGTATGATTTAATAGTAAATATTATTAGTCCTACTACTTATTGTTAAATAATTTAGTGATTAAACCTCAGGGGAAGACTAATATAATAGTTATTCTCAATATAAACTCACAATACTTGGATTTTTATGCATGCTAGTGGTAAAAAATAGATAAATAAAATATAGTTATAGCTTATATAAATATAATATCAATTTATAAATGCTTTAAAATATATTTATATATGATAATAATTGTTTTATAGTGTTTATTTGATGTGTAGTAAGTAAGTGATGTCTAATAACCTCTCAAATCCTCCTTTACTTATACCAAAATCCACTGGAGTGCACAGACCTTCAATCCAGATGATGTCACTGCAATCCCTGGAAATTACAGCACTTTGAGGGCCCATCAACTCCCCATTGCATCCACTTCAAGAAGTTTCAACACCCAGACCTCCAGTAAGTACCCTCCATCACAATTAATGATACCACAGACCCATACCATAAATAGAATAAACAGATAAATGTGGATACCATACAGAAACAAGTAAAATAACTCATCCAAAGAGTATATAATAAAAAACAAAGCATATAAAGGAACCAAATTAACTATCTGAGACCCCAATAACATCCCCAATCATCCATATTAACCCAGTAATGATATCATAACCCATAAATCCATGAAAATCCATCACAGGAAGCAGATTAAGTTGTCCAAACTTGATATATATGCGCCTGAAAAAGGTTTATATGCTTGTATAGGCTTTGTGAGTCCACTGAATACTTCCATATGATCTAAAATAAGCAGAAAAATAAAGGTTATAGGCTATTAAGAGGTTAAAACCCACTTATAGACCTAAATATACATAATATAACTACATATTTCACTGAATATGAGGCTTATGCATACATATAAACTTATGTATGTCTATAATTACTTAATATCACTTAAGATAAGTATATCATGACTCCATTGACACCTTAAAAAGTATTATTAGGCTATGGATAAGCTATTTAAACTATTATAAGTCATAAAATAGTGTAATAATTATATATATATGTATTATAACCATATATATTAGTATTTTAACCTTATTTTTAAGTTATAAGCTTAATGTAATTAAGGTTATCTTATTTTAGCCATAAGAATTACTCAGTCCTGGGGATACCTAGGCTGACAAAGGCCTTTGTGATGAAGCATTTTTTGAGGTGCCTTTTGAGTGTTGGATTTTCTGGGAAGCATAATGAAATTGGTACGTTAAAAGAAAAGAGATTAAGAGGTTGAAAACATAAAAAAAACATTCCTAGAATCTCAGTGAGGGGTATCTGAAAAGGATTGATGAGAGGATGGAGGTCTGGGTGTCACATGTGAAAGGGAAAGGATGAGCAAGGAAGGGATGATTTGGCAAACATGGGTTTGAGAAAAACAAATTTTTGAAAAAAAAGGCTTATTTGAGGTCATAACTGACACACATTTTTGAAATAAGTGACTTTTTTCAAAATTTAAGTGCTGATTTGGTTTGAAATCTGCACTTAACTTAAGTGTGGATTGTCCAGAACTGACACCCCATATTTTGATTTAATTACAAAGAATGTTGAACCCATACACACAATTATATAGATAACTCCAACTCTCATTGACCTCCTAAATAAACCATCATTACTTTATCACTGACCCTCCAAAATAACCCACAGATCCTTTGACCATACTTCTATTCCTACTCACAGATCCTTAATTACCCTCAGATACACAGTAAACCACACTTAGAATATACCATTGACCACAGAACTAATAAACCATACTTTTGCTTAAGATTGAAAAGTATAAGCATATTATTGACTAATTTAGAATTTAAGATTTAGATAGCATGGTAAAATCAAGGCACACAAAGGGAAATTGTCAGCCTGGATATTCCCAGGAATGAGTGAGAAGTACTTATAAATTATTCTAAACAAATGTAGTATAAATTTTTAAAATAAATCAAGGTACACAAGCTGTATACATAAGTGAAATTTATGATAAAATACAATATATGCCATTATAACACCTTATATACATGAATATATCCACCATTTATAAGTCTTATGTACTTAATATTAAGTTGTAATATTCAAGGATAATATTTAAGACCTTAAATATAAGGCTACATAGTTTTTAAGTAGACTTAAAGCTGTTGTTTTCATTGTTTTATGTGAAAAACAAGAAATGTGCTTTAAATCACTTAAAAGTTGAATATATGCACTAAAAATTTAATAATCTTAAAAATGTGCCTTGAAAGATCAATTTTTCTTAATAAGTACTATTTATTTGTCTATTCAAATGTATAAAAATAACACTTTTCAAATTTGGTGTTTTTTATGCCAGAAATGGCTTCTGTATACTGGCCACATACTTCCTGTAATTTTCTTGTGTGAATAGCTTCATTTTTAGAAAATTTAGCCTGTTCAAAGTATAATTACCCCAAATTCTTCACTCACTGTGGTGAAAAACACTGAAATAGGTGGCAGCCACTTATTTAGTGTCCTAATTTAATTATAGGTGCATTGACCTTGTAATATACACTAATCTCATTAATAACTTCAAGCTTGGTGCCTTTAATTCACCACCACATTTAAATTTGCATAAATTAGTTAAGTATTTACCTGTGAAAGTGCCTTCCAAGGACTGCATGTTGTCACCCCACATCTCATGTCCTTTTTTGGGTTTCTCAGTGGTTTTTCAGCCAATGTTGGTCATTTTTGGATGGGGATTTCATGTAGTAATTTGGAAAAATTGGCTTCATTATTTCTACTTTTTATTGCCCTTAATATTGTGTAATATTTGGTGCTATTTTTTCTTTTTTTAGAATTTTATTTTAAGATATTAAAGGCATATACTCTCTTTTTTTCTTATTCTTATATTTTGATGGATTATCCCTATTACTCCAGGATTTTGGCAGGTGATATCATTTTAATTATGTTATTGGTCATTCTTTATGTTTATGGGAAAGTGTATTAGTTAGAATGAGGTGTCATTAGCTGTGTATAGGACTGGTAAATCAAGGGGGTATGTTGGAGAATTTTTGGGTATAAAGGAGGGGGTTTTTGGTCTTGTTTTCTACATTCTTTATCATTAAAATCTAAAAATATAACCAGTAAAATTACAGTAAATATCAATAGTACTTTTAAATTTTTTGAATAGTATCTGAATTATTACATCTATTTTTCTACTAACTATAAGATTGTAACCCATTTATAATTAGTGAATTAAAATTACTGAGACCCTTATTTTGAGTTATATTTTAATACTTATTGGATTTGTAAAACAGTATTCATACAGGACCATTAGAATATTCTAGACAACTGAAAATTGTAAGCTATACTCAGCCTGACAATTGGGGACCTTTTCTCAATAATTCTGTTGGTTATCTTCCAGTAATTAAAAATTCAAAAAGTTACTCCAAGTAAATAAAAATCCATATAGGAATATTTGGATAATTACAACAGGTTGGGGTAACTTATATAGTGATTTCTGAAAATTAAGCCTTGTTATACAATAAAATCGTGATATTGAATCAAACATTTTACCACTAATTAAACATAAAAATTGTTATTAGTGGGAGTCTCTCAATAGACCAGGTAATTTTTTAATCTTTGCAGATGATAAAACAGATAATAAAAACTGATTAATTGTTTCTTTTAAACAAGAATTTTACTCCCTTTTTATTTGATTGTAAAACTCATTTTATATTTAGAAAGAATATTACTGACAATTTTTTTAAATATAAAAACATGGCTACATATTGTAGACCAGTTATATCAAGTGACCACATAAAAGCATATTTGACTTTTGGCACTTATGAATTCACTTAATACCTAAAAGTAATTAATTAAGTTGTCTTCAGTAGTTTTAAATAATACTGATAAAACTCCTTATTGAAGTTTTAATAACTCATATTTCCTTTATTTCATTTAAATTCCACATAAAAATGTCTGACAACATAGACAATGTGAGTAATAAGGTAAAACCTTCAAATCTAAGACCTAGAGCTGAAAAACCTTTTGCAGGACACTCAAATGGAGGATGTCTCCCCAACAAACAGCAACTTCCAACAGATGTCTTGGGAAGAAAAGCAAAGACTGTTTAAACAAGTATCAATAAAGAAAACAAAAAATACATTACAAGAATAAATTAACTCCCTATCAACCCATCTAAATACCCTAAAAATAAAATTCAACAAAATGGTGGACCAAATATAAAATTTGGAAAAAAGAGCAGCACAAGGTTTCATAGAGGTCAACTAAGCTCTAGTAGAATTAAAAGCCCAACCAACAACAGTAGTTTCAAACCCTTCCATGGTTGCACCAGCAGCACCTTCAGCCCAAGAGGAGGACAAAAAAATTACAGTAAGCAAATGGAAATAGGATTGGTATGCCCAAAACTACACCAAGCCTCCACAGCAGGGTTCCAGAAGTGACCCTTACAGGGGAAAGACAAGGAGAGGCAGGGGAAATGGAATAAGACCTTGGTAAGTCATCCATCTTCTCATGATCAATTATATGACACTAAAAATGAATTACTTATAGGTGATGAAATTGATAGGGATATTGTCAGCCAGGCTATTCCAAGAGTCCAGTAAATGATATGTAACTTATAAAACCTGAAAGAGTGGGTAAGAATTGTATTTAATGAATATAAATTATTATTTTATTGCATAATAAAATTATATAGTATTTTATTATATACAAGTGTTATATTAATTTTATTGGTTATATAAATTTTTATATACATTTAAATTAAACATAATATAATATATTCTACAAATAATGGCGCATTTTTATGTTACTTAATAATTATAAATTTATATTTAATTAATTGAAAAAAAACATATATTATAATTATAAGCGTAAAATTGACTTATAATATATTTAAATTAATTATTTAAATTTATATATAACACCATTCATATAATACTAAACAATAATTAATGACGCTTCTTTTGACCCTTAATTATGTCAGGAAAAACCAATTAAGTAATTTATACTAAATTGAGATTAATTACATGTTTTGTTGCGTCAAAGTATTTTTTTGTTTCACTTAAAATATCTGTCAGCCAGGCTATTCCAGGAGTCCAGTAAATGATATATAAATTATAAAACCTTAAAGAGTGGGTAAAACTTGTATTTAATGAATATAACTTAATATTTTATTACATAATGAAATTATATAAGAATTTTATTATATACAAATGTTACATTAAATTTATTGGTTATATATATTTTTATATACAATTAAATTGAGCATAATATAATATATTCTAAAAGTAATGGCGCATTTTTATATATTTAATAATTATAAATTTATATTTGATTAATTAAAAAAACATATATTATAATTACAAGTGTAAATTTGATTTATAATATATTTAAATTAATTACTTAAATTTATATATTAACTAATACCTCTCATATGACACTAAACAATTATTAAGGACGCTTCTTTTGACCCTTAATTGTGTTAGAAAAAAACAAATAAATTAATTTGAACTAAATTGAGATTAATTGATTGTTTTGTTGCGTCAAATTATTTTTGTTTCACTTAAAATGTTCTCTAATCAGGATGGACCATCTGTTGGGAATTATATTTCTCATAGTTCCTATGTTTCCACTCTTGTTTAGTTATTTACTATTGTCACTTACTGATTTGGGGATTAATGGCGGGGAAATTGGATTCTTAATTGGGCTTTTAATTAATTGTTTCATGTTTTTCTCTATATTGTTATGTTTCATTTACTCTTTTTGATATATTTGTTTTATTTCTTTCTGATCATTGTATTTACTGATATAGTAGCGCTTCAGAGGACCCATTGCCTATAAAAGGGCCTTGGATAATCCCCTGTAGCCTTATCACTTATTATACACTCAACAATTTAAATACAATTTTTATATTACGTTTATATTCTTTTTATTAGTAATAAAATTCTAATTAAAATTTTATATAACAATTTAAAGGTTGCTTTAAGTCTGATAGTAATTATATTGGTTGCCGCGCAGAATTCTTACTTAAATAATATTAATATTTATAAAACCAAATTGTTATTTCTTCTCAGCTCACTCGTCGTTGCCTTTCTCTCAATAAATTAAATAATTTTATTAGATTTTATTTTTTTTATTGCCTATACTCCTTTCCTCCTGCTCCTCCTCTCATTCCCTATTCTCTTTTCTCCTTCTTCTAGACGACCAGCCGACAACTGAGGGCCTATCCAAACGACGACGACGATCGAAGCCTGGCGACGAACGACAAAACGCACGGACCACCTAGCAAAACGAAACTTTTGCCGCGACTGTGTTTCGAACTTGGGTTCGACATATTAGGTTTATATAATATTAATTTTTATATTATTTTGAAGTGATTTTTCGATCACTATAGTAAGTTCACCTTTGCGCCTCTCACTCATAATACTATATTTTTATTGCAATAACAGTGATTGTGGCTTAATTGCTGATTCACTGAGTGTAAGTGTTCAATTTTTAAAAAAATTTTTTTTTCCTAGTTGAACATTATAGAGTGTTAAATCCTCTTAGTCCTAGAAGAATTAACATTATTATTAATACAAATTGAATTATTAATTTAATTTTTTTTTATTATTAATTATTGTTAATTTTTGGTTGACTTAAAAGTACATTGTGCTTAGTCCCAATATATTGCCATATTTAATATTGGTAATTAATTGGTTGAATTAACTAACTTGTTATTCCCAATTTAAACTTGCAATCCATTTTTTTTTAAAAAATTAATTTTTAATTAATACTTTATATTGAAAGTTAATTTTTCTATAATTTAATTAATTAAAAAATTTTTTTTATTATTTGGAGCAAATTATTGACTAACTTTGATTATTTTTTATAAAGTACAAAGTAAAATATTAATCTTCCCACTAGTATGTCCAACAATTTGACAGAAAAAATGGATAACATGCAAGTGGATGAGATAGAAATTGACTATGATGCTGACACTGTAAGTTCTTCTAAAGTTGGTCATAAAAAATCTTATGCTAACACAAAGAATTCTCATACTGCAGGATGTGGAAATGACAGGAAATGCAAACAAACCAAACCCCCTTCCCCCAGTACCACAGAAGGAAGTAAAGCCTCTAGTGCCTCAAGAAGGTCTTCCAAAAGGCTTCAAAATAAAAAAGCTTCCTCTGCCACAACAAATCAGCAACCTCTCCAGTCATATAAAAGAGTTGAAGACAGAAAATATGACGTACAAAGCAAAGGTAGACACATTGTGGGATCAGGTCCAAGAACTCAGGAACCAGATTCAGGCCCAGGCCCCTCCTCAATTGCCTCCCAATCAGCTTCAATTTCAGGCTCAACCTTCACAGCCACCCAGCTCAACCATCCAAAATCCAAATACTATGGAAGTAGAGCAATGGAAATGGGATTATCTAATGAGTCACTACCAGCAGAATGTGCAACACCCTCCTCATCATCAGCCTGGCCCATCCAGAACACCCAATTTCCATCCACCTCCTCATCCCTACCAACAAAGCAGGAGAAAGAAGGCCCAAGCACAATCCCAAACCCAGTCCCAGGGGAAATTTCCTCCTCTGCCATGGTAAGTAATTTGGTTGATAGTCACTTGGGTATGTTTTCTAATAAATCTTCTTCTGCAGGTAATATTATTGAACATGGTGAAAGAACAGTTAAACCTGTTAAAAGACAGCTTCCTGTAACTAGTAGCCCTATTGATGTAATTAGCAAATTGTCATTTGATGAACCTTTACATTTAACTTCTACATCTTTAATTAATCCTTCTCTTGCAATTAAAAATGATTCTGTTCCCCCTGAAATCTATAACTTAATTGAAAAAACTTCTGAGGAAATTTTGAAAGATACCCTTGATTTTAATATTGTGAAAGACAAACATGTGAGAGATGTGTTAATCCATGAAAATGATAGATTAAATAATTTACACTTGCAATGTAGAGTGAGTTCTTCTGTACAAGATACAGCTTATTTAAAAATCAAAGAAACCTTGAATATTGTTCTTAGTCAACAAAAACAAATAAGAAGTGACCATAGAGCTATCTCAGATAGAAATATCAGTCTGCATAAAACATTGAGTGAATTGAAACCCCTTATTGAGGAAAATTATTCTTTCAAAAATGAAATAAAATCTCTACAAAATGAGTTGAAGAAACTAAAGAATGACTTCCATGCACTAAGTACCAAACACTCAGTTTCTGAGGACAGAAATGTTCTATCTCTTGCAAAAGTGAATGACCAGATGTCTGAAATTCCAAGAATAAGAAACTATGTGTCTGACCTACAGGAAAAGTTCTCAACCTTAACCATCAATAATGAATTAAATGAGATTTCTGCCAGTAAGCTGCATAAAAATAAAGGGAAAAAACCTGAACAAAGTTCATCCTTTCTTCCTCATATTCCAACCATTAAACAAACTGACAATGAGTCTGTAAAATCTTTTGCTACTAGCAAAAAATCTTGTGATAATCATGCACCAGCTGTTTCTGTAAATAATGAAATTTCTGAACACCTGGCTAAACTTCAGGAATTATTACTAATGAATAATTCAAACCAAAAAGTGGACCATCCCAGTAGTCAGAAAAATTGGCCTAAGTTAGACCAATATCCTACCTTTGATGGTGATTCTTCCTCTGATTGGCAACACTTTATCCAAAGAATTGATAATTTAAAGAGATCTTATAAACTACCTGATGAGGAAATTGTTTCTAAGCTAATTTCTTTATTTTCCAATGTAGCCTTGATGTGGTATGAATCTGTCCTCTTAGATAACAATCATTATACATGGAATGATTGGAAATCCTTGATTGAAAATCAGTTTGGTGGTTCAAAATTCAGGTTAGCTCAGCAAAGACTGTATGAGAATACTAGATATGTATCCTCCTCTGTTGAAAAGCCCATTGTTTTTCTGATGAAAATAACTAAAATCCTTAGAGCAATTGATCCAAAGATGGATTATGATATTTGGAGAGATAAAATTTTGTATAAATTACCAAATTCTCTTAGGGATTTGATTGTGGCTAGAACTGAGCATGTAAGGGAAAATTCTTCTTTCATTAATATCTGTAATGAAGTACTACTCAACCATAGATATGAACCAAAGAATTATCTTAGTAAATCTTATAATGATCAGAATAAACCTTCTATAAAGCTCCCAGAAAAATCTGGTAAACCCTCTGCCCCAGTTGCACCTAAAAAATATGCAACAAATACTTGTTATAAATGTAACAAACCGTGGCAGAAGGGTCATGTTTGTGACAAGAAAATTCATCTTGTTGAACAAAATGAAGACACTGATGAACTTGAACTTGATGTCAATAATTCTTCCAGTGACTGTGAAAGTAATATCTCCTATGACAATGAATCTGTTAAAGATGTTTTAATGTTGGAACATGATGTCCATCATTTAAATAATATATCTGAAGATTGTGTATTGAATTTATCTTCAGTAGAAAATGCTGAGATAATTAAAGATATTACTAACAATTCTATTCCTATATCCCCTTTAAAAGCACCTGTTATCATTAATGGTAAAAATGTTGATGTAGTTCTTGATTCTGGTGCTGGAGGAAGTGTAGTATCTGAAAAAGCTTTGGCTTCAGTGGATAAGGAATATTTGAGTAAATTATTGCCTATAACTTCTGAAAAATGGAGAGGGTATGGTTCTACCTTATTCCCTATTGGCAAATACAAAACCTCTGTATTCTTCAAATATAATGGTGGTTTTGTCAGAGCTATTTGTGAGTTTGTTGTCATGAAAAATGATAATTTGAGCAATTGGTTTATTATGGGAAATGATATTTTAACCATGTTTGGTGTGAAACTGGACCCAGCAAATAATTGCTTTACCTTAGGAATGAATGGGAAAAGAAAATTCAAAATTTCTTCTCCTAAACCTTCTGGGCATTTGTTAAAATCTTGTAACTCACTGACCCAATGTAAAGGTAGAACAACAACTGAAATGGATGATTTATTACATGAAATAAATACCGCTTCTTTTGGTGATCATTTGACTAATGAACAAAAGGATTCTATTGTTGCCTCTATTACCTCTTTCCCTATGGCTTTTGCTCATGGTTCTCATGTCTTGGGAATTGTTCAGGAAGAGATGAAAATTACCTTATCCTGTAATTTGAGTGATATTCCTCCTTCCCTTAAGAAAAAACCATATCCTGCTTCTCCATCAAAAAGAAAAGATATTGAAGATAATATTGAAACATTATTGAAAATGAATATCATTGAAAAAGTGGATGTCACCCCCAAATATTGTGTCATCTCCCCAGTCTTAATTTCTTATGAAAAAGATAAAGCTAGATTATGTGGAGATTACAGAGCTTTAAATACTTATACTGTTGATGATATTTATCCTTTACCCAGAATTAATTCAATACATGCTACCTTGCAAGGTGCAAAATTTATTAGTTGTCTGGATGGTAATAAAGGTTATCATCAAGTTCCAGTTGAGAAAAATTCTCAAAATTTTTTGCTTATTGCTACTCATATGGGAATATATAAGTATGTTAGGATGCCATTTGGCCCTAAAAATGCTCCTTCAGTTTTCCAAAAAGTCATGGATAACACTTTCCATCAAGAAATTATTGAAGGTTGGCTCATGGTTTATATTGATGATATTATTGTTTTTTCTAAAACTTTTGATGAACATATGATTCACTTAAATAGAGTTTTCCAAAAAATGGATGAAATCAATATGACCTTATCTTTAAAAAAGTGTAAATTTGGTTTTCAATCTTTGAAAGTCCTTGGCCATGTTGTGTCAGGCTTACAAATTTGTGTAGACCATAATAAAGTTGCTGCCGTTCAAAATGTGAAAGCACCAACTTCTGTAAGAGAAATCCAAAGTTTTTTGGGTATGTGTGGCTATTATAGACAATATATTAAAAATTATCAGGTCATAGCCTTGCCTCTTACAAAACTAACCAGAAAAGATGTTGCTTTTCTCTGGAATGATGACTGTCAAAAAGCTTTTAATACATTGAAAAATTGCTTAATGTCAGCCCCTATATTGGCTCTCCCAGATTTTAACAAGCCATTTGTACTTTATACAGATGCAAGCTTTATTGGTCTGGGTGCTGCCCTTCACCAAAAGCAAATTATTAATGATAAATCCTCAGAGGTTGTAATTTGTTATATTTCAAGAACCTTAAGAAATAGTGAATTGAAATATGGTGCCACTCAATTGGAGTGCTTAGCAGTTGTTTGGGCTCTTGAGAAACTTCATTACTACTTGGATGACCAAAAATTTGAGTTGGTAACTGACTGTAGTGCTGTGAAATCTCTCTTAAACCTCAAAACACCTAACAGACATATGTTCAGGTGGCAACTTGCTGTTCAGGAATACAGAGGAAGGATGACTATTATACACAGAGCTGGAAATGTTCACTCTAATGTTGATATGCTCTCCAGATTGCCTTTGCCAAATAATGACTCCAATCCTGCTTATGTACCTGAGGATGACACTGTTCATATACATGGTATATTTATAGTTGATATGGAAGAAGAGTTATTACAGTTAATACTGGATTCATATGATAAAGATTCTGACTTAAATAAATTAGTTACTATTTTGAATGATCCTAAGAATGCTTCAATTCAAGCATTAATAAAAACTCTTCCTGCAAAATACCAAAATGCCTTAAATAAAGGAAAGTTTTCTATTGAAGATGGTTATATTTATTATAGAAGGAAGCTTACCAATGTAATTGTTATTCCTCCTTCAATGAAAGAAACTATCCTCAAACTTTGTCATGATGACATATTAGCTGGACATTTTGATCTTGAAAAAACATTGATTAGAATCAAAAACACTGCATGGTGGGCTAATATGTCTGAAGACACAAAATTATATGTTGAATCTTGTGATTCCTGCCAAAAATCTAAAAGGTTAACAGGTAAAAGAGCAGGGTTGTTACAACATATTGAAGCACCTAGTGCTCCCTGGCAAATCATTAATATGGATTTTGTCACTGGTCTTCCTGTTGCAGGTAAAGACAGCTTTAACTCTTGTTGGGTAATAGTTGATAGATTCACAAAAATGTGCAAATTTATTCCAACCCACAAAGATGTATCCACCAAGGAATTAGCTTTCTTATGGTGGTCTTACATGTTTAATATTATTGGTTTTCCAAAAGCCATTATCTCTGATAGGGATCCAAAATTCACTTCTGAGTTTTGGACCTCTTTGATGGATATTTGTGGCTGTGAGTTAAAATTGTCTACAGCTCACCATCCTCAAACTGATGGTCTAGCTGAAAGAATGATTCAAACTCTGGAAGATATGATTAGAAGGTATTGTGCCTTTGGTTTAGAATATAAAGACAATGACAGATTTACTCATGATTGGGTCACTCTTTTGCCTGGTCTTGAATTTGCATATAATAGCACTGTTCATTCTGTCACTGAGAAAAAGCCTTTTGAGCTTTGGTTAGGTTATGTCCCAAACACTCCTGCTCAGATTCTCAATAATAAATTACCTAAGTTGGAACTACATCCTGGTGTAAAATCTTTTATGCAAATGCAACAGCTATGCAGAAAACATGCTCAGAGTTGTATTGATAAAGCATTTGAATATGAAAAGAAAAGATGGGATAAATCCCATAAAGAATACACATTTAACAAGGGTGATGAAGTGTTGATCTCTACTGTCCATTTCAATTTACAAGGTAACCACAAATTAAAAGATCCTTTTGTAGGACCATTTGTTGTTAAAAGAATGGTTGGTGATAATGCAGTAGAAGTTGTATTGTATTCTCCATATGATAGGAAACATCCTGTCTTTCCCATTTCTTTGCTTAAACCTTATACTTCCAACAGTGACTTATTTCCAAAAAGAAGAGGAAGACCTAAAAAGAACCCTCAGGAAGTCACAGAAACAGCAGAAATTGATAAAATTCTCAATGATAGAATTATCACTTCTGAAAGAGGTACTGAATATTTATTGAGATATAAGAACAAATCATCTGAACATGATGCATGGATACCTGGCAAAGAAATTTCAAATCTGCCTGCTCTGTTGAAAAAATACAAAAAGAAAAAATCTTAGCATTTTTTTTATTGTTTTTTTTAGAGTGAGGGAGTGTCAGCCAGGCTATTCCAGGAGTCCAGTAAATGATATATAAATTATAAAACCTTAAAGAGTGGGTAAAACTTGTATTTAATGAATATAACTTAATATTTTATTACATAATGAAATTATATAAGAATTTTATTATATACAAATGTTACATTAAATTTATTGGTTATATATATTTTTATATACAATTAAATTGAGCATAATATAATATATTCTAAAAGTAATGGCGCATTTTTATATATTTAATAATTATAAATTTATATTTGATTAATTAAAAAAACATATATTATAATTACAAGTGTAAATTTGATTTATAATATATTTAAATTAATTACTTAAATTTATATATTAACTAATACCTCTCATATGACACTAAACAATTATTAAGGACGCTTCTTTTGACCCTTAATTGTGTTAGAAAAAAACAAATAAATTAATTTGAACTAAATTGAGATTAATTGATTGTTTTGTTGCGTCAAATTATTTTTGTTTCACTTAAAATGTTCTCTAATCAGGATGGACCATCTGTTGGGAATTATATTTCTCATAGTTCCTATGTTTCCACTCTTGTTTAGTTATTTACTATTGTCACTTACTGATTTGGGGATTAATGGCGGGGAAATTGGATTCTTAATTGGGCTTTTAATTAATTGTTTCATGTTTTTCTCTATATTGTTATGTTTCATTTACTCTTTTTGATATATTTGTTTTATTTCTTTCTGATCATTGTATTTACTGATATAGTAGCGCTTCAGAGGACCCATTGCCTATAAAAGGGCCTTGGATAATCCCCTGTAGCCTTATCACTTATTATACACTCAACAATTTAAATACAATTTTTATATTACGTTTATATTCTTTTTATTAGTAATAAAATTCTAATTAAAATTTTATATAACAATTTAAAGGTTGCTTTAAGTCTGATAGTAATTATATTGGTTGCCGCGCAGAATTCTTACTTAAATAATATTAATATTTATAAAACCAAATTGTTATTTCTTCTCAGCTCACTCGTCGTTGCCTTTCTCTCAATAAATTAAATAATTTTATTAGATTTTATTTTTTTTATTGCCTATACTCCTTTCCTCCTGCTCCTCCTCTCATTCCCTATTCTCTTTTCTCCTTCTTCTAGACGACCAGCCGACAATATCCTTAAATCAGGCTGTACCATCTGTTTGGAATTATTTTTCTCATAGTTCCTATGTTCCAATCTTGTTTAGTTATTCACTATTTCTACTTACTGATTTGAGAATTAATGGCGGGAAAATTGGATTCTTAATTGGGGGTTTAATTATTTGTTTCATGTTTTTCTCTACATTGTTATGTTTCATTTACTCTTTGATATATTTGTTTTATTCTATTATAACTATTGTATTTACAAACATAGTGGCGCTTCAGAGGACCCATTGCCTATAAAAGGGCCTTGGATAATCCCCTGTAGCATCATCACTTACTATACACTCAACAATTTAAAAGATAATTTTATCACGTTTATTATTATTTTTATTAGTACTACCATCTAATTAAAAATTCTCAATAACAAATTAAAGGTTGCCTTAAGTCTGATAGGAATTATAGTGTTTGCCGCGCAGAACTCTTACTTAAATAATATTAATATTAAATAAACCCTCAAGTTGTTCATCTCTCAACTCACTCGTTGTTGTTTAATTTTAAATAAAATATTTTTATTACTACTTTTATTTTTTCTATTTACCTTTAGTATCTTTTCCTATTTGTTTTTCTTCTTTTTTGTCCCTTTTCTTTCCCTCTTCTAGACAACTGACCAATGATTGGGGACCTTTCCAAACGACGACGAAGATCGAGCCTGGCGACGAACGACAAAACGCACGGACCACCTAGCAAAAACAAAACTTTTGCCACGACTGTGTTTCGAACTTGGATTCGATTTCTTAGGTTTATAATATATTAATTCTTATATCATTTTGAAGTGATTATTTGATCACTATAGTAAGTTCACCTTTGCACCTCTCACTCATATTACTATATTTTTACTGCAATAACAGTGATTGTGGCTTAATTGCTGATTCACTGAGTGTAAGTGTTCAATTATTAAATTTTTTTTTCCTAGTTGACCATTATAGAGTGTTAAATCCTCTTAGTCCTAGAAGAATTAACATTTTTTATTAATACAAATTGAATTATTAATTTAATTTTTTTTATTATTAATTATTGTTAATTTTGGTTGACTTAAAAGTACATTGTGCTTAGTCCCAAATATATTGCCATATTTAATATTGGTAATTAATTGGTTGAATTAACTTGATTGTTATTCCCAATTTGACCTTGCAATCCAATTTTTTAAATTAATTTTTTATAATTATTACTTTATATTGAAAATTTTTTCTATAATTTAATTAATAAATTTTTTTATTATTATTTGGAGCAATTATTGACTAACTTTTATTATTTTTTAAAAAAATAAGAGTAAATTAAGATCTTCCCACTAGTATGTCCAACAATTTGGCAGAAAAAATGGATAACATGCAAGTGGATGAAATAGAAATTGACTATGATGCTGACACTGTAAGTTCTTCTAAAGTTGGTCATAAAAAATCTTATGCTAACACAAAGAATTCACATACTTCAGGATGTGGAAATGACAGGAAATGCAAACAAACCAAACCCCCTTACCCCAGTACCACAGAAGGAAGTAAAGCCTCTAGTGCCTCAAGAAGGTCTTCCAAAAGGCTTCAAAATAAAAAAGCTTCCTCTGCCACAACAAATCAGCAACCTATCCAGTCATATAAAATAGTTGAAGACAGAAAATATGACGTACAAAGCAAAGGTAGACACCTTGTGGGATCAGGTCCAAGAACTCAGGAACCAGATTCAGGTCCAGGCCCCTCCTCAGTTGCCTCCCAATCAGCCTCAGTTTCAGGCTCAACCTTCACAGCCACCCAGCTCAACCATCCAAAATCCAAATACTATGGAAGTAGAGCCATGGAAATGGGATTATCTAATGAGTCACTACCAACAGAATGTGCAACACCCTCCTCATCATCAGCCTGGCCCATCCAGAACACCCAATTTCCATCCACCTCCTCATCCCTACCAACAAGGCAGGAGAAAGAAGGCCCAAACACAATCCCAAACTCAGTCCCAGGGGAAGTTTCCTCCTCTGCCATGGTAAGTAATTTGGTTGATAGTCACTTGGGTATGTTTTCTAATAAATCTTCTTCTGCAGGTAATATTATTGAACATGGTGAAAGAACAGTTAAACCTGTTAAAAGACAGCTTCCTGTAACTAGTAGCCCTATTGATGTAATTAGCAAATTGTCATTTGATGAACCTTTACATTTAACTTCTACTTCTTTAATTAATCCTTCTCTTGCAATTAAAAATGATTCTGTTCCCCCTGAAATCTATACCTTAATTGAAAAAACTTCTGAGGAAATATTGAAAGATACCCTTGATTTTAATATTGTGAAAGACAAACATGTGAGAGATGTGTTAATCCATGAAAATGATAGATTAAATAATATACACTTGCAATGTAAAGTGAGTTCTTCTGTACAAGATCCAGCTTATTTAAAAATCAAAGAAACCTTGAATATTGTTCTCAGTCAACAAAAACAAATAAGAAGTGACCATAGAGCTATCTCAGATAGAAATATCAGTCTACATAAGACCTTGAGTGAATTGAAACCCCTTATTGAGGAAAATTATTCATTCAAAAATGAAATAAAATCTCTGCAAAATGAGTTTAAGAAGCTAAAAAATGATTTCCATGCACTAAGTACCAAACACTCAGTTTCTGAGGACAGAAATGTTCTATCTCTTGCAAAAGTAAATGACCAGATGTCTGAAATTCCAAGAATAAGAAACTATGTGTCTGACCTGCAGGAAAAGTTCTCAACCTTAACCATCAATAATGAATTAAATGAGATTTATGTAAATAAGCTGCATAAAAATAAAGGGAAAAAACCTGAGCAATGTTCATCTTTTCTTCCTCATATTTCAACCATTAAACAAACTGACAATGAGTCTGTAAAATCTTTTGCTACTAGCAAAAAATCTTGTGATGGTCATGCACCAGCTGTTTTTGTAAATAATGAAATTTCTGAACACCTGGCTAAACTTCAGGAATTATTAATAATGAATAATTCAAACCAAAAGATGGACCATCCCAGTAGTCAGAAAAATTGGCCTAAGTTAGACCAATATCCTACCTTTGATGGTGATTCTTCTTCTGATTGGCAACACTTTATCCAAAGAATTGATAATTTAAAGAGATCTTATAAACTACCTGATGAGGAAATTGTTTCTAAGCTAATTTCTTTATTTTCCAATGTAGCCTTGATGTGGTATGAATCTGTCCTTTTAGATAACAATCATTATACATGGAATGATTGGAAATCCTTGATTGAGAATAAGTTTGGTGGTTCAAAATTCAGGTTAGCTCAGCAGAGACTGTATGAGAATACTAGATATGTATCCTCCTCTGTTGAAAAGCCCATTGTTTTTCTGATGAAAATAACTAAAATCCTTAGAGCAATTGATCCAAAGATGGATTATGATATTTGGAGAGATAAAATCTTGTATAAATTACCAAATTCTCTTAGGGATTTGATTGTTGCTAGAACTGAGCATGTAAGGGAAAATTCTTCTTTCATTAATATCTGTAATGAAGTACAGCTCAACCATAGATATGAACCAAAGAATTACCTTGGTAAGTCTTATAATGATCAGAATAAACCTTCTATAAAGCTCCCAGAAAAATATGGTAAACCCTCTGCCCCAGTTGCACCTAAAAAATATGCAACAAATACTTGTTATAAATGTAACAAACTGTGGCAGAAGGGTCATGTTTGTGACAAGAAAATTCATCTTGTTGAACAAAATGAAGACACTGATGAAGTTGAACTTGATGTCAATAATTCTTCCAGTGACTGTGAAAGTAATATCTCCTATGACAATGAATCTGTTAAAGATGTTTTAATGTTGGAACATGATGTCCATTATTTAAATAATATATCTGAACATTGTGTATTGAATTTATCTTCAGTAGAAAATGCTGAGATAATTAAAGATATTACTTAAAATTCTATTCCTATATTCCCTTTAAAGGCACCTGTTATCATTAATGGTAAAAATGTTGATGTAGTTCTTGATTCTGGTGCTGGAGGAAGTGTAGTATCTGAAAAAGCTTTGGCTTCAGTGGATAAGGAATATTTGAGTAAATTATTACCTATAACTTCTGAAAAATGGAGAGGGTATGGTTCTACCTTATTTCCTATTGGCAAATACAAAACCTCTGTATTCTTCAAATATAATGGTGGTTTTGTCAGAGCTGTTTGTGAGTTTGTTGTCATGAAAAATGATAATTTAAGCAATTGGTTTATTATGGGAAATGATATTTTAACCATGTTTGGTGTGAAACTGGACCCAGCAAATAATTGCTTTACCTTAGGAATAAATGGGAAAAGGAAATTCAAAATTTCCTCTCCTAGAACTTCTGGGCATTTGTTGAAATCTTGTAACTCACTGATCCAGTGTAAAGGTAGAACAACAACTGAAATGGATGATTTATTACATGAAATAAATACTGCTTCTTTTGGTGATCAGTTGACTAGTGAACAAAAGGATTCTATTGTTGCCTCTATTACCTCTTTCCCTATGGCTTTTGCTCATGGTTCTCATGTCTTGGGAATTGTTCAGGAAGAGAGGAAAATTACCTTATCCTGTAATTTGAGTGATATTCCTCCTACCCTTAAGAAAAAACCATATCCTGCTTCTCCATCAAAAAGAAAAGATATTGAAGATAATATTGAAACATTATTGAAAATGAATATCATTGAGAAAGTGGATGTCACCCCCAAATATTGTGTCATCTCCCCAGTCTTGATTTCATATGAAAAAGATAAAGCTAGATTATGTGGAGATTACAGAGCTTTAAATACTTATACTGTTGATGATATTTATCCTTTACCCAGAATTAATTCAATACATGCTACCTTGCAAGGTGCAAAATTTATTAGTTGTCTGGATAATAATAAAGGTTATCATCAAGTTCCAGTTGAGAAAAATTCTCAAAATTTTTTGCTTATTGCTACTCATATGGGAATATATAAGTATGTTAGGATGCCATTTGGTCCTAAAAATGCTCCTTCAGTTTTCCAGAAAGTCATGGATAACACTTTCCATCAAGAAATTATTGAAGGTTGGCTCATGGTTTATATTGATGATATTATTGTTTTTTCTAAAACTTTTGATGAACATATGATTCACTTGAATAGAGTTTTCCAAAAAATGGATGAAATCAATATGACCTTATCTTTAAAAAAGTGTAAATTTGGTTTTCAATCTTTGAAAGTCCTTGGCCATGTTGTGTCAGGCTTACAAATTTGTGTAGACCATAATAAAGTTGCTTCCATTCAAAATGTGAAAGCACCAACTTCTGTAAGAGAAATCCAAAGTTTTTTGGGTATGTGTGGCTATTATAGACAATATATTAAAAATTATCAGGTCATAGCCTTGCCTCTTACAAAACTGACCAGAAAAGATGTTGCTTTTCTCTGGAATAATGACTGTTAAAAAGCTTTTGATACATTAAAAAGTTGCTTAATGACAGCCCCTATATTGGCTCTTCCAGATTTTAACAAGCCATTTGTCCTTTATACAGATGCTAGCTTTATTGGTATGGGTGCTGCCCTTCACCAAAAGCAAATTATTAATGATGAATCCTCAGAAGTTGTAATTTGTTATATTTCAAGAACCTTTAATTATGTCAGGAAAAACCAATTAAGTAATTTATACTAAATTGAGATTAATTACATGTTTTGTTGCGTCAAAGTATTTTTTTGTTTCACTTAAAATATCCTTAAATCAAGCTGTACCATCTGTTTGGAATTATTTTTCTCATAGTTCCTATGTTCCAATCTTGTTTAGTTATTCACTATTTCTACTTACTGATTTGAGAATTAATGGCGGGAAAATTGGATTCTTAATTGGGGTTTTAATTATTTGTTTCATGTTTTTCTCTACATTGTTATGTTTCATTTACTCTTTGATATATTTGTTTTATTCTATTCTAACTATTGTATTTACAAACATAGTGGCGCTTCAGAGGACCCATTGCCTATAAAAGGGCCTTGGATAATCCCCTGTAGCATCATCACTTACTATGCACTCAACAATTTAAAAGATAATTTTATCACGTTTATTATTATTTTTATTAGTAATACCATCTAATTAAAAACTCTCAATAACAAATCAAAGGTAGCCTTAAGTCTGATAGGATTTATAGTGTTTGCCGTGCAGAACTCTTACTTAAATAATATTAATATTAAATAAACCCTAAAATTGTTCATCTCTCAACTCACTCGTCGTTGTTTTATTTTAAATAAAATATTTTTATAACTACTTTTATTTTTTCTATTTATCTTTAGTATCTTTTCCTATTTGTTTCTCTTCTTTTTTGTCCCTTTTCTTCCCCTCTTTTAGACAACTGACCGACAGATATACTGAATTTAATTGAAAAGGATTTAAAGGATTATTCATTTTAAAATAGCATTTTAAAATTGTCTTTAAATGATGACAATATAAATAGTTTTATTTATCACAAAGATATTAATAGTAATGTTAAAATGGAACCAAATGAAGTAAATCTTTAGCCTTATGATGATACTTCTGAGTTGGACACAGGAAAAATTTAATATTTTTTGAAATAAAATTCAATGGAATCAGAAATCATTATCAAACTATTATTAAGAATTGTAAAATTGGAAGAATTCTCTAGAGAGTCAAACAATAATACAGAAAGTGTAATATTAAACCTTACACAATCCTTGAGTACTACAGCTAATAGATTAAGAGTAATAGAAAATTCAAATAAAGAATTAATAAATGAAAATAAAAAATTAACCTATGAGATTAAGAATTTACAAGATAAATTAGAAAATTCTCAGAATATTATGGCTACCATAGAGGGATGTGTAAAATTGTCTTTTTGAAATTTGAATGAGACTTTAACTCATGTACCTGTAATAAAGATAGGTTACAAAGAGTGGAAATTGAAGTAGCTAAAAGTTTGAAAAATACTGATAAATTAAAGAACAATACATCCTTTGTGAAAAATATACCAGAATATATGAAACATTCAGATTATAAACCAATTATTGAACATGAAAATAGTGTCATGGGCTCTGAGAATATAAAATCAGTGAAAGATGAAATAAATGAGCATTGATCAAAAGTAGGTGAATTACTTAATATTCCTCAGGTTAGGGAAGTAAAAATTAACCAAAAGACCTGGCCTAAGTTAGATCAGTACCCTTCTTTTGATGGGGATTCAAAGTCTGATTGGCAACAATTCATTCAGAGAATTGATAACTTAAATTTTTCATAAAAATTACCTGATGAAGAAATTACATCATAATTGATATCTTTATTTGAAGATGTGGCCTTATTATGGTTTGAATCTGTATTGAGTGAGGGAATTAACTACTCCTTTATTGAATGGAAGGCACTAATTGAAAGGTGATTTGGTGGCCCAAAATTTTGAATTACTCAGCAAAGATTGTATGTGAAAACCGGAAATAATCCAAATTTTGGGGATAAAACAATGGTATTTTTAATGAATTACCATGCAATATTTGGGGGGGACTTGCTAGCAAGTCCTCAAATTGAGGTCTAATGGAACTCAGATGGAGCTTGACTGAACTCATACTGAAATCTTACTGAGCTTTACTTTGAGCTAATCTTGAGCCCTTTATCAAGTATGGATGATTCTTTACTGAAAGGATAGTGAGATTTTAATTAAAAATCAAGATGAAGATGGTAAGGAGAACTTAATATTCTGATTAATTCATAGTATTTTTAATGCAACATAATTCAATGTTATTTTTGAGTTGAAAATGATCAATAAAAGGATTAAGAATTATATCATTCATTTCAAAAATATCACTTTTAAACTTTTTAATTAATTATTTTTTTTTTGGAAAACATATAAAATTCATACAGTGACTCTTTTTATTGGAAATTCCTGTTAACTCAGAACTTGAAACTTTAATTTTTAAGTTTTAACTCTATAAACTGATGATATCTTTGATTTATATTAATAAGTTTTAATTATTCAAGTTGTTTTTTTGAAGTTCCATTGAGTTATCTAAAAAAACCCATTGAACCATAAAAAATCTTAAATTTTATATCCCAGAAAACAGTTGAAAGCACACATAACTAAAGAAATCAAATATAAGAATTTTTTCTTTCCTAATTTATGACACAATGAATGAATCTCAAACCAATCTTATAATAAATATTAATTGAGACATCATTTGATTATATTTGTCAGGCTGAGGTCAAGTACAAAGACGTGAACTAGCTTGAATGGTCAGTTGTCTAGAAGATTTTAATGGTCCTATATGAATACTGTAATCTAAATCCAATAAGTAGTAAAATATAATCAAAATTTAAGGTCTCAGTAATATAATTCTCACTATTTTTATATATGGCTTACAATCTTTGTAGTTGGTAGAAAAATAGTTTTATAATTCAGATACTATTCAAAAGTCTTATAAATGTACTAATTGATATGTATTGTAATTTATTTGGTTATATTGGTAAATTGTAAATGATAAAGATTGTAGAAACAAGACCCACAAACCTCCTCCTTTTATACACACGGAGTTCCCCAATAAATCCCTTGATGTACCATCCAATACACAGTTAATGACGCCTCAAAACAACTAACAGACCTGCCCATCAATGTCCCTAGTCATCCATGACATAATTAGACAAGTAACAATCTTCAAAATCCTGCAATAATAAGGGAAATCCATCAAAATTAAAAAAGACAAAAAGAGAGTACATGCATATAAAACAATAATATAAAAGACTAAAGGAGACTTTTTAAGGTTAATAATAGCTTAATAATAAGGGGGATTTACTGTAGAAATGGAGGGGCTAATCCTGACATTATACTACGTGAAATTCCCATCCAAAAATAACCAATATTGACTGAGAAACCACCCAAAAACTCAAAAAAGAGCGTGGGATGTGGGGTAACTACATGCAGTCCTTACCAGGTGCTTGCACAGGTAAATCCTTGACTAAAATTAGGCAAATTTAAGCGTGGTGATGAAATAAGATGCCAAGAATGAGGTTACTAATGAAATTAGTGCATATAAACAAGGTCAATGCATTATTAATTAAGCTAGAACACTAAATAAGCGCCTCTCGCCTATTTTAGCATGTTTCCCCACAGTGGGCATAGAATGTGGGGTAATTATAGTGTGAAAAAGCTAAAATTGCTAAAAATGAAGCTATTCACACAGGAAAAAAGCAGGCAGTATGTGTCCAGTACACAGAAGCCATTTCTGGCATAAAAAACACCAAATTTGAAAAGTGTTATTTTTATTCATTTAAATAGCCAAATCAATAGTCCTAAATGAGCCCAATTTATCTGTCAAAGTGCAATTTTGATATTCTCAATTTTATAGTGCATATAGTCAACTTTTAAGTGAAATAAAGTGCATTTCTTGTTTTTTGCGTAAAACAATGAATATAACAGCTTTAAGTGTACTTAAAAATTATGTAGCCTTATACTTAAGGTTCTTAAGATTACCCTAACATATTTCTATTTAATATTAAGTACATAAGACCTATAAAAGGTGGATATATGCATGTATATAAGGTGTTATAATGGCATTTTTTGTGTATTATTTTAATTTTACTTATGTATACTGTTTGTGTACTCTCATTTATTGTTCCCATTTATAGTTCATGTGTTTAACATAACTTATAAGCACTTTTTACTCAGTCCTGGGGATATACAGGCTGACACTCGCCCACCCAAAAAAAACAATAATAAAAATTATAAGTTATACATTTTTATTTATTTCTTTGTTTAATTTTCAGGTATTCAGATTTATTCTGTAGCATTAAAGATTATACTTTAAAGAAATAAAACATAATAAAATATTATGAGTACTGGTTTTTTAACCCCTCAGCTTGTTGAACAGAAATTTATTTCTGTTTAAATTTTTTAAGAAGGGTGGATAAAATAGAAATTTTTTTTTCAGGTATCCATTCACCACAGAAAATTTGGGGGGGTATTGCTAGCAATACCCCTCATTTAAAAATGTTGGGAAGTGGTTGGAAAGCTGTTGGAAGGCTGTTGGGAGTTCATTGTGAAACCAGATTTAAATTAATTGGACAAAGATTTGGTAATCAGTTAGACCTAGGTTCAACCAAACTCAATCACAGGTTTCTTGGAGCTTGGTGATTACTTTGATTTTGAGCTGAGCACAGATTGAGCAAAGCTTGAACATATCACTTAACATATCATAATATTCACTTTCCCATCTTGTGGAAAGCAAAATTTGATATTCGTTCTAAGAATATCTACATATATTTTCTTGCCAAGTTGGTAACAGAAGGTTAAACTGTAGTATCTCAATTATTACACTAGACTACATAGATATTTGATAAAACATACAATTCAAATCAATTTTAATATTATTGAGATCACCATAAGTGTCTGTCCAAAGACTTACAAAAAGTATGTTAGTATCAAGACATCGTTCTAGGTAGTAGTTTCAATTTGGATTTTGAACTGACATCTAAAGCATTTTACTATTAGACAGAAACATAAATAAGTGTAATAAGAGTGAAATTATTCTATTTTGTGATTATAATGTAACAATAAAGCACATTTTTATTGAGAAAATTTTTCTTCCTCCACAAACCAAAATTTACTCTATAGGCTCAAGATTTATTTTTAAGCCATATTATTCATTTCAGTTATCATTGATTTACTTACAATATTTATTAAAAAGATAATAATAATACATGTGAAAGAATTATGAGCTTAGCATAGCATATGCTAAAAAGTTATTTTGTCGTTTTATTCAAAACTGATTATTCATTTTTTGCTTCAATTCATCTTTTAACAACCACTATCTTCAGATACTATTCTTACTTAATATGTCAAGTCTCAGATGTGTTGGACAGTTCTCAATAACAATCGATCAAATTTATATGAATGTAATTTCAAGATTTCAAAACTCACCGGCCCCCACTATTTTACAGCGAGGCCATTCGAATGTTCATATTTTTGGACTATTTGAAGAAAGAAAACCAACCCTTGTCGGTAATCTTTCTCAAGTGCAGAGTCAGCACATTGGACCACTATTGGGTGAAATTGGCTCTGGATCTCACCATTTAAACCAAAGAAGTGCCTTGAATCCTATGAAGACTTTCTATTTTCATGCTTACTTGGTTCCAGTTTTTGGTAATCAGTATCAACTTTGGGGATGCCTCTTTTCTTCAAGTACACTAATCAGTCTTACTAAAGAAGCATTTTCTTCTGCTCAAATCGATTTATGTCCAATCCTGAACTAAGACTCCACTATCTTTTTTAATATCCCGCACGTAATTTTTGAAGGCTCTTTCCAAATATCTCAGAGTACTCAAGATTGGAAAGCTGATCAACTTATCCGAGGAATCAAAACAGTTCTCAAAAAACATCAACTTCAAGCAATAAATTTTATGATTGACAATGAACGAATGTTAAAGGAAAAGTTGGATATCATGTGGAGGCACCAGGACAACCATTGGCTTAGAACTGGATTCGATGACTATAAAGATCAGTTTCCTAACAATCAATTAATGCCTGAAGGAAACGTATCAATACTTGCTGATGATATGTGTTTGGGAAAGACACTTTCAACTCTTTCTCTTATAAGTGCAACTCAAGGTGAAGCAAGACAATTCCAGGTATCAGAAAATCAAGAAGGTATTAATCGGAGTTCAGCCACACTGATTATATGCCCCCTGGCAACACTATCGAATTGGATCAATGAAATAAGTGTGCACTTTGAAGATAATGCGCTTCCTTTCAAGGTTCTTTATGGGAAGGATTGACAAAATACTAATGTCAATGAGCTACAGGACACTGCTATTGTTTTAACGACCTATGAAATAGCTAGCCCAACGATGTCAAAAAATCAAAGCCAAAAAAAGATACCGGTGACTCAAATGCTCTTTTGGTATAGAGTTGTTTTAGATGAAGCTCAGTTAGTGCCCATTTCTATATCTAAAACTTAAAACTTAATTTTTATAATCAATTTTTATAATTATTCTTTTAGTTACATTAAAAATCCTTACTCGCAGAGGGCTCAAACAATATTTGACTTGGAATCCCAACACCGACTATGCTTGACTGGAACTCCACTTCAGAACAGGCCCACTGACCTTCAAAGTCTCATATTTTTTCTTAGAATGGAAAAGTGGCAAGAAGACTGGTTATGGAAGAATTTCCTTTTTCCAGGTTTGCAAAAAGGAAAGGCTAATTCTATTAAATCAATCAATCACTTAATGAAAGTCATAAGCCTACGTAGAACAAAGGATGCAATTTTGTCTTTTCCAAAAAAGATTCAAAGGGGGATATCGGTTCAATTAGCAGATCCATGGATGTCTAAACTTGATGTGCTTCAAGAAGGATTCACTGAGCGATATGGGCCCTCCAGAAGCACTGACTTCCCTTGGGACTCATCTGAGTTTCTAAGAGAGCTGATGATTTTAAGAAAATTCTGCACCATCCAATCTACGAAAATCTGGATGAAACTCCAACTTTTGATTTCACCTGGCAGCATTCCGCAAAGATTTGTCATCTTATAGGCTACTTAAAAAACTTTTTGTCTGGTGAAAGGGGTATAAATTTTCCAAAAGCTGTTATATTCTCCAACTTTGCAGACTTTTTCCAGATGTAAGTGATTCTATAATGAATTGTTTTACAAAATTGTGTTGGCTTATTAAAAAAAACTTTCTAATATTTCAAAATAGAATAAAAATGGCTTTAGATGACCACAATATTAGGTATACCCAGCTTATGGGTGAACTCAGCAGGACAAAGCGAGACAAAAATATGCATGAATTCCATTTTAATAAAAATTGCCAAGTTTTGGTTGGAACGATTCAGGCTGCAGGAGTGGGTATAGATCTCAGGTGTGCTCAAAATGTATATATAATGGTGAGCTCAATGTCTTTTATTTCATATTAAGAACAAAAATATTAAATTTTTTATATGTTCAATGTTGAAATAGGAGCCAAATTGGAATCCAGCAGTTGAGCAACAGGCTGTTGATCGGCTGTATAGAATGGGGCAGCAAAATGAAGTAAATGTTTTGAATTATTTTGTACAAGGAAGTATAGAATTCAGCATGTATAATATTCAAAGGAAAAAAATGGAGCTAACAATGTAAGCCAAATTTCATTTCTATAAATTTTAATGATAATAGTAATCATTAAAATTATGTTTTTGTTTTCAAGGCTAAGTGTCCCAAACAGTGGAAATGAGGAGTATGAGTGTGCAAACCTATTATTAAGGGAGTTTGTCAATCACTCACATTAGAGGAAGAAAGAATTTCAAGGAGAGCAGGTAAATTTATGGGATTTTGAGGATTCAAAAGTCTGAGTTGTTGAGGATTTAGAGATGAAAGATATAAGGGAGAATAACAGTCATTCAGCAAACCCCGGGGGACATGAGAAGGATTAAGGTTAGGGGATAATGTTGAAACCAAACTGATTCTTTTGTACAAGGCCAAGTCCTTTAGCACACTTCCAGAGTAGGTTGAATTATCTCGAATATCAAAGTGTTGTTGGTCAAGATATTGTGCAACTTTAGAAAAATCTTCAGACCTCCATTGCATTAAGATACATCTTAACGATCCATCATTATCAATTTCGGTGTCTGAACAACACTTGATGTTTGTGAAGAGGTTGTGATAAGTTTCACAATGTGGAAGTTGTTTAAGAAGTTTAGTTCGGTTAACTGAATTCTAAGAATCTTTGTTATTTGAAATAAAGGTCATAAATAAAAACAGTTGAAAAAAAAGGGATTTTCATACTTTTTTTTTATTCCATATTTATGCTTTCTCACTTTGATTATTTCTTGAGAGCTATGAGAATCCTTCCCAAGTCTTAATCTATCAGCATGACCTAAAAACCAACGGTGAAGAGCTCCTATTTGATTTGAGAAGCTAATTTGAGTTGAGTCAATTGGATATGCAAGCAAATTATTGGTTTTTAAGGCATTGTCCCAGTGTTTAATGAGAATATTTGCCAAGACCTGGTTCCATTTGTCAAACCAATCTAGGTTCCAAGCGAAAGTTGATCCTGGGAAACCACACATGCAAAGGTTCTCAATAAAAGATTCACGGAAAATTGGTGGAAACTTTTCCGAAACCGCTGAATTTGATTCTGGATGAGGTAGTTCAAAGGCAATGTTGCAAGAATTCATGTCGAATGATGAAAATCTGTCTAATTGCTCTTCAGTAGGGTTTTGTTTCCATCCATTTGATTCTGGTGACATATCCAAAAGTGAACAACAAAAATTGTGTATAGATCTACAAAAGTGAGAATTGAATGGAGGCAAAGTCTCATTAAAAATTCTATTAAGTGTTCTTGTGTTTGTGGGCAGGTTTCCATGAGGAAAGTAAGAGCTACTAGGGTTCATAAATAATTAGATTATGAAAGTGTTCAATTAAATTAAACAAAGAGGAAGGATAAATTGTTGAGCTCCAAAACTTTATGATCAAAGTTGATTTAAGGAGAAATATCACAAAAATTAAGAATAAGAAATATTTCAACTTTATGGAATTATAATATGCATAAATTATATTTTTATATGCAACTTGAACTCAAAAGGAATGGTATAAAATAAAGAGAATGATTATGTGATAAAAGCAGACTCATTTAAGAAATGGATTTTTTTTTCTTTTCAAAAAATTCTTCCACAAAAATAATTTGTTAAATGTGAGGCTATGTTCATTTTTTGATTACCAAAAAATTATTTTTGGTCCAATATGATAGTAATACATATTCTATTGAGTAATTTTTGTTCAACCTGAATAACTAGACTAGAGTGTCACTTCATCACATTTATGTATTAAAAGTTATACAAGGTTTCAGCTTTTATGTAATTCTTTAAGGTTTACACTTTTGTAGCATCTATTATTTGAGTATTTTTGATTTTTTCTTTATAGAAAATTCTACCTAGTACAGACCAATTTTCAAAGTGAAAGAAATATGTTTGTGATTGTTTTTTACAAAATATTAACCTTATTTTTGGGTTTAACTTTGATTTTTGGGGTAATTTTTTAAATAATTATGTTAAAAATATGGATTACTTTTCTTATAGTCCATAACTAAGAATTTTTATCAAAATCAAATAATTATAGGGTAGTTAGATATAACTCAGAAGGCATTTGATAGAAAAATAATTAAGATGCTTGTGTGTACAACAGAATTTTTTCTATGATAGAAAATATTCTGATAAACATGCATGCATTGTTGTACAAATGCAGAGAGTATACAGAATACAAATAAAGTAGACTGCATAACTTGAAATTAATATATAATTTATCTGATTAAAAATTAAACATTTAAACTTAAATAATTTCAACACATATTCCATCATATTCTTTTGATGAAAAAATGTAGCTTATAATAGCTAGTGCCTTTCAAAAAAAGGAATACCTTCAATCGGTAACTTTGAATAGCTAACTTATTCCTACAATTATCACAATTAAAATGCCTCCATTTTTTCATGTATGTCAATGTCAAGATCTTCGATGTGTCAATAGAAAGTATCAAACTTTTTCTTGGTCCTTTGAAGTTGGTATGGCTTTCAAAAGCTCTAATTCTTATGCAAAACATCAAGAGGAAAGAAATAGGAAGGCCCAGATGGTTATTTCTTCCAACAATCCACTTAACATTGGAAGTTCCGGCTCCACAGAAACAGTAAGCTGTATATCTATAGTTCAATGTGAGAATAAAAGTCTTTATGATGTTTCAATGATTTATTACATAGGGGCAGTTGCTATTGGGGGCAGAAGTATCTTCAACAGTCTCTAGAAACTCAAATCTTGGGGAACGGTATAGCCAAATAATTATGTGGCAGGCAGCAAAGCTTTCTCTTATTCATCATTTGAGCAAAGAAGGTTGTACTCAATTTTTGGATGAAGAAATTAAGAAGCTCAAACTTCTAGGTGATAGTGGAATACTGGATTCTGATAGCATTGTCCGCCTGGTCCCACGCTCGATAGATAAAGTTTTTAGTCGATTAAAGCTCAATCAATCATTTTTCACTAAAACATGCTGTCCTAAATGCTTTGCTCTTTATGAGTATAACTCTTAATCTCAACCATCTATACTATGTTGCAATCAACCGTTTCTTTCATCATCAAAGCGCTATTTAAAAATGTTTGGAGCAGGACAAATTGCAGTTAAATGTGATGAAAGGCTGTATTTGAATGAGGAACATCAAGAACATGTAAAATACTTATCTCTTAAAACATTTCATCACCATTCTTTTATCGACTGGCTTAAGGAAAAGATCAAACTGTTCAAATTTGAGCTTCTGATTGAGAAGAAAACCCCTGTGGCAGAACGTGTAGAGTGTGATTTGATGAAGGATGTTTGTGATGGTTCAATTTGGAAAAACTTTCCCATAACCACTCCAGCTCTGGATAGCAATGATGATGAATATATGATAACTTCAGGCAACTTAATTTTTACTTTATATGTCGACTGGTTTAGGCCTGGTGGCAATAGGATTGGAGGTCATCAGAAGTCTGTAGGCAATATTATGATGGTGTGTATGAACCTACCTCAAGAAGATAGATACAAAATGGAAAATCTTTTTTTGTATGCTATTATACCTGGACCAACAGAACCCACAAGTGAACAGCTTAATCACCTTCTAAAACCACTGGTTAATGATCTACAAACTCTATGGGATGGTATATTGATTGAAAAGACACATCTTTATCCACGAGGCCGGAAATTAAGAGTTGCATTGTTCTCTTTGATAGGTGACATTCCTGAAATACGAAAATTTGCTGGCTTTTTGAGTCACTCTGCAAAAATTTTCTGCTCTTTCTGTAATATCTCTAAAGATGAAATTAGTGAAAAGAATGTGGGAAATTTTTCATTACGGAATCATGAGGATCATATGTGCTGGGCAACAAAGTGGAAAAATTCTAAGTCACATTGGGAGCGTGTATCAATTGTTCAAAATCATGGGGTACAATGGAGTGAGCTGAATAACCTTGAATATTGGCGTCCAACTGAATATTGCTCAATTGATGTTATGCATTCACATATGCTTGGCAACCTAAAAGATCACAGTCTAAGCTATTTTCAAATCCAAAATGCAGCAAAAGATCTAGAAAGAAAGCTGGAAAAGGATAAAAATTGGCATGTAAGAGAAGAAGATGATGATTTCTTTTCTGATACTTCACTGCACAAACATTCAAAAAAACGTAGAAGTAGCTTAAGCACCACGAATAATGATGATGATGATACAGGACACACGAGACAGCACAAGCGGCAAAGACATACGAGTTCAAGAGAGTCATCAAGTCATCATGGACTAGATAATGAAGGATTGGGAACAAATCGATCAAGAAGCCAGAGTAGGTCATCCAGCTCCAAATTTATTCCTCCATATAGCAATTTGGCCTCAATACAGTCTCACAGCAGTGATAGTAGGAAATCATTGTATAACTTAAGGCAAAGAAGCATTAGCATATCACAGAGTGAAGGATCTCACTCATTAAATGAGACAGCTAGAGATGAAGAAAATAAAAGGAAAGGTAAGGAGAAAGAAAATGAAGGTAGTAGTAATCCACAAATCACAGCAGCAGAGCTACAGGTTGTATGGAAGATGATTGATCAAGTAAGAAGACCTTCCTGGCTTAAACGAGTTCCAAAATCAGTAGGATCTAAAAAGGCAGGATCCCTCAAGGCAGCAGAATGGCAAATGCTGTATACTCTCTACTTCCCTTTGTCACTTATACCCCTTTGGTTTGAAAAATTTAAAGAATCTGAATCTTCAGCTTCCTCAGCTGATAAACCAAGAGAATATTATCTTCTCAAGTCACTTGTAACATTATGCTCAATCACCAATTTTTTGAAATTAAAAAATATACAGACTAATGAGCTTAAAGATCTAGATCAATTTCTGTTAGAGTATCGTGAGTGCCTTGAAGAGGGTTGGAAGAATATTAATGCAAAGCCAAATCTGCATATCACTCAACATTATCCTGAAATGATAAAGCGTCTTGGTCTACCATCAGGTACAGCTACTTGGTCTGGAGAGCAGGTTAATCATATATTATCTGAAATTCCAAACAATCACCATCCACGTATGTAATGTTTGTAAGCAATGATTTAAAAACTCAGCTGTGCTAATTTATTAATATTTACCACAGGAGAGATACCGTAACAATGCTCAAACATTGGTATCGGAAGTCTAGGGTATTAGATCTTGGTGAATCTGAAGATAATTATCAATGTGAGACTAAAAAAATCCATATTGATCTCGATAAACAAAACAAATGGATCCATCTAAGTATGGCATTATTTACTAAATGGGTAAGGGCACGAATGGGAAAAGAAACTTCAAGACGGGCTTTGACACCATCGGAGAAAAGTGGGGATCGGGTAGTTGAAAATGTAGAAAGCATATTGATACATGGAAAGAGGTTTACTAGTTACCATCGACACATTGCTAATTCAACAATTGAATTCTACTATGGAAAAGATAGCCAGTTTGGGAAAATTGATGATCTTTTCAGATCAAAGGAAGAGAATGATCAAATATATTTAATAGTAAGTCCTTTCAAAGAGCTCCGTCCAGAAGAAACATCAAAGGATCCCAATGAGCTTTTCCCACAAGTGCATTGTCAGTTAGTAAGAGTAGCCAAAGCAACTCAAATTGTGATTAAGAAAGATGCAATAATTGGACATGCAGCTACTGTCAAGCATAAAAAAGGAATGTTTGGAATCAAAGACGAGGTTGTCACTGCCATTGGACTGCAGACAGTAGTGAGTGAAAAAATTAATCAAATTTATTTTCTGTTGACTAACATCTTTGTGTTAATTTGGGATTGGGGAAATTTGTAGGATTGGTGATATTTGTAAATGGTGAAAGAAATAATTCAATTCTCGATTAAAAAATGCAATGCATCCAACTTACCTTATCATAAATCAGTGAACAATTACTTTGGTTGCTTTTATTGCGAGAGAACCCATGCTTTCAATGAGTCATTTTTATCTTAAATGTAAGAATGAAAGAAATAAAATCATGATAATGAGAAATATGATAAAATTTTTACTTAATGAATGATCTTCTTGCTCATTCATCTACTATAAATAGTTTGACCTTCCAACTTTAGCTGATAGCTATATATTATTCACTTTGTTTTTCGACAAGAGAACATACACGTTTACAAGACTATATACATAGTATCTTTTTTTACTTTAGCTTTGATAGGTATAAATTTTAACAACTGATTATTTTTATTTTATTTTATTTTATTACAGTTCATTATGGATGATAATTTTGAAGGGATGTCTGTTGACCCAACCGATTCTGATTGTTTTCCGCCTCAACATACTAATACTGGAAATACTCCTCCACCACCCTCTGCTGATCCACCTCCAGATGCATCTCAATCTGTACCACCTAATCCTAACCCACCACCTAATCCCAATCCAGGCGAAGAGTCTCATTCAGAACCGAGAAATTTTAATCCCAATCATCCTTCTGCTTCTGAAAGTGCTGATCAGCAAGCTGATCAGCAAGCTGATCAGCTAGGAAGAGATTGGGCTAGTGAAGTATTGAGGGAATTTTTCGGAGACCAATCATCATCTGCTCAGCCTAACCAAGGAGCAAGCACAAGTTGAGCAGGTAAATCAAATTTGTAGTGTATTCTTTTATTGAAAAATAACCAATTTAATTAACTTATTTGAATTGTTAGTGAATCCCTCAATCATTATGGGTATCAGTGATTACCACAGACTCAATTCAGAAGAGTCTCATGAGCGAGAACGGGGGTTAAGGGCTGTAAGAGGCTTAGTTAGAAGGAATGATGTTCCCAGGAGCTTGGACAGTCTAAATAGAAATATTTACCACTTTCTGAAGTATTGTCTTGGGGGACCAACACAAATAACAAAATATCCTGCCAGCCCAACACCTTTGGAGATTGAAAATTGGAAAGCTTGGAACCAATTCAAACTGTCCTAACCCAAGTCCAATCTTCTAACCGTGCCAATTCTGCAGCTGATCGACAATTTCTGATAACCAATTCTATAGCCTTCTTGCGATCCAAAATTCGACTACCCAAATTTTTTCCAGAACCTGAGCCTCGAGGACTAAAAGGAGGAGCACCAATCCCACTTTCTGTCAAAAGAAACTTAGAGCGTGAATTGCAAGAAAAAGGTTTTCGGAAATTCGCGTTTGATTGGACTTGCCGTGATTTTTCAGAATCAACTTGGAATCAAGTCATGGGAAGCATAGTATGCGACCACTGTACCAGATGGCTCACCACCTTGAATACAATCGATCAGTCAAAGCTTCAGTTCACTCAATGTGTTATTGAGAAATGGGTAGTTAATAAGGGGAAGGAGATGATAAGGTTGTTTGGGCAAGAAGAGGAAAGGGTAGCAAGAGAAAAGATTGAAAAGAGGGCAAGGGCACAAGTAAAACGTTATCGGACAAAGGTAAGTTTTTTATTTTACTTTGCTTTTTGTTATTATGAAGCTGATTTAGTTGGAATTCAGATTGCTAGTGCACGCTACAAGTTAGCAAGAGATCTCTGCAGTGATGTGCCAGGTTTTGTTGTGCTTTTTCATGATACTAGGTGCATCTCTGATATCGAGGAAGGCCCTGCACCAGCACCAACTGCACCTATCTGAGCTATTCCTGGATGGCGAAATCCTGAACTCAATGATTTGTTTAAAAAAATGGATAAGATGACAAAGGACTTAGCCCATACACCAGCTCAAAGAAAATCAGCATTAAAAACATATTCATGGTCATCAGAAAGGACAGTTGCACAAAATGGTATATTCAATGTTCCCAAATACCTCCCCAAGAATTGCTATTCAGCAACATTTTTGCAAGGATTATCTGTCAATGAACGTGAGTCACTTGGGGTTGGAGCTGATATTGATCTGGTAAAGATTCGGGAATCAATTAATAGAGCATCAACATCATCATAACTTAGGTATAACGGTGATCTTCTGTGTAATATAGCTATCTTATATTGAATTTTATGTATTCTGTTTTTTTTCAAAGCAGCTTGGTAAATGTTATAAAGTGATATTGAGAGAGAGTAACATTTTATTTAAGAAAAACAAATAATGTATGAGATATAAAAATGTATTTTCAACAAATTGATGGTCCATACGTCTTTATGTCACATTTATGTATCCATATTAATTTCAATCGAATTTAATGTTGACCAATACATAGTGAATACATGCTATGCCACTTATACTTGCCAGGCATTGCTACCATTAAATATGCCAGTATCAAAAATTAATTTCGATCGAAATTAATGAGCATGATAATCATGAATTTCTGGAGTCAACTGCTTATTTTTATGCATGGTGCCTTGCCAACATTAATTTCGATCGAAATTACTTTTGATACTGGCATATTGCATGGTGTCTATTCCTGGAAAGTGTAAGTGGCATAGTGTGTATTCATTACGTATTGGTCAACATTAATTTCAATAGAATTTAATATTGACATTTTCATATTGAACCCAAACCAGCAAACGACCCAAAAAATTCTTCATAAAACTGCTCATTAATTTCGATCGAAATTAGTGAGCACCATATACATATTGAATGGTAGTTATATCTGGTGTGTGTAAGTTGTAAAGCTTGTGTTCAATGTTTATTGGTCAACATTAATTTTGATTGAAATTAATATTAATGTGTAAATGATATTTACATGCTCAATATGCATTGTAATGTGTTTACTTAAGAATAGAGTGCCCTACTTTTCATCTTACATAAAAATGCTTGGTGGCATGTCAAATTCAATTTTTATTAAAATTAATGTTGACATGTTACCATGCATAACAGTAAGCAACTGACTGAATAAATTGATGATAATCATGAACCTTAATTTCGATCGAAATTAATGTTTCCAAGTGCAGATTGAAAAAAAGCTATGCCACTTACACTAGCCAGGCATATTTACTATTTATTATGTATTGGTCAACATTAATTTTTATAGAAATTAATATGGATATGTAAATTTTATATTTACCCTCAACATGTATAGTAAATTTCAATACTTAAAAATACTTGCCGTCCTTTACATGTCATGCAAAAAAGCATTATATCATTTCAACATTAGTTTTGATCAAAATTAATGTTGGAATGCCATTATGCATTGAAACAACTAACTGACTGAAAAATTTCATGATCAAAATGCTCATTAATTTTGATCAAAATTAATGTTGACCAATACATATTGAATATAAGTAATCTCCGCTTACTCAGACCAGATATAACTACCATTCAATATGTATATGGTCAGCCTTAATTTCGATCGAAATTAATGGGAAGTTTTATGAAGAATCTTCTGGGTTGTTTTCTGGCTTGGGTTCAATATGCAAATGTCAACATTAAATTTGATCGAAATTAATGTTGACCAATACATAATGAATACACACTATTCCACTTACACTTTCCAGGCATATATACATGCAATATGCCAGTATCAAAAGTAATTTCGATCGAAATTAATGTTGGCAAGGCACCATGCATAAAAATAAGCAGTTGACTCCAGAAATTCATTATTATCATGCTCATTAATTTCGATCGAAATTAATTTTTGATACTGGCATATTTAATGGTAGCTATGCCTGGCAAGTGTAAGTGGCATAGCATGTATTCATTATGTATTAGTCAACATTAATTTCGATCGAAATTAATATGGACATGGACTATGCATAAAATTCCTATAAGTATAGGTAAGCTAAGCAGTTAGATAAACTGGTTTGATCAAGTACACCATATAAAAATTGATGTTTTAATGCCTTGGTTAATTTCGATCAAAATTAATTTTAAGCCATGCATGTTGAATTTTATCTATGTCTGTGTAGTCCATGTGAAATGGCTTGTATTCAATATGCAGGGGTCTATATTAATTTCGATCCAAATTATGAGGTTCATTGCCTCATAAATTTGATGGTTTCTGTCAGTGTTTCATTCATGGTGCCATATGATACTTGTTGATTCCTATCAAAATTAATTTCAACACCAATATATTGAATACAAACCATGGCACTTACAGTACTTGGTCATAGCTAAAATTCAATATGCTAGTCTCAAAATTAATTTCGATAGAAATTAATCAGGATCCATGAAGTTTATCAATAGTGTATGAGTTAAGTTTCAATTCATATGTTTCATCATTTTCTTGCACCCATTTCTAGGTTATCTCAACAATTTTTTTCAAGTTTTATTATATTAATCAAAACTGTGGTAAGTTGTGAAAAATTAGCTAATCCAAATCTCAAATTGAATATTAATATTTTAATAATTTTGAATGTTGCTTAAGGTATTTCATTGGGTGATTCATAATAATATTTTATCAACTTAGTAGTCCTATAACTTTTGAAAAGTAACAATATTGGTATAGTTAGGGACAACAATGCAATATCTTGTGCAGACTAAGATATATTGCAAAATAAAACTATTCAATTTTTTTTTCCCTTAGTTGTATCCAAGTTTATCAAAGGTTTGGTCATGGTGCCCACACCCTAGCCTGACACTCCTCCTGTCACTTAAAAAAAAATTCTTATCTTAAATTCTAATGTTACCAATTCTATATTTATAATTCATTTCTTGTTTGATGAGGCATATCAGTATATATGTGAATCTCGCATTGTCATCTGAAAGTAAATTTAACAAATATTCATAAAGGATTATCCTTTTTTTTCATATAATATACTAATTAAGTGTATCTCCATTGTTTAGGAGTAAATTCTAATTTAAAAAATTTTGTATTTACCCGTGGCAATTTGCATATGGGATATACATTTGTTATTATTTGTTTTTCACACTAAAAGTCCCCAAAGAATTACTAGTATTTTCTGTTAGCTACATCAAATTTCGCTTCAATATAAACAGATTGTGATTTAGCATGTTACTCAGTTTACCCCACTATGAATAATACATGTTAAAAAAAGCTCAAATAATATAAAATCCCCCTCTTTATGTTCTCTGTTTCTTTCATCCTCACTTTAATTTTAATCTTATTCAATTTTTTATCCTATTAAATTATAAACTTCAATTTTCTAGAATAGAGTTTCTTATAATTATTCATCATATTACATCATAATTTTTTGATATCAAATACTTTTTTTTAATATTCATTAATCAATATGTCTAGTATACAAAATCCTACACCTCCACTTTGTATGTATATCATGTTTCTCTCTCTTAATTTATATATTTCACTTATGTTCTATATCTTTTTTTTCAAAAATTTGATTTTCCAGCACCCGAATGTGTTTCATCTCACTCTCTGATTGATACTCGCTTTGAAGCTTTTGAGCTTGCACCATGTCTGCCACATGGCATGGCACCTAACCCTCCTGTACTTAGCAATGAGAGGCAGGAAATAACGAGAGTTCAGTATCGCAACTTACTTGAATTGGCTAGAGATAAAACAGAAGAGCTTGTCAAGATCCTTAACAATAATCCTTCTCCTTCATATTTATCTAACCCTTGTAATGACTTACTCCAATATGTGAAAAGCCTTGAAAAATGTATGTTCTTCACCTTTTTTGTCTCCTTTTAAATTAGTAGATAAGATTATTAATATTTTTTTTCTTCATATATATTTGTAGCTTATGAGGAGGGTATGATTCCTCCTGATGAAATCATTGTCATTAGGGATGATGATGAGACAGATGAACCATCAGATTTAACTCATGCTTCAACTTCTAAGGAAAATCTTGAAACACCTGTTATCCGCTCCAAGAAAAAGAGATTATCCCAAGGCTCCTCTTTTGTTCGACGTATTAAACCGGCTTCTGCTAATGAATTTTCTGATGTATCAAATAATAAATCTCAAAAAAAAGCAAAGGTTTTGATAATGAGTATATTCTTGTTTCCTTTTTTTTTATTGTTATTCTTTTATCTTTAAAATTCTATCATATATCTCTTTTATTGCTTACATATTGTACTTTTTATCTTTCTTTTGATATTTTGTACCAGAAACTCACCTGCTGTAGATTGTTCCATCCATAAACGCCCTCTCCCTGATGAAGATGATGAAAAGAGCGATGAAAATAGCGATGATCAACTGTCAGAATATGAAGCTATGCTTGTTCATCAAAAAAAGCAAAGTTTAAAATCTTCTTCAAGACATGTTGATATGTTTGATAAAGATGATGATTCAAACAGCTCATCACCAAATTCCTTCATTTCTAAGAAGCAATACCCATCACCTCCTAAATTACCTACTTTGACCACTTTGAAAGCTTCTCTACCAATGAAATCAACTCCAATCAAGATATCGAAAAAACCTCTAACTTATTCACCCTCAGTTCTAAAAGAATCTGATTTGCAGGAGGAATTCTGTAAAATTAATAATTTTTATAAAGGTAGAATCAGCACGGCAAAGGTCCTCAGGTCGTGGTTGGAAATTGTTACTTTCCTCGAATTATGCTCTTCTACTTCTTCCCGAGAACCCATGTCAAATATTCCAATGTTTACTTTTCATTGGGAAAATTCTTGTGGAGAAGATTGGCTTTCAAAACTTACTGAGTTATGTAAGTTACCATAATTTTTAGTCTTGACTTTTGTTCTTTTACTTATTTTTTTTTCCTTTTGTAGCAAATATTTTTTTAGAGATTGATAGCTCACAGCTATGGGTACTCGATAATATTGATTTCAAAAAAATGGAATATTTATGTGATCCTGATAGTTTAAATACTGAAATTCTTTCCTCAACAAAGAAAATGGATCACCCTGAATCCAATCTTATCTGAATGCTCATGAGATTAATGATCCCAAGTGACCACTGCCGTTCTTCATGGGTATCTCTTATATAATCTTCACTTTATCTGACCGCACATGAATTCAGCCAGCTTCCATCACATCAAAACATTAACTCAGATTGTCCAATTGAACGTGGTCTTCAGCTTCTAGCTCACCTTTCAAATCTGAAGAATCCGATTTCTGATGGCTTAGAAGTTGGTCCCACTGCACTTCAAACCCGTGATATATCAATGTCAACTCTTCTTCAAATCAGCAATATTATCATTGATATAATTATGTCAATTATCATTCTTAAATCAAAATATTGTGCTGCAACAATATCAAGTGGCAAGACTAGTGAAGCTCAACAATGAAGTGAGAAAAACAAAAATACTGAACTGACTATAATGAGAGAGAAACAAAAGGCTGCACTAAACAAAATAAATTCTGAATACTCCCACCACCGATATCAATCTTTCACATTCTATATAATCGATGGTGTCCGTGGTTTATTTCTGAGCTCTCAAGATCATAGATTGGCTTCAGCAGCTGATTGCTTGGAGGTAATATCAGAAGTTAAGTTTCTTAATTTACATGAAAAAAAATCATTTGATGGAAGAAATAATTTGGAAAAATTTAAATAACTATATTTTAACATTAATAAAACCTTTTATAGGAAAGTGTGATCCATTTCCTTTAAAATTTGATACCCCAAGTCCTCCGGGAATTGCTAGGGCTATTTCTGCAGATTTTCTTAATCACTGGAGCTCCATTCAGCCAGTATCACCTTTTTTTGCTAAACATAGCCTTTCAATAAATTAATATTCCAACATGTAAATAGATTAAGTTCTGTCTATATGATATATCTTGTATAATTCAAGTTATTTTCCTTCAAATACGTCAAAAATGTGACCATCTTTGAAATTTATTAAGTAACCTTTGACATGATTTTCTAAATTAATTATTAAAAAAAATTATTGTAAGTCCAGCAATAACAAAGATTTTAAAATCTACTTATATGAATTCAAATACTTGTATTAGGGGGTGTCAGTTCTGGCAAATCCGCACTTAAATAAGTGCGGATTTCCAAAACACACTAGCCCCAATACTGGTGGATTTCAAAATGAAATAAGTCACTTATTTCACTCAAATCCGCACTTTCTCAACCAAAAGTGCTGATTTCACCATCAAGTCCCATTTCACTGCTTTGTCAGCATCATCCCATTCATACGCAGCACTCCGCAGCATAACACTTCATAACTCAAAACATCGTACATCACTTACATCTTCATATCATATCATATAAGAGTTATGCCTTCCTCACTTTCAAATCGTGATAAATTACATAAAGCAATGACTTTCATGGCTCTTGAACTACTCTTGGACTCTGATTGCAATTCTGATTCTGATCTAGAAGAAGATTTTGTCTTTTTATCAAAAATGGCCACGAAAAGTTACCTTCTTCCCAGAAAGCCTCAAGTACTTCATACCCCCAAGTACACCATCCAAACACTTCTTAAACTATCTACACCCAGTTTTAGACAGCTGTTCAGGACTTCTCAGGAATGTTTCCTTAAATTTCTTGAGCTTATTCAGGATCATTCCATATTTCACAATAATTCTCAAAAAGAACAACGACATCCTTTAATTCAATTGGCCATCACACTATGTCGTTTGGGTTCAAATGGTAATGGAGCCGCTTTGAAACGTTTAGAAAATGTCTTTGATTTAGGGTATGGTTCAGTTAACACTGATACCAAATGATGTATCACTGCCATCAACTCCTTGTAATCTCAACTTCTCACCTGGCCAACAAAAAAAGAGTGACTTGAATCATCTCAGGTTATGCAAGCAGAGGGCTTCCCAGGATGTATTGGTTTTGTTGATGGTACTGCTATTCCTTTGAGCCAGAAACCTGCTCAAGGTTGAAACAATTACTTTCACATTCTCGTCAAAAATTTTCACCAAAATATTTACAAGTCAAAAAAATTCCATATCTGTTTTAAAAAATTTTCAATACTCTCCCCTGCATTTTATTGAAGCAAGGGGTGGATATCACCAAAATTTTTCTAAGTTATCAATTTCACATGTCAGATTTGAAAATTTGGCAATACCCCCCCCTGCATTTTATTGAAGTAAGTGGTGGAAGTCATCTAAATTTAATATAATTACATAAATTATTAAATAAATATCTAATATATATCAATTTCCCTAGTTTAAAGTAATGACAATCCCTCAGCCAAAATGCAGATCAAAACTAGAAACAAAAGTTTGGGACTTTCCACAGGTATAGGCTAGAGGAACCCCATGAAACAAATAAATGTTATCATGATTACCATTTATACAACACAAGGTTGTGGGCCCATCACTTTAGTTGAGGAAATTGATACATAAAAAATATTTATTAAAAATTTACGAAAAATATAAAATTTTTGATGACAACTCTAATCCCCATACTTTTTGGATCTAAATAAAGTTTTTTTAAATCAATTAACTTTACCTTCTTTCATTACCTTATTGATTCTTTGAATCAACTTATGACTGATTTGAAATGAGCAACCAAAATGTGTTAAATCTTGACAGGATTCCAAACCAGGAGGAGCTTTGGTCGTTTGATGATTATCCTTAGAAGAATTCCAAATAGTTTCGATGATACCATTTCCCAAACCAAAATCAATGATGCACCGGTGGTCTGGAAAATATAAACCATGTCATTTGATTTTAGCTGGAGATGTTATTGGTTGGCCAGTAATCGGTTTGATATATGATAATATACCAAAAGTAAGAAAATTGGTGTCCTTGGTATCGGTGTGAATTTTATTGTGAAATCCAGAATGAGTGATAATAACATTAGAAAAAAAAAGATATTTGTGGCTGATATCTTCCCATTTGGAGTCACACCAATTCGGTATTCCTACTTTGGTTGCAGGTTCATGATTTTTTTCAAATGCTTTATTACAGTGCTTTTTGAGTCGAAGAGCAAGAAAAGAGTTAAAGGAAGGTAGAGGGTCCCATAAGCAAAAATCTTCATCTTTTTGAGCTTTAGTGATATTCTTGAGCAACGGATACATGCCTAGATAATAATCATATAAGAGTTTCAGAATCCTTATCCTCTAAATATGCAATATAAAAATGTGAAATAAGACAAGTGAAATTTGGAAAAAAGGCTCAACTTCAAAGGTCAAAATCTCAGCAACCACTGAACCTAATTCAAACCTGTTTGTGGGAAATAAAAGATATTCTTTAGTAGAATCTTCAGTTAAAGGACATGTGATTTAAATAAACCTAACCCTAATTTGTTACATAAAAAAATGAAATAAAAATTTAAATTGGGAAAAAAAAGGCTCAACTTTAACAGTCAATATCTCAGCAACCACTGAATCAAATTCAAATCTGTTTGTGGGAAATGAAAGGTAGCCTTCAGGAGAATCTTCAGTAAAAAGAACATTAGATTTGAATAAACCTAACCCTAATTCCGAGTCTGATTTTTAAAATTTTACAAAAACTTGAAAAGTGGTAATGAAGATGAGATCAAAAGGAGTTTTATAAGTTCACTGTTATCCAGATAAGAGTCATACATATATTTAAGTATGAACTTTTCATAAATGGAATGAGATATCATATAGGCATGAAAAAAAGGAGATGAAACTTACCTTGATTGAAAAGTAGGAAAAATAGAGTGAGAAAGATTGATGTTGGAATTGTGGGGAAATTGAATATGGAGTAAGTGAAATGCATAAAGAATGTGCAATGTATGTGTTTCAATGAAATGGAGCCAAAAAAAAGTGAAATAAGGGAAAGGGGGGATAATGACCATGCCAAGGAGGGATGAAGAGTAGGGTGATGGAGCTAAAAAAGAAAGTAAAGAGGGAGAGAAAAAAAAGGTTAATTATACCATTGAAATCCAAAATAACATTAAATTCTTAAATATTTTATTGTTTATATAAAAATATGATAACTGCTCTAGTTTTGTTACTTTACCTTTAATATTATATAATCTATTGATTATTACAAATATTTTCGTTGATTGTAACATTTTTAATCAGAAGTAGAACAATTTAAATAATTAAATGAGTACATTCTTAAAAAAATACAATTTAATCTATTATTGATTCAAAATTCTTTCTTCAACTCTTTATTATTAACTTTTTTATTAATAAGCCTGTTTGACCTAAAATACTATACAGTTAATTTGGTAGCATTAAAAGCACATTTTTATGGCTAATATATTTCAAATTCTTTATTATAGTTTTTTTTATTTTAGAACCTTTGCTACCAATTTAATAAAAATGACATTTAAAGATTTCACAACTTATATATTTCCTCAAAAGTAAATCAAATTTTCTTATAATATTATGAAAAAAAATTATTTTATTTCACAAATAAAAAAAAAGATAATACTATAATTATCAAAACTGAAAATGTTACAGCTACTCCCAGTATTTATCATGTTTAAATTTGCATTAAGTTGTGTATATATAATATAAATTTTTAATATTTATGTATCTAGATTTTTTAGATTTGTCTTAACATTAGATAAATAATACTTTGCTGATTCTATTTCTTCCTCTGTTAAGTCATCTCTTTTCAAAAATTCTCTTAAAGCACTAATCAAATATTCTAACCTAAATTTTTCTTTTTTAATTTCTAAGTATTCTGAAATATCAATATCAAAAACATTAAGCTTTTCTATAGCATGAAAAATTCTAGTGCTGATTTGAATAGAAGAACCTATCCAAGTGAAGCCAGGAATTTCATGACATCTTGAGGTAAAATGCCTTAGTTGATTGGCAGGCCATAATGTCACTGTTATTCCATTAGTTGCTTCAAAGTTGATTTTACTTCGAATTTCGGGAAACATAAGTTCTCCACCTATTTGTCGTGGTTGGGTCTTATCATACTTCATATGAATGGTGTTTTTTTCTGTATCTTTAGGAAAAATATTCCTAAAGTATACTCACTTGCATCCTTATCGAGATGAACCTCATTAGAGAACCCATTACCATTCCCTCCAGATGTCCAAGTTAAATTACTAGCAAACGGTACACCCTCTTCTTCACTAGAAACTTTTGAAAATCCAGGAATACCAAGTTTTGCGCAAAGATTAGTTGCCTCATTGTACTTTACATATGATATTTTTTTAGAAAAATATTCAAAGTACATTGCAATCCTCTTCATTTGTTTTTTATATTCATCCGTTTTTACAATATCATCAGTGTATTCATCTGCAAGGAAAAGCATTCAAAAATTCAGTATTTAAATTAAAAAAAGTGATACTTAAAAATATGTAAAGATTTCTTTCTATCTAAAATAAAGCCACCACCAAACATTTTTCCAAAACCACCAGCTCTTCGATGATAACCATTATTTTTAATTTCATGTTCGCAGTAAGAAAGATCCTTAATGCATTGCACCATAGCTTCTAACATATCTAGTTATTTGAGCTCATGAATTTCAAAAGTCTGCACAAGAACATTAGGTATTAAGACACCTTTTGGTTTATAAATACTACATCCAGGAAAAAAATTGTAATAATTATTGCAATCTGTCATATTATTTGCATAAGATCGTGCATAGAAATGTGGCTTCTTCCCATTTGTATCCATTCCAAGAGCGTTTACAAGTTTCATTCCAGTAGCAATGTCTTTTGCCCACCTATTGTTAGAGTTCTTCCCTGGCCGTTTTTTTTTTCAAATCGTTACTCATTGATGGTTCAATCCTAAGAGAATTCAATTTTGATTTAAAATAGAAAAAAATCAAAAATTAGAAAATAGTAACATAATTTCAATTATCAGTCAATGATACCTTTAACTTTATCATATCTTCAATATTAGAAATACAAAAGTTAGCATATCTACATATTAGTAAATTTATATACTTTTTCTTTATTTCAAATATTAAGAAAGCGTTTCAAAGGTATACTTTATTAAATTATACATATAAAGAGTATAGCTTTATCCTGTATGCATTCAGCAAGTACGAGATTTGGCTCTACACTTAATATTAATAATATAATGAAAGTATAACTCCAATACACTAGTAATATTAAAAAATTTACGGAATTATGATATCCACATATAAAAAATGAAAAATCTTGCTCTGATCAATATATTGACTTAGAAAGTTATACTTCAATAAATTATTAATTTTTAAATTGTAGCATTGTCCTGTATGCTTTCAGCAAGTACGAGATGATGTTTTACTTTTCATATTGATAATATAATGGTTGAGAAAGTATTAAAGAAATATAGAAAAATGATAAGCAAAACATGAACTTACATGTCTATAAAATCTACTTCCATTTGTAGCTGATTGATCAAAATTAATTATAAAGTTTATTTTATAATCACTGTTTTAAAAAATAAATGGTTAGATAAATAAATTGAACATTTTTGATAAGGAATAAAGAAAAGTAAATTGACAAACAAATAAAAAAACTTTAAGTTAACTGAAAAAGAATTATTTTATAATTAATCAAAAGGGTACAGTAAAAGATACCATAAAAATAAATTCAGAATTAGAATCATTAGATTAACTTGTCAAAAGTGTAAAAAAGTGTAACAAACCAAAATGATATGAAATGCAATAGCAAGAAAAATTTGCTTACCGTTAATCAGATAAGGTCAAGAAAATAGTACCAATAATTCAAAATGATAAAGCAAAAATATGATTGATAATTTTTGAAAAAGGTAAGTGAGAAAGAGAAAGGAAGAATAAATTGGGTGGCAAACAGATGTATATATCATGAATTTTCACTGATCACATTTTCAAAAAAATGCAGCTCTCCAAGTCATATGATAAACTTCATCTAAATTCCAAGAATGATGTTACCAAGGCACTGTACACAGCATGATCATTTTTTCCTATGCATATACTAATTCCAGCTAGAATTTACTTGGCTGCATGTTGTACAGATGCACATTTGTGGAACACTGAATTTCACATCTAAAAAAAATTGACGCCACATAATTCTAGCTACCATGTTTCACGTAGCTAAAAAACATACACTCATCACATTTAAATTTACATTGCGCCAAAATCAATTCATTTTTGAATTTTTTTAAAGGGAACTATAATGTGCACCACCTATTTCTAAAATATGAACCTCCGCACCATATTAAATTGGGAGACTTTTAATTATGCAATTTTTTTGCCGTGACCTTTTTCCTGATCTTACTTGGTTCAAAATATTGAAACATGACCAATGTTGATGAAAGAAACATTTGATTTTGTTTCTATGTGTAACAATGGAAGGCTGTTTCTTACTGGCTGAGGAGTGTTGTATATTTTATTTGAACACATTTTTTTTTTTTATGTATTTTATTTAAAAAATTTACTTTTTATTGCAGCCAGATTTATACTGGCTGCTTTTTAGAAACCTTAATTTATGACCCAAGCCTTTGAAATTGGCTTGGGTCCCTTACATTGCAATTTAGTACTTCCAGCCAGGTTTCCCCTGGCTGGAAGTGTCTCTTTCAAGCAATCGAAGTCGCTAAAAGCGACTTCGATTGCTTGCTGTAATGTTTGCCACCCTCCCAGCTAATTTACTAGGCTGGGAGGTGGCCAAAGCAGTGTGCAACGTACTTTGCACAATCGCTACCATATCTCATGCAGCTGATATCAAGTCAGCTGCATGAGATATGCGCAGCACATGCAATGTGCATTACTTGCAGCAGCGATGCGTGTTGCATGTGCTGCATGCAGTGCATTGCACAGCCAGTTTTTTTCTGGCTGTGCAATGCACACAGAGAAACCAAAGTCCCTGCAAGGGACTTTGGTCTCTAAAATGGAAGCGACTTTCCCTACCATGTGCAATCTGGTGGGAAATTGAGAGAAACGTTAGACCGAAGTTGTTTGAAAGCAACTTCGGTCTTAAAAACATTAAAAATCATAAAAAAAATGAGAAATCTAGAAAAAAAAAAATAATTAAAATGTGAGTATAAGAAAAAAAATAAGTGCTAGTGATACCAAAAATCCAAGCCAATTTCATTTGGCTTGGTTATTTAATAATTATTTTTTAATACATTAAATTTAAAATTCAAACACCATAAAATATATGAATTTTTTTTATATGAATATTATCAATTTAATCTACCTCTTTCTCATAATTATATTTATAATTTTGTTTTTTTAATTTTTGACATTTAAGTTTATTTTTTGAAAATACAAAATTAAATTTTCAACTAAATTTTTTAGTAAGGTAAAATAAATTATAAATTTGACATTTTGTAATTGAATAATGAAAAAAATTTTAAATTTATTTAAAAAATATTTTTGTTAGAAGAATACCAATATTTTAAGGGTAGAAATATGGTGCAAATTGTAAGTAAAAAAATTATATTTTTTTTTGTGAGGGGTTATTTCTATTTTTAAAAATATTTTTCAAAAACATTCATTAAATACTGAATTAAATTACTTTGAAACTCAAATTTTTTGTAAAATAATTAAAAATGAAATAATAATATTGTTATATTTGATATAAAATTTGAATTGGTAATATTAATGTCTCTTTAAGTAAATTTGAAAATCATTTAAAAAGACCATGTTGATAAGTACTTCATTTTTGATATACAATGGTTATATATATATCTTATATATATTTCTTAAGTGTTATTTTTATATACATTCAATAAAATTTTTAATATAAAATGCCATTTAATCATTAATTATTGTTCAACTTAGTTATAACAACTTCATATTTAATACCAGCCACTAGTATTTACTTTTTAATTTAAAACTCCAATATAATATGAGAGTATCCTTATTTTGTCTGTATGTAATGAACAACAATAACAGACCATAAATGAGTGGGTAATTAATTACAATAAATAGTTTAAGAATAACCTATAAGAAATGATAAGTTTATCAAAAAGAGTACATTAAAAAAATATACTTTTGAATTTTTTTTGATATAATTTGGGTAGTTAAATGAAAATTTAAATTATCAGACATCAAAATGGATAAAATCTAAAAGTGGTGTTTATATAATAAGCCTCATATAAAAAAAGGATAAAAAATCTACTATGTAACTAAATTATTAAATATTAAGGTATTATTAAAATTATTGAAAAACTTATTTTACAGTTATAATGAAATCTAAATGTGAAAATAATGGTGGGATAATAGTAAGACTATGTGGAAACACTTTAATTTATACATACTTTCAACTATGTTCAGATAAAAAAATTGTTAAAATTGTATAATAACATCTAGTTAATAGTGATGCAATTTTATTTAGATCAAGAATAAATTTTTCTGAGGAAAAACTAATTAAATTGAGATATGGCCATCTCCTTTCAAGAGATAGAATAATAATAAAAATTTAAAAAATTATAATAAGTATTCTTAATCACCATTTTTGAAAAGTCTCTAGTGAAATTCATTATAATATATCATTCATTTATTACATTATATGGAGTTTCATCTTGAAGTAGTGATGTGCAGCTTTGAACTTATGTTATGAAAAACAAAAAAGTTAAAAAATATATAGTTATACTAATGAAAAAGCCAAAAATAAAAATACTATTATAAATTAAAAAAATAAAACTACATAAATTTTATTGTGCTCTAATGATGGAAGGGTACTATGTATGAATTTCCACATGTTAAATCCAAACCAGCTTTAATGCTAGTTTACAGGTAGAGCTATTAAGTTTCCTTAAATTCTAAAAATAACTTATGCATTTTACTAATTATTTTTTTCTTGTTTTATTTCCAAAGTTTTTAGAGTTGCTTAATTAATACTGTTATCTTGATTGTAAGATATATAATTTTTTTTGAATACATGATTTATTGTTTCAAAAATTATATTATAAATTTAAATCATTTATTTCATTTTCTAAAGCTTCATTGTCAAAGACACAACTCCATTTTCTATTACTTAACAAATATATAAAATGTGATAGTAAAATTTGAGGAATTTTCTTTTTGAGAGGGTCAAACTATATTGTGAAGATTTTTATCTAGAAATTCTTGTACTCTAAAACCAAATAATTTTCTCCCTTAAGTAAGCCATTTAAAAAATATGAGAATATAAACAAGAATATTAACTTATCTTATTTTTATTTTCTTTACTGAAAGTTTTAGTTCAATCCCTCTTTTTATATGACATTAGTATAAAAACATGGTTAAATGCTACTGTATAATTAATTTTTATTATATATATATATATATATATATATATATGAAATATTTAGAAGGTCATCCTTTTTTATTTACTTGAATAAATGGCTCAATTATAATACCCAACACTTATTAATGTTTCCCAAACTCAATAACAAATTTCTCATATGAAATATTAGCTTCTAATATAAGAAGTTTATCTATAGATGATATTCAACATGTGATTTTACTTTTTAGATTCAGCTAAAATTAAACAAAAGGAGAAATCATGCATATGTGTATAAATGGTAACCATATGTTACTTAGAGGATTGTGAAATTCACTCATCAGAATGGTTTAAGTATTAAAATAAATTGAGGTCATTATTTTCTAGTATTTGAAACTAATTAGGAAATTATTCTAAAAATATATTTTAATTTGTATCATGTTTAAAAAGTTGGAAATATGATTTTTGAAAATTGTGAGTTTCTTATGAGATACCAAGCTTTAGTTTACATTGTTTCAAGTAGAATAGAATTTTAGTATTAGAAATTGAAAGCAATGTACCATTATCAGATTTTAACTTTGTTCTACTTATAGAATGATTACATAACATTAAACATAATTTAAATCAAAAAGGTTTAAAAGATATTTAGAATTTTACCAAATTTCAACATTTATTAATCTTTGATTTGAAAACAAACTATGATGTACACTCACTAGAAATAAGCAATCCCAATTTTAACATAATTTATCAAGCCAAAAATAATGAGTCAATTAACATGAAAATATATATTATTTCAAAACCAAATCTCTAGATTTAAAATATGATGCTTTAATGAAAAATTATTACAAAACTTTAATGCAATGAAGTCTCTTAAAAAATTCAAAAATAGAATATCAAAACAAGTAATTTCTGCAAAAAAAACTACTAACTATTGTAGATAAAGCATAAAAATAAGTCATATTTTTTAAAAAAAATGAGCTAACAATATTTATTTTTGTTAAAAAAATCAAAACATTGTTAAGTTTGCTTGTTATAATAATGTTAAAATCCACTAAACATTATCTAAAGGTGGTAAAATATGTTAAAAATATGTTGAATTTTGTGAGATAAAAATCAACAATTTTGTATCATTTCCTGTTGTGCTATGACTTTATTCCACCCTTTTTATCTGATTCTTCCAGTATTACTTTGCTATGATCACTAGTTTTCAAGTTAAAATTTACAAATGTTCATTATACTTGATAATATGAAAAATAACTCAAACTTTTATAACTACAAAATAAGATTTTGTAACTCCTTCTTTCAATCAATATTTGAAGAAATTTTTAGTTTATTTGAGTAATGATTTTAAGAATAACAAAAAATTTGAAGTTCACAAGGAATTATTTCCAGAGACTATAATTATTTACTTGTGTAAGGCATGAGCTACTTATCAATGATGTAAAACATCAGAAAAGTAAGTTATAGTTATAAATCTACAGATTATACTGTTTCTGGTATATATATCTTCAATAAATCTTTTAAACTTATCTTAGCCTACATACCACACAATAGAAAATCATTATATTAAAAAAGGAAAAAATTCTATGATAATATCATAAAGAATGATAACCATGGATTAATATTCCATAAAAATGGTTAATAAAATTTTAAGAGAACCTAAATCAGTATTCTTTCATCAAAATATATCCTTTTTGTCTTTGTAATTTATTCCAAACAAATTTTTTGAAAGTTGAATCTATATATCTAATGCCAAAACCACTATTAAGTTCCCTCTTAGACTTTTTAAGAAATTATATATATATATATATGTATATATATATATTATTTATCAAAAATTGAAATAAAGAATAAAAACATAATTTTATTTACCTTTAATTATTTAAATATAGAGTATTTTCAGAATGCATTGTGGTTACTTGTGAAGGTTAGAAGATTTGAAGTTGGATTTATGAGTTTTTAGAAGGGCAAATATTGTAAAATTCTTTCATAAATATTTATTTCATAGTTTCAAATGTTGAAATCTACAAACTAATGGGATTTAAAATTATATTGAGATTTAAAATCTGTTTTCTACTCAAGTAAAATAAAATAAAATGATGATATCAAAATTGAAATTAAGTTTAAACTTTTGATATGCTCTATCTTCAATTTTATTGATAGTGCATCAAAAATTTAATAATATTTTTTTCCTTCATCACTTTTTACATAAAAGATAGTTTTATCATTTTATGAATTAAATATTGCTTATATAAATTTAACATCTATGTCAACTGTTTATGACTATTAATCTATATAATAAATTTTTTAGAAGAAAAAATAACATCAGTATATACTGACTTTGAAATTATTCAATTTAAAATAGTTTACAGGTAGATAATGAAGGGTGATTTCATTTTTGAATATGAATTATAGAAGTCTTATTTTGTCAATTTTAATTCTTTTTGAGCTCAAATGTATCCACCACAACTTATGTAAGAATAAAAATTATTTTTATTGAAATTTACATGAGAAAGTATGCCTCACTACGCAATATAGGGGGTGGACTTGCTAGCAAGTCCTCAACCTGAACTCAGATGGAACTCAGACTGAACTCAGACTGAACCCATACTGAACTCTACTTGAACACCCACCTAAAACTGTTCTGCTGAGTGGTGTTCATCCCTGATTGTATGGTTCCTTTATCAATAGCTCAATGTGTGTTCAATCTATGGTGAGTTTGGGTCCAAGGTTGCGGACTTGCTAGCAAGTCCGCCCCCCATATTGTGTGGTGCCTATTATTCAAAATCAAACTTGCTCTAATGGTGTTTTTCAATCATTATTTCCATTCATAACAATAAAAAACATTTCAATTTGCTTATTTTTTAGTTTTTGATATCCCCAAGTTTATATCTCAGTGTACTATTCACAAAATTATTAAAAATATAATTTTCGAAATACATGATAAACTTGAAAGTGAGGGGGCATTAAATTTTTAAAAATGAATTCTAAATTCAGGATGGATAGTATTTTTTCTATTTTCACAAATGAACAATTTTTTGTTTCAATTAATCCAGAAAGAAAATTTTGTTGTAAGCATATTATATTATATTTATTATGATTTTAAATACTATATTTTCAAGATTTGTGTTTAATATTTCCTGTGAAATTTAATGTTAATGTGAATTTAAAGTAAGCTTGAAGAAATTTAATCAATAAGCATATTGGATATTTAAAATAATATTTTGCTCCAATCTTGAATCATCCTGGGCTAAAAAATATCCCAAATAAGGTTTTTGTGGGTCAATTTGGATTTAAGTAGGATTAAGTGAGGTTTAATAAAGGACAGATAAAAGGCTAAATTCATTACTAGTGACTTTTTTCTCAAAATAGTTATAAAATATGTATCATTCTGGAATCAAGCTTCAATAAAGTTGAATTGAAACAGAGATAATTTCTAGCAGCACAACACCATATTTACAAAGGTGTATAATACCTCAAATATTACTCATAATATAGGAAGGCAAGGAATCTACAAAATTCACATTTCAAACGAGGATTTATATTTTGAATTTGAAATTGAGAAATGGAATATTATTTTCAAATTTAAATATCTATTAGTCATTTTACCAAAAGTTTTCAGTAATCAGATTGAATTTTGATGGTATTTTGTTGTAGATTAATCATTTTGATGAGCCATTTACTCAAAATTACTGGTTTCGTTTCTATTATTCCATGTGAAATTCATTACGAATCTTTTTGAAAGTGAATAGTTGACATATTGGATATGCAAAAGCTTATGTTAGATCAAAGTGAGATCAAAGGGAGTTCAACTGATGATCAAATTAGGATTTTACAAGATCAAACGGTGATCAATGTAGGTTCATCTTGAGCTCAATTTGTGACAAATCTCTGACTAAATGTAAGGCCAAACAATTTCCTACATGGTGATGATGTGTGCATAATTCAAGCATAGATTTGTGGCTCAACGGAGTTCAAGCAAGGGGTATTGCTAGCAATACACCCCCATTTTTTCTGTGGTGATTTATCAAATTCATTTTATTTCCCTTTAAATCTTAGTAAATACTCAGTTCCTTTTTCTTTAGTAAGGATTCGTTTCTTGAGTATTTTTTCAATATCTTCTTTTTCAACAATTTCTTCAGGTTGCTTTTTAGGCCTTCCCCTTCTTTTTGGAAATAAGTCAGGATCATTTGCATGGTAAGGTTTCAATAATGAGATAGGGAAAACTGGATGTTTCCTATCATATGGAGCATATAATATGACTTCCACTGCATTATTACCAACCATTTTGCTAACTAAAAAATGTCCTACAAAGGGGTCCTTTAATTTAACATTACCTTGTAAGTTAAAGTGTAGTGTTGATATGAGGACTTCATCTCCCTTTTTGAATTCAAATTCTTTATGAGATTTGTCCAAACTTTTCTTTTCATTTTCAAATGCTTTTTGGATGCATTCTTCTGCATGCTTTCTACACATTTGTTGCATATGAATAAAGGATTTAGTACCAGGGTGTATATCCAACCTTGGTAATTTATTTAAGTGATTTACTGGGGTATTTGGTACGTATCCCAGCCAGAGTTCAAATGGTTTCTTCTCTGTTACAGAATGAGTTGTGCTGTTATAAGCAAATTCAAGGCCAGGAATTAATGTTACCCAGTCATGTGTGAATTTCTCATTGTCTTTGTATTCTAATCCAAAGGCACAATATCTTCTGATTATGTATTCTAGAGTTTGTATCATTCTCTCAGCCAGCCCATCAGTATGTGGATGGTTTTCTGTAGACAATTTCAATTTACAACATGATACTTCCATCAAAGATGTCCAGAGCTCTGAAGTAAATTTAGGGTCTCTGTCAGATATTATGGCTTTGGGGAACCCAGAAGTATTCATCATCTGAGTCCACCATAGTAGTCCCAAGTATTTTGCAGATACCTCTTTATTGGTAGGGATAAATTTACACATTTTTGTTAATATATCCACTATTACCCAGCAAGAATTAATACTTTCTTTTCCTGCTAATGGCTAGCCAGTTACAAAATCCATTTTTATAATTTCCCATGCAGCTTTTGGCTTCTCTATTTGTTGTAACAACCCAGCTCTCTTCCCAGTTAATCTTTTAGATTTCTGACAAGAGTCACATGTTTCAATGTATTTTTGTACATCTTCTTTCATGTATATCCACCAGACTGTAGTTTTAACTCTGGTTAATATTTTGTTAAAGTCAAAATGACCAGCTAAGATGTCATCATGACAAGCACTCAACATTAACTCTTTCATAGAAGGTGGTATCACTATTGCTGTCAGGCCTGAGTCACTGTAAGAGAGATAAGCACGTCTTATCAGCAGCACTGAGGTCTGATTTAGATTTAAGAGAGAAAGGAATATAGTACAATATTAATAAATCCCACTTATCTATAGCTTTGATTATATGCTATAAATCAGGTACTGTTTATATAGTACTATAACTCAATCAATTAAATGTTGTAACAATAAATAAATATCAAATAATAATTCCCACAGTGTCTATATAAGATATAGACCAGGTACCAATTATTAATATATTTTAAGTATGTTACCAGGACCAGTAAGTTGTCAATTATATAACACTTATATTTATCTTGTGCTTCTGCAGTACTCACTCAAGCTACTCTTCAGTAAGTACCAGGAATAAGGAATATAAAATATATTATAAAAGTAACAGAGCTCACCAATTTAAGATACAATACCAAGTAATATAATCTTTAATATTAACTGATAAGGGGAATAATAATTAAACAGTATTTGCTATGCAGTGTCTCACTCAATATAGCAGGGAAACTATAATAATTATTGGATTCTTGTCTTGTTATAAGGCTAGAATAGTAGCAGCTCAAACTAGGATTTATATAAATTGGTATAAAATAGATGGTGATTTCTAAGGGAAATCACCTCTTTATATTCTCTTTCACACTACGCAATATAGGGGGTGGACTTGCTAGCAAGTCCTCAACCTGAACTCAGATGGAACTCAGATGGAACTCAGACTGAACTCATACTGAACCCATACTGAACTCTACTTGAACACCCACCTAAAACTGTTCTGCTGAGTGGTGTTCATCCCTGATTGTATGGTTCCTTTATCAATAGCTCAATGTCTGTTCAATCTATGGTGAGTTTGGGTCCAGGGTTGCGGACTTGCTAGCAAGTCCGCCCCCCATATTGTGTGGTGTCATTTGTTTTATTTACTTCTATTTATATCTTTCTCTCCCTTTGTCCTTTCTTTATTTTGTTTCATAATATTTTCTATGCCCTTAACCCTTTTTATACTCAGTATCCCTTTGTCTTCTTATTATTTGTCACATATCATATTCCTACTGTTTGTGTTTGTTCTTCTGTTTGTTTCTACACAGCTATTCCCTTTATTTCTTCCCTTTGTTCTTTCTTATCTCTATTCTATTCTAAGCTGTGTATTTGTTTGTATCATTCTTTCTCCCTTTATCCTCTTTATCTTCTCTTCTATTATCAGCTGTGTATTTATTTGTATCCCATCCTCTTCCCTTTCTTTCTTATTTGTCAGTTGTTTTATCCCTTCAGCTGACACTTCCTATGACTTAAAAAAATGAAAAAAAAAATTCTAATTCTTGTATGTTTTTTTCTTATATCTATAGTCTCTCAATAATTTATCTCTGTTTTCTATTCATTCTATATCAATCCATTTATCTTTTTCTGATGATTGCTTCTTGTATCTTACTAAATATAATCTCTGTTCTTTGTTTCCCTTCTTTATTATTTTTTCATCTATTATTTTTTCAATTATTTGATCTTTCTCTTTAATTTCTTTTGGTGATTCTCTTTTAGTTCTATTTTTAAATTTTTCTTCATTATTCTTGTAGTATTTTTTTATTAGTGATACTGGGAATGTTGAATGCTTATTTTGATGTTCTGTAGGTAATTGTACTTTTACTGCATTTGCCCCATGTTTTTCTATTACTAGAAAAGGTCCAATGTAATTATCTTGTAATTTTCTTGGTCCTGGCATATTGAAAAAGTTTTTAGTTGATATTAATACCAAATCTCCTATTTTAATATCTGCTTCTTGGTGGTGTTGATCCCATCTTTGTTTTGAATATTCATGTGCTTTTGTTACAGCTTGTTGTGCATGTATTCTTGCTTTTTCTAGCATGTCAGATAATATTGCTGAATTTGGATGTATTTTCATATTTATTATTTTATCTTTCAAATAAAATAGTGGATTCCTTGGAATATATCCTCTTTCTAATTCAAATGGAGTTTTCCCTGTGCTGCTTTGTTTTCTTGAGTTGTATGCATATTCTAACTCTGGGAGAAGTGTATACCAGTCATGCACAAACCCTTCTTTGTCTTTATATTTCATTCCAAAAGCAATATATCTTCTTAACATATCTTCCAATGTTTTTATCATTCTTTCTGCTAATCCATCTGTTTGTGGATGATATGCTGTTGAAAATGATAAGGAGCATCCTATAAGTGTCATTAAACTTCTCCATAACTCAGATGTAAATTTTGGATCTCTATCACTAATTATAGTCCTTGGTAATCCTACATCTGCTATTATTTTCATCCAAAATGATATTGCTAGTTTTTGTGTGTCTATTTCTTTATGTGTTGGTATAAATTTGGCTCTTTTACTTAATCTGTCTACTACTACAATTATTGAATTGTAATCCATTGGTCCTGCTGGTGGTAATGCTGTTACAAAATCCATATTAATGATTTCCCATGGCTTTGTTGGTGTTTCAATCTCTTGTAGTAGTCCATATTTTTTTCCTGTATATTTATTAGCTTTCTGACATATTTCACATGTTTTCACATATTCTTTTGCATCTTTCATATAGTTCATCCACCATGCTGTTTGCTCTATTCTTCTTGTAGTTTCTTCTATTGAAAAATGTCCTGCTAGTATTTCATCATGACACATTTTCAGTACCTCATGTATAATATCTTTATCTGTTATTACTATTCTTGTTTGATAATTCTCTCTGTAATATATTAGCTTATCTATTATTATAAATTTGTTCTCTTGAAGTAGTTCTTTATATTCTTTGTCCAGTTTCTCTTTCATTTCAATTTTCTCTGGATTTTGTAAAATGATTTGAATGATGTTTAAGTTTTTATCCTTTTGATAGTTGTCTTTGATTCTTTCCCAAAATTCATTACTTAATTCTATTGTTGTAATTCCCATTATATCTATTTGTTCTTCTTGAGCTGCTGGGTTAGTATTGTTGTTTGGTAATGCATCCCTGCTCAGTGCATCTGCATTCTGATGTTTTTTACCTTCTCTATGACTTATTGTCATATTTCCTCGAAATTCATGAATTGCTAATTGCCATATTAACATATGTCTATTAGGTTTTTGCATGTTTAATAGACTTTTTATTGCACTGCAGTCTGTGATTATTTCAAATTTTGATCCATCTAGGTAATAGTATAGTTTTTCTAATGCCCATACTACACATAGGCATTCTAGTTGTGTTGCTCCATATTTTAACTCTCCATTTCTTAATTGTCTTGATATTAAACATACTGGTAATTCTTTTGGTTCATCTTCTATTATTTGTTTTTGATGTAATGCTGCTCCTAACCCTGTGAAACTTGCATCCACATATACTATGAAAGGTTCATTCCAGTCCGGTAATATTAATACTTGTGTTGATGTTAGTTTCTTCTTTAATTCTTCAAAGGCTTGTATTCTTTCTTCAGTAATTTCAAATATTATATTTTTCTCTAATAGTTTATATAAAGGTCTGCTTATTTGTGCAAAATTCTTAATATATTGTCTATAATAACTGCAAAATCCTAAAAAGCTTTGTAGTTGTTTGACTGTTTGTGGTAATTCTTTATATATTATTGGTGCTACTTTTGCTTCTTCTGCTGATATATAAATTCCTGAAATTTTGTGACCTAGAGCAGTTAATTCTTTATATCCAAATTTGCATTTTAGTATGCTTATTCTAATTCCTAGCTCTATACTTTTATCTAATATAATATCTAGATGTTTTATGTGTTCTTCAATAGTTTTTGATAGTATTATTAGATCATCAATATATATTTTCAACCATCCTTCTCTTACTTCTTTATAATAAGTTTGATCCATTATTCTTTGAAATACTGCTGGTCCATTTTTAATTCCAAATGGCATTAGTAAATATTCATATATTCCTATATGGCAGACAATTCTCAATAATTCCCTTGTTTCTTCTTCTACTATTACTTGATGATATCCCTTGAAAATATCCATTGTGGTAATATATTTAGCTCCTTTTATTGTTGCGATTGTTTGGTCTATTCTTGGCATAGGATATGTGTCAGTATATTCTAGTATATAAGTATGATATAATAGTATTTTTTTATGGTCCTACTACTTATTGATAAATGATTTAGTGATTAAACCTCAGGGGAAGACTAATAGAATAGTTATACTCAAATAAAACTCACAATACTTGGATTTAAATGCGTGCTAGTGGTGGAAAATAGAAGAATAAAATATAGTTATAGCTTATATAAAGATAATATCAATTTATAATGGCTTTATAATATATTTCTGAATGCTAATAATTGTATTTTAGTTGTTTTTTTAATTGTAGTAATTGAATGATGATAATAAATTGTCAAATTCCTTCCTTACTTATACCCAAATCCACTGGAGTGCACAGACCTTCAATCCAGATGATGTCACTGATATCCCTGGAAATTACAGCACTGTGAGGGCCCATCACCTCCCCATGGCGTCCACTTCAAGCAGTTTCAACACCCAGACCTCCAGTAAGGACCCTCCATCACTATTAATAATAACACTGATCCAAACCATAAATAGAAAACCCAGATAAAAGCGGATACCATAAAGAAACAGGTAAAATAAATAATCAAAAAGAGATTTAATGAAACTAAAAGCATATAAAGGAAACAAATAAAATTTCCAAGCCCCCAATAACATCCCCAAGCATCCATATTAACCCAGAAACATCCTTCCAACCCATAAATCCGTGAATAACCATCCAAGGAAGTAATTTTAGTTGTCCAAACTGGGTGTATGTGCCTGATATAGGTGTCTATGCTTCTGTAGGCGTTGTGAGTCCACTGATTTTGTCCATATGACCTAAAATAAGCAGAAAAACAAAGGTTATAGGCTATTAAGGGGCTAAAACCCACTTATATACCTAAATATACATAATATACTGCATATTTCACTGAATATGAGATTTATGTATACATATAAGCTTATGTATGTCAATAATTACTTCATATCACTTAAGATAAGTATATTATGACTCCATTAACATCTTAATAAATATTATTAGGCCATGGATAAGCTATTTAAACTATTATAAATTATATAATATAATAATAATTATATATATATATCATAAAATAATATATAATATTATTTTAACCTTATTTTTAAGATATAAGCTTAATCTACTTAAGGTTATCATATTTTAAGCATAAGAAATACTCAGTCCTAAGTATATTTAGGCTGACAATATGAGTCTGATATTGTATATGTGTTTAGTGCTCTGAAGTCTCCACACATTCTTGATTTTTCATTATGATATGTAATTATTACTGGTGCGGTAATACATTTTCTTCCCACTTGTGTCACTTCTCTGATAACTTCTAATTATTTTAACTCTTTAATCTGTTTCTCTATTTCTTCTTTATTCCTTGGACTTGTATTGTATGGTTTTCTGTGTAATGCTGCTGGGTATGGTTCTTCACATGTTAATTTTATTTTTAGTTCATGTCCTTTAATTTGTCCTATTTTTTTCTTCCCATATGAAAAAGCTTCTTTATTCTTTTTAATTGTTTTTATTATTTCCTCTCTTTCTTTCTCTGTCAGTTCTTCATTTATTTTCATATTCACTAATTCTTTTTCAAATTCATTCTCTTCTGTTTCATTGTTATATACTCTTAAACTTGGTTTTTCTTTTATTAGTTTAAATTTTTTATTCATATCTTTTCCAATTGTGAATTCCTTGTCTATATAGTTAATATTGAATCCATATTTATATAGATTTTCACTGCCAAGTATTATTGTGTTTTCACTCCTCATTTCTTCCACTATTATTATTTTTACTTTTATTATAGTGTTACTTTTTTTGTGAGGAAATATTATCTCTGTATTGCCTATTCCTCATGTCCTTAATTTTCCTCCTAGTGCCATTAATGTAAAATTGTTTTTCATTTCTTCTATTTTATTGTCTTCACGTTTTACTTTTTCAAAAAGTTTTTTGCTTAGTATAGAGCATGCTGCTCCAGAGTCAATGCATATTTTCACTAGGTATTCATTTATATATCCAAATGTTATTGCTGGTATACTATTTTGATAATTTTCATTTTCATTCAATGTTTTTGCTATTATATTATGTTTTGATAATTCTATATTTATTTCTTCTTCTATGTTTTCTATTGTGTTAATTTCTAATTCTTCATTCACTATATCTAATGTGTATTCTTCCTTTTCATCTTCTGATTCTTCCTTTTCATCTTCTGATTCTTCCTCCTTTTCACTATTGCTCTTTGTTTCTAATTATACACTTTGTTCATTGTCTTCTACTTGTATGTTTTGAATTTTCTTGTTAGGACATAAATTACTATAGTGTCCTTTCTTATTACATATGTAACATTGAATATTATTATTATTAATTTGTTGTTTCCTGATTTCATTCTTCTTGTCTTCTTCTTTTTGAATAATATTTCTGTAAAGTGGTTCATAGAAAAGGTGTGATTTATATAATTTGTCTTTTTGGAAAAGTTCATCTAGTTGGTGACAAAATGTGTCTAATGATTGTCCTCTTCTCCATCTAGCTTGCATATCATTTTGTATTTTTCCAGGTAATTTTAATGTCAAATATTCTATAATATCATCTTCATCCCATGTAGTTTCTATAGCCTTCAATTTATATGCTAGATTCATAAACCATCTTCCTGGATTCTTGGCTTTTTCTACATTAAGTTTATTGTTATCTATATGATTTCTCATTTTAACTATCCATGTTCTTGTTGAGAATTTTTCAATTAATTTTTCTTTCCAATCTTCCCATGATTTAGCATTAGATGTTAATCATGTTATCAAATACCAGTCTCTTGCTTCTCCTTTTAATATTGCCCCTAATATTGATGTTATATATATATATCTGGAATATTAAAATCTTTTTTTAATACATCAATATTATTTATAAACTCCATATGATTATAAATACCTTCTCCATAGAATACTGGAAAATTTTCTATCTTTGGATAATCTTTAGTATTTATTCTTTCTGTCTCACTTATGTCCTGTTCTTTATTGTCTTCTTTCTTGAAATCCTTTTTATTTTCTTCTTCATTTTGTTGTATTGTTTGTTCTTTATCTATTTTGTATACTTTTTTTAAAATCATTTTTTCTATATTTTCTAATCTACTATATATATCTTGTGTTCTTTTTTCTATCTTTACTAATTCAGGTTTTATTTTATTTTTGTACCATTCTTCTATTTCATTTTTAATATCTTTAACTATTTCTACCTTTTCATCTTTTTTTATATTTTTATTGAGTTAAGGGTGTCTTCGTTACTTATCATTAATTCATCTAATAACTCTGTTGTTTTATCAAATAATAGTAGCGTATTATTTTCTATTTCTCTATTATTACTCTCATTTACTTTTTTATTTTGTTCACTTATATTTTTAATATCATTACATGTATCATTTATTGGAACTAATACGTCTCTCATAATGTTAGCAATTGTCTCCGTATTTTCTTGTATTGTATCAGTAACTATCATTATATCTCTTGTAAATAGTCTTTCTACATTATCATATAATCTATCCATTCAGTCTTTCATCTCCATTTCTTCTTCTGTCTCCACTGGTTCCCTCGTTGTTGTCCAGGCTGGTTCTGTTTTTATATTGGGTAAGTTTTCTCTTTCATTTTCTTCTTGCCAGGGATTATTACTTACTTGATTCTCTTCTCTGACCATTGTAGGATGTTCATTATCCACGATTCCTCTCCTTTTGTAAGTCTCTCTATTTCTTTCGTTTTTATTTCGTTCTCCTCTTGCAGTTTCCATATATCTGTTTTGTATTGTTGAAGTAGTTTGTTTAGCAGTTTTATTGATCCTTTCATCATAATTACTTGATCCTCCATATGGTTGACTTTAATATCTATGCAATAATGGTTTATTTCGACTTCTTCGATATTGTCCTCCATATATTCGATTTTCTCCCTCATTGGTTGAGTCTCCGTTCTCATTCTCTGTTTTATTATCTTGTGAGTTTCTCTTTGTATCAATGTTCTCATGCTTTGGCGAATTCGACTGATTATTTCTGCTAGGCTTTGTTGATTTCCCTTTATTTTTGTTAAGGTAAGCTTCTATTGTTTTATTAGCATTGTCGAGGAACTCACTAGATTGTTTTGAGGATTGGTCGTCATTAGTTGTAGGTCTTGATTCTCCATCTTTTGTCAGTTGGTATCTGGACGTGGACGTATATGGATTGTGGTTATCGGGTGGTAAGTGTTTTATTCTACGAGATTTTCTTTTTTCTTTCTCCATATTGACTTCCTTTTATTTTAATGTTTGTATTGTTTTACGTTTTTTGATTCTTCTTTTATCTTCTGCGCACTTATTTTTTATATATAATTACTTGTGCTTGTGCCTCTTTTTCTTCTTTTTCTTGTTTGTGTTTTTCTTTTCTAGTTTGTAACTACTTATTTTATTTGATATTTATTTCTCTTTTCTAATAGTTGTTTTTTTATTTGTTCAGTATCTAATATATATACTATATATATATAAATTTCTTTACTGTAAGTTGTATGATTTTAATATGAGAAAGGTACTAGGATACTTAAAGAAAGACCCCCAAATGTCAGGCCTGAGTCACTTTAAGAGAGATAAGCACGTCTTATCAGCAGCACTGAGGTCTGATTTAGATTTAAGCGAGAAAGGAATATAGTAAAATAATAATAAATCCCACTTATCTATAGCTTTGATTATATGCTATAAATCAGGTACTGTTTATATAGTACTATAACTCAATCAATTAAATGTTGTAACAATAAATAAATATCAAATAATAATTCCCACAGTGTCTATATAAGATATAGACCAGGTACCAATTATTAATATATTTTAAGTATGTTACCAGTACCAGTAAGTTGTCAATTATATAACACTTATATTTATCTTATGCTTCTGCAGTACTCACTCAAGCTACTCTCCAGTAAGTACCAGGAATAAGGAATATAAAATATATTATAAAAGTAACAGAGCTCACCAATTTAAGATACAATACCAAGTAATATAATCTTTAATATTAATTGATAAGGGAAATAATAATTAAAGAGTATTTGCTATGAAGTGTCTCACTCAATATAGCAGGGAAACTATAATAATTATTGGATTTTTGTCTTGTTATAAGGCTACAATAGTAGCAGCTCAAACTAGGATTTATATAAATTGGTGTAAAATAGATGGTGATTTCTAAGGGAAATCACCTCTTTATATTCTCTTTCATTTGTTTTATTTACTTCTATTTATATCTTTCTCTCCCTTTGTCCTTTCTTTATTTTGTTTCATAATATTTTCTATGCCCTTAACCCTGTTTATACTCAGTATCCCTTTGTCTTCTTATTATTTGTCCCATATCATATTCCTACTGTTTGTGTTTGTTCTTCTGTTTGTTTCTACACAGCTATTCCCTTTATTTCTTCCCTTTGTTCTTTCTTATCTCTATTCTATTCTAAGCTGTGTATTTGTTTGTATCATTCTTTCTCCCTTTATCCTCTTTATCTTCTCTTCTATTATCAGCTGTGTATTTATTTGTATCCCATCCTCTTCCCTTTCTTTCTTATTTGTCAGTTGTTTTATCCCTTCAGCTGACAATTGCATTACTTAACTTTTTCCCTATAATATATATATCCATCTTCAATTGATAGTTTACCTTTTTCCAACACATTTCTATACTTTGGAGGCAAGGTTTTAATTAATGCACTCATGGAGGCATTTGTTGGATCATTAAGAATGGTAGATAGTTTAGTCAAATCTTTATCAGATGAATAATTTTCCAATATAGTTTGCATAAACTCTTCTTCTAAATCCACTATATAAATCCCAAATATATGTATAACCTCATTTTCAGATACATAAGCTGGGTTGTCAGCATCATTTGGCAAAGGACTTCTGGATAATAAATCCACATTAGAATGCAATGTTTGAGTGATTGTCATTCTTACTCTGTACTCTGGTACAGCTAGTTGCCATATAAACATGTGCCTATTAGAGGTTTTCATTTTTAGTAATGATTTTACTGCACTGAAATCTGTTATAAGTTAAAACTTCTGGTCTTCCAGATAGTAATGAAGTTTCTCCAAAGCCCACACCACGGCTAAACATTCTAGCTGTGTGGCACCATACCTTAATTCTGTTTTTCTTAAGGTTCTGGATATATAGCAGATAACTACTTCACATAATTTTTCATTTATTATCTGTTTCTGCTGTAAAGCAGCACCTAAACCTATGAAACTTGCATTAGTGTACAAGATAAAAGGTAGGGTGAAATCTGGCAGTCCCAATATTGGAGCTGACATTAAACATTCCTTTAATTTATTAAAGGCATGTTGTCTTTCATTATTCCAAATGAAAGCCTCATTTTTCCTGATTAATGTTGTTAAAGGAGCTGCAATGGATTGGTAATTTTTAATATATTGTCTATAATATCCACACATACCCAAAAAACTTTGAACCTCTTTTACATTTTTAGGTATCCCAATGTTTTTAATTGCTGCCACCTTATTCTGGCCAACACAAATTTGTAATCCAGATACAACATGTCCAAGCACTTTCAAGGATTGAAATCCAAATTTACATTTCTTTAATCCAATTGTCATACTAATTTCATCCATCCTTTGAAAGACTCTTTTTAGGTGATTTAAATGTTCATCATATGTTTTGAGAACACTATGATGTCATCAATATAGACCAATAGCCATCCTTCAACCATATCCTGATGAAAAACACTATCCATCAATTTTTGGAAGACTGAAGGCGCATTCTGTGGGCCGAATGGCATTCTCACATACTTATATATACCCATATGTGTGGTTATTAATAAGTAATTTTGAGAATCTCTTTTCACAGGAATCTGGTGGTAACCCTTGTTTCCATCCAGACAGGAAATATATTTTGCTCCTTGTAAAGTAGCATGGATAGAAGCTATCCTTGGTAGAGGGTAAATATAATCTACTGTGTATGTATTCAGAGCTCTATAATCACCGCATAATCTTGCCTTATCTTTATCATAAGAGATAAATACTGGTGAATGACACAATACTTAGGTGTTGTGTCCACTTTTTCAACAATACCCATTTCCAACAACATCTTTATATTGTCTTCAATATCTTTCCATTTTACAGGAGATTCTGGGTAAGGTTTCTTTTTCATGCTGCCTGGAATATTATCCAAATCACAGCTTAAAGAGATTTTCATCTCATGGTCTTTGACTAATCCAAGTTCTTTTGAACCATGAGCAAATGCCATAGGATATGATTTAATCAATCTCAAAATATTTTCTTCTTCAATTTTTGAGAGTTGAGGACTGAAAGATACCTTTTGGATTTCATTGTCCAATTCAACCATTTCAGTGGTGGTTCTTCCACCTTGCAGTCGTTCTTCCCTAGGAGAAATGGCATACACTGAATTTTCAGAACATATTTTGAATTTTCTCTTACCATTCACGCCTATGGCGAAACAACTGTTTGCAGGATATAGTTAAATGCCAAATTTTGTCAATAAATCATTGCCAATAATAAACCAATCACTACAATTATTATTATTATCCATTACTACAAATTCACAAACTGCTCTATCATATCCATTATTATATTTAAAGAATACAGCAGTTTTGTACTTGCCAATTGGATTTAATACTGAAGCAAAACCCCTCCAGTTCTTTTTCTGAACAGGTTCTAGATTTTCATGGTACTTACTATCAAGTTTCAGTAATGTATTAATTGAAACTACACTACCTGCAGCCCCAGTGTCAAGAATGGCATTCATTTCTTTTTAAAATATGATAACAGGTGCTCTGATAGGTGTTGTTTTGTAAGTATCATGAGATACATCTTTAATTATTTCAGCTTCCTCAATGGAAGTTAAAGATGTGTCTGTATGAGGTATAGCATCATTCACGAACATAATATCCTGTTCTAATACAAATATCTCATTTTCATCATCACTGTAAGATATGTTACTTTTACTATCCTCACTGGATTCCACGTTCTCATCTGCATGATTACTTGGTTCAGAATTCTGTGAGGTTTCAATAACATTTATTCTCTTCTTACACGTGTGACCCTTAACCCAAGGTTCATTACATTTTTAACAAGTGTTATTCTCTTGTCTCTTAGGGACAAGGGGAGCTGAAGGTTTTTTCTTCTCCACTGGTAACTTACTTGTAGTAGGTTTTACCACGTCAACACTTTGTCTGTAATTACTATACTTGGTTTCATACTTGTGGTTTAATAATATCTCATTGCATATGTTAATGAACTCAGAGGTATCTCTGATGGTTTCAGTTCTAGCTACAATAATGTCTCTAACTGATATAGGCAACTTGTATATTAATTTCTCTTTCCACTCTTCATAATCCATTTTTGGATCCAGTGCTTTCATGATTTTTATTAAATTCATTAAGAAGACCATAGGTTTATCTCCAGCATTTGGATTATATCTTATTCTTTCATACAATCTTTGTTGAGTGATTCTAAAGTTTGGGCCACCAAATTGCCTTTCAATTAGTGCCTTCCATTCATTCCAGGAGTAATTAATTCCCTCACTCAATACAGATTCAAGCCATAAAAAGGCCACATCTGTAAATAAAGATATTAAATTTGAAGTAATTTCTTAATCAGGTAATTTGTATGAAACTTTTAAGTTATCAATTCTTTGTATGAATTGCTGCCAATCAGATTTTGTATCCACGTCAAAAGAAGGGTACTGATCTAACTTACGCCAGTTCTTTTGGCTAGTTTTTGCTTCCCTAACCTGAGGAATATTGAGTAATTCACTTTTTTAGGAAGATGATAATTTATTTCATCTTTTACTGATTTTATATTCTAAGAGCCCATGACACTATGTTCATGTTCAATCATTGGTTTATCATCAGAGTGTTTCATAAAAACTGGTACTCTTTCTACTTAAGAGGTATTATCTTTTATTTTTTCTGTATTTTTCAAAATGTTAGCTACTTCAATTTCTACTCTTTGTAACTTATCTTTTATTACAGGTACATGAGTTAAGGTATCATTTACATTTGAAAAAGACAATTTTACACGTCCCTCTATGGTAGCCATAATATTACAAGAATGTTCTAATTTAATTTCTAAATTTTTAATCTCAGAGTTTAATCTTTTGTTTTCATTGATTAATTCATTATTTGAATTCTCAATAAGTTTAAACCTATTGGCTGTTGTACTCAATGATTGTGTGAGGTTTAATAATACACTTTCAGTATTATTGTTGGACTCTCGAGAAAATTCTTCCAATTTTTCAATTCTTAATAATAATTTACTAATTATTTTTGATTCCATTGAATTTTCTTTCAAAAAATATTCTATTTTTCTGTGTCCAACTCAGAAGACTCATTATTTGATCCATTTGATTCTAATTTTATATTAATAGTATTATCCTGATTATCAATAAAACTATTTACATTGTCCCCATCTAAAGACAAGTTTAACATGTGATTATCAAATGAATAGGTTTTTAAATCCCCTTCAATTTTATCCAATAATTCCCTATCAATCTCATTACCTATAAGTAATTCATTTTTAGGTTGATATAATTGATCATAAGAAGTTGGATGACTTACCAAGGTCTTATCCCACTTCCCCTGCCTCTCCGTGCCTTTCCCCTGTAAGGGTGACTGCTGGATCCCTGTTGAGGAGGGTTGATTTAGTTTTGGGCATACCAATCCCACTTCCATTTGCTGACTGTTATCTTTTGTTCCTCTTCTGGGACAGGAGGTGTTGCTGTGGTATTTTGTGCCACTGGTTGTTGATGAGACCTTATATCCACTAGAGCCTGGTTGACTTCTATAAATCCCTGTGCCGCCCTTTTTTCCAGATTGTTGATCTGGTCTACCATAAATTTTATTTTTATTGTTAGTGTATTCAGTAGGGTTGATATGGAGTGAATTTGCTCTTGCAACATGTTTTTGGACTTCTTTATTGACATTTGTTTTAAGAGCTTTTCCTTTTCCTCCATGGACATTGGTGGGGTGTTGTTTATAATTGGTGATTCTTGACCCTCCATTTGAATGTCCTGTAACAGGTCTTTCAGCTCTAGGTCTTAAGTTATAAGGTTTTGCCTTATTACTTACAATGTCATTGTTGTCACACATGTTAAAATGGAATTTTAAGAATTGAAAGTTTAGATATGAAAACTTCAAAAAGGAGTTTTATCAGTATTTATTAATACCACTGAAGACAATTTTATTGCTTAATTATTGGTATTAAGTGAATTTATAAGTGCCAAAAGTCAAATATGCGTTTATGTGGTCACTTGATTTAACTGGTCTACAATATGTAGCCATGTTTTTATATTTAAAAGAAAACAACTGTCAGTAAGATTCTTTCTAAATATTTAATGAATGTTACAAACCAATAAAAGGAAAAGATTAAGAGTCCTGTTAAAAGAAAACAGTTAATCAGTTTAATTGGTTTATTATCTGCAAATATCACAAATTTAATTGGTCTATTGACAGACTCCCACTAATAACAATTTTATGTTAAATTAGTGGTAAAATTGTTGATTCAATATCACAATTTTATTATATAACACAGCTTCTTTTTCTAAAATCACTATAAAAGTGACCCCAACCTGTTTTAATTATCCAAATATTTCTATAGGGATATTATTTACGTGTACCTTCTTTGAAACTTTCACTTACAGGATTATAACAGAATTCTTGAGGAAAGGCCCCCAATTGTCAGGCTGAGGTCAAGTACAAAAACGTTAACAAGCTTGAATGGTCAGTTGTCTAGAAGATTTTAATGGTCCAATATGAATACTGTAATCTAAATCCAATAAGTAGTAAAATATAATCAAAATTTAAGGTCTCAGTAATATAATTCTCACTATTTTTATATATGGCTTACAATCTTTGTAGTTGGTAGAAAAATAGATTTTATAATTCAGATACTATTCAAAAGTCTTATATAAGTACTACTTGATATGTATTGTAATTTATATGGTTATATTAGTAAATTGTAAATGATAAAGAATGTAGAAACAAGACCCACAAACCTCCTCTTTCTATACACACTGAGTTCCCCAATAAATCCCTTGATGTACCATCCAATACACAGTTAATGACGCCTCAAAAAAACTAATAGACCTGCCCATCAATGTCCCTAGTCATCCATGACATAATTAGACAAGTAACAATCGTCAAAATCCTGCAATATTAAGGGAAATCCATCAAAATTAAAAAAGACAAAAAGAGAGTATATGCGTAAAAAACAATAATATAAAAGACTAAAGAAGACTTTTTAAGGTTAATAATAGCTTAATAATAAGGGGGATTTACTGTAGAAATGGAGGGGCTAATCCTGACATTATACTACGTGAAATTCCCATCCAAAAATAACCAATATTGACTGAGAAACCACCCAAAAACTCAAAAAAGAGCATGGGATGTGGGGTAAATACATGAAGTCCTTGGAAGGTGCTTGCAAAGGTAAATCCTTGACTAAAATTAGGCAAATTTAAGCGTGGTGATGAAATAAGATGCCAAGAATGAGGTTACTAATGAAATTAGTGCATATAAACAAGGTCAATGCATTATTAATTAAGCTAGAACACTAAATAAGCGCCTCTCGCCTATTTTAGCATGTTTCCCCACAGTGGGCATAGAATGTGGGGTAATTATAGTGTGAAAAAGCTAACTTTTCTAAAAATGAAGCTACTCACATGGTGTAGACAATCCTATAGTGCTAGCTATAGGCCTTGACCAAGGGAGTTGGAGAAAAGCAGAGAGAAAATCCCCTGTCCCTTTAGAAAAATATGTGAGATTTACCTGCTACAGTAAGTTGGTTCCTGTTTACCAAAAGCCACTTTTTCAATACACTTGACTGCTTGATGAGCCAAGAAAGTAGTCACCAGACAGACTACCAGACCAAAGAACTGAAATATAGACCAATGTCCACACCAGAGACAGCAAAGATACTTGATGTAGGCTGCAAATCCACACCAGAGACAGCAATAATACTTGCTATAGCTTACAAGAATATAACAGAGAAAAAAGTTGCCAAAGTTAAGTTAAATGAAGAACTAACTTGCTAAAAACGCAGCCAATTGTGGCCAGAAAACAGTGAAAACTGAGTGAGGAACAATGATATCACCTCCAGATGGTTGTATGATGATTAAGGTTGCCTCAAACTGCCTTATTCACTATGTACACACAGACCACTATCTAAGAGCCCATGCACACCCACCAATTTGGTGCCTGTACCCTCCGAATTGAATAAAAACCCTCCAGAAGCGCTTCCCAACCTACTAAAACAGAGGCGGCGGGTCACCTGACATCGGAGGCGCCACCTGAAGCGGCACGGCCTCCCTGAAGCCAGAGAACCAATAAAAACACCTAATCTACTTAGAAAAAATAACTACAACTACTAAAACCTTTAAAACACGGAATTTCACTGTAACAACATTGTGACATGAAATATAGAGAAAAATTAGCTCTACCCAATGGTACTAAGAACTTAACCCTAAGACTTAAGGTTAGCCCGTAAAACACAAAAAACAAAATTAAACAGCTATCTTTTAAAAATGAAAAATGAGGAAATGACCCCTTAAAACTAAGAATATGAAAAATGTCTACAAGACATAAAATATAGAGAAAAACCGGGGCTATCCAATGATAGTACCCACATACCTGCAGACCCAATATCCACGGAATAAAACCAGAAAAATACCTAATTCCTCAACAGATGTCAATTAAGACATGCCCAAACAACACCAAATCACACAACAAAGGCCCCTGCCAATGTTGGAAGACCACAACGGGAAATAAAGCAGGCAGTATGTGGCAAGTACACAGAAGCCTTTCTGGCATAAAAAACACCAATTTTGAAAAGTATTTTTTATGCATTTAAATAGCCAAATAAATAGTCCTAAATGAGCCCAATTGATCTGTCAAAGCGCAATTTTGATATTCTCAATTTTATAGCACATATAGTCAACTTTTAAGTGAAATAAAGCACATTTCTTGTTTTTTGCGTAAAACAATGAATATAACAGCTTTAAGTGTACTTAAAAATTTTGTAGCCTTATACTTAAGGTTCTTAAGATTACCCTAAAATATTCCAACTTAATATTAAGTACATAAGACCTATAAAAGGTGGATATATGCATGTATATAAGGTGTTATAATGGCATTTTTTGTGTATTATTATAATTTTACTTATGTATACTGTTTGTGTACTCTCATTTATTGTTCCCATTTATAGTTCATGTGTTCAACATAGATTATAAGCACTTTTTACTCAGTACTGGGGATATACAGGCTGACAATATTTCTTAATGGAAGTCTAATTCTTATGATAGTAGAGTTTAATCCAGTTTTTGAGATTTTTAAACATAAAAAGATGATTAAAAGTGACATAAAATTGATTCCTGCCTTTTTTAGGTTCTATTTATTGCTCAAATAATAAGTGATTCACACTATCAATTTATTAAAAAAATGAATAGCTGATAATGGAGCTATGTGTGATATATTCTGTCACCATTTCATAAGCATAATATGAGCTGTTAGAGTTATCTCATGGTTGGAAAAAATTAATCACTAACCAGTAAATTATTAATGTGACAAAAAGACATTTAAACTAAATCAAAATTTTAAAGATTAAATAAATATAAATATATAAATATCTTCAAACTGCATTTTAAATATAAAGTGTGCATCAATATTATTTTTTAGGATAATAAAATTGTTTGCCTGGAAACATGAACATCATATTTTTAAAATTATTTCTCATGTGAAAAGAGGTTTTTAAACTTTAATTTTAGATGTTATTTATTTTCAAGGACTCCCTCAATAATGTGGAAGTAGTTCTTTTTTATAATTCTATCAGTTTCTCATTTAAGGTCTACTATATGATGTCTAAATTGTACAAAAGATACAATATGCATTCGTAGTCATTCACATGGGAAAAAACAAGCATTAAAAAGATTAGTTATTTTTAATATAAAACTTACTACATATTTTAAATTAAAGTACATAATAATCTAACTTCATGAATAAAAATCTTCTCAAAGCTGAACTCAGCTTGAACCACAATGGTAAACAGGATCTCATTGGTACTTCAATATAAGTTTCATAAAAACAAAGTTATATATTGATATAAAAACTTATATATTCATTGGAATGAAAATATTGTAGTAGGATAAAAGACACAAGTGGTTTCATTTTTTACTGAATGGATAATTGTAAATATATTAATAAAGCTTACTCATTTAATTTCCTCAAAATTTTATTTATTTCATGTCATTTTTTATGTATGTATAGTAATCATAAAAAAAGAGTTCAAGAAATTTTTTTTAAATATTTAAATTTATTGTGTGTTAAATCTTTATTTGAATACAATAATTTAATTCAAAGCTACTTGGAATCTCATCAACAGAATTCAAATTTATACTAAAATATAAATACACTCATCTCATAAAATCAATTAGGGCATCAATTTAAAATTTTAACATAGGTTGTGTTCATTTTTTTGATTTTTTTTTTGGAAATTTTTCCTATTTTTTTTCTTTTTCTATCCAATGTGTAGTTAACAGAAGAATTTTGTAAAATAGTTTGTAAAAAAGTGAAATAGTACTTTAAAACTAATATCTGTATACTAATAAATATTCTATCATTTATCGAAGCCTATAATACCAGCAGCCAATAAATCTGAATTTTTTGTTGATAAATTTGTACATATGACAATACAGTAGAGGTATTGATTATTTTAAGAGACTGAACAAAATTACTGAAAACTGACAGGGTGAACTCTATTCTTCGGGCAAAGAATACAGTCCACCTTCAGTTTATTGCTGCCTCGTTTGACGCACTTTTCACATCCCCTCACCTTTTGCTGCTTTTTCACCCTTTTCAGTTTTATTCAAACCCCTCCCCTTTCAAAAGCTATCCTTATAATCTTGCTGCACTTTCCAGCCCTCTCCAGCCTATTTTAAAATGCTTCTCACCCCTGTCCTCCCCTCCTGAGCTCTTTTTCTTTTCTCCTCATCCTTCCTCACCCCTTTTACATGCCTCCATACACCAAGCCATCCCTTTTTAATCGTTTTTAAGCCTTCTGTTTTTTCCTCAATCCCATAAAGCCCCTTTTGTACCCCATCACATCCCTCTGGCTTGTATATGTACTTTTCTTTCTTTACACCTCAACTGTTTCTTCCCCAACTCAATCCAGCACTTTATCTTTTCACTCCACCCCTTTTGCTTACTAAATCACCACTTTCACTCCCTATGGAGTAAAAACGGTGGCAACAAGAGTGAAAAAAGTGGGTTTCAGTGAGATGGGGTGTAGGGGGGTTTAGAGGGGACTAAAGGGGATAGAATGGGTGTCAAACAAGTAAGGTGGGGTGAATAATGAAGGAGAGGGGTGAAGAAAGGGGGCACAAGTGTAGAGGAGGGGAGAGGAATGAGGATATTAAATCAAAATCTAAGAGAGGGAGAGGGCTCTAGAGGGTAGGAGATTGGTATGCACAAGAGTAGGGAACAAAGTAGTGAGAAGAATAATCTTAAAAAACATAAAATAATATAAATACACAATAAAATATAAGGAATGGAAATTGAAATGGTGTGAAACCAAAGGAGAAGCTTATTATTATTGGGCCCTTTTTAATAGCAATATTTTTGTTCTCATAGAGATTGGACACTTACTTGTTTGATATAGTGAAGATAATTGTAATTTAATTTTTTTAAAGTAGCACCCATATATTTTTTAAACATTTGAAATGTGTATGAACATAAATTTTAAACATTATAAACTAAAATAAATCTGTTATAAATGAGTTTTAAATAGTTCTGAGCCCTGCAAAAAATATTTTCAAGCTAAAAGATTTTTCAAGAAAATATATTCAAACAATAAGAACAAAAAAATATTTTTGAAAATTTTTACTGATAAAAATTTGATTGACATCAATGATTCAATGAATTTTTTTTCTTGAATAATTTCTTATAATATTGGATGATTTATCTATATATTTAGAGCTAAAAAATAATATAAAAATATTTAAAATTTCATTTAGTTCAATTAACATGAGAAATTCATAATTTTATAAGATTACCAAAAAAGTTATAATATCTTGCATGTGCCAGCCTGGTTGGGTGGTTGGGTTCAATTTTTTAAATATTACTTCAAAAATTCTTGTAGTTCAAGCCTCAAGAATTTTTTTGCTAAAGATTTCCCATGTTCAAATAAATTTTCAACTTATCTTCAAAGTGTATTCAAAGTAAATTCAATACTTCTTCATGATGGTTTCATCACTTCCTCAATGTGTGATAAAAAGATATGAATTAGTGTTCAAGGTTACATATTGTGTGGTGAATTTAATAAAAATAATGAAAGATATGGATCCAAAAATGGATTAACTTGGACATGGTGAAGAAAGTCATTCTCTATATTGCTGACAGAGCTCTGGTGAAGGACATTTCTGCTATGGAGGGCTATAGGAGGAAAGATTGGAAAAAGATGTGTCTGCAGATGAAAGACATGTGGGGATCCAGGTACTCTATGGTGGATATCAATATTATTGCAAGTGAATGGAAATCTTATGGAGGTGTGGACAACCTTCATACTTATAGGAAGTTTCTGGCTCAGTTAGAATCAGTGGTGGATTATTTGGTGGATATTCTGGAGTTGGAGAGTACTGACTCTGCAAGGGATATTCTCTGGTCTTATCTGGCTAGGAATGTTAGGATTGATGTGCTGAAGGAGTTAGAAAGGAAGGATAAGATGAAGATTCATCCTAATGGGAATCAAAAATTTCCTGCTCTTTTTGTGGTGAAGGAGTTTGTGGAGGGTCATCTGAAACTTTTGAAGTGTATTCTTTCCAAGAAGCTAGCACCAAGTATGTTAGCAAGTTCAGTGAAGCTTTTGCTGAAGATGTGGAGGAATATAGGAAGAAGGAAAGTTTGAACAAGGGAAAGGCTCCTGAGAAGCCTAAAGAGGTTGATCCAGTAGTGGAGCAGTTGGCTGATCTGACAAACCAGCTACATATTTTTGTTCAGGAGGCTCAGAAGGCCAATAAGGCTCCTTCTCATCCTAGATATTTTGATAGAAGGATTGGTAGGAGTGATCCTTGGTTCTGCTCTATTTACAGCAGGAAGGGCCACAAGTCCAATGATTGTTGGGCAGTGAATAGGGATGTGTCTGAAGGGAAGGTAGAATTTTTTAGGAAAGTTTTTAAGTTCCCAGATGGCTCTTTTGTGAATCCTAATGATGGTCAGGCTCCAGTGTACTTGGTGAGGAGGAGACATAATGTAAACTCAAGGAGGCCAAGGTTTTAAGAATTGCCTAATGAGGCTTCTTCTTCTGGTAAAGATGGAGATGATGGCAAGGGAAAGGGAAAGGAGGCTAATAGAGTCTCATTAACATCTTCCTTTGGTGGTTTTGAGTTATATTCTTGTGGTGGAAAGTCAAGTGGGGAATGCTTGGCTGGTGTTTATGATGTGGAATCAGGAAAGAGGGGAAGGCCTAAGAGAAGTTCTCAGGACCAACCAAAGCCTAAGGCTTCAATAGTGGATCCTAAGCTGAGTTCAGCTAGGAAAAAGTACAGCAAAGAGGAGCTGTATTAAATGCAGAAGGGTATAGCTGATATGGCACCCCCTAGTTTTGGAGCATTGGACATGAATGGTGAGCCAATGCCTATGGATGTTGATTCTGAATCTGAGGAAATTGTTCCTTTGGCTTCATTGCCAAAGCCTGCTGGAGTTAGAAGGTCTGGTGAGGGATCTGGTTTGATTCCTGTTGGTGGTAAATCTGTTGGTGATTCTGGTCCTCAAGAATCTTCTAGGACCAAGGTAGTGAAGCAAAGGGCTCACTTTGAGAGGCCAGTGGTTTCTGGCCAAGTTAATGTTATGGACTCTGTCCTGGAAAGGATGAATCAGGGTCAGGTTTCCCTCAATTAAGGGGAGTTGTATGCTATCAGTCCTGGGTTGGCTGATAGGCAGAAAAATTTGTTTACCAGGAGAAGGGTTTCTTCTGGGGAGGTAGAATACATTTGTGATTCTGCTGAAAAATTTGGTGAGGGGTTGGAAAATCATTTTTCTGAAGCTCTGGGTTATTTCAATGTCACTCTGAATGGCAGGGAGGCTAGCGCATTGGTGGATTCAGGTTCTCAGATTAGCCTGATTTCTTTGGTTGAGGCAACTCATTTGGGCCTCCCCATCAAAACATGAATTGGTAAAAATTTGAGAGGGATTGGTGGCTATTTCACTGAATTGGTTGGAACATCTGAGTTTGTGAAGTTAGATTTTGGGGGAGCCTCAGGGAAGGTTCATTTTTATATTGCAAAAGGAGCAGTAAAAGCTTTTTTGGGTGGGCCATTCTTGATGAATTTTCAGGAAAGAATTGGCTATCAACTTGATTTGGGAATCAGTTTGGAGTTGACTGGTGAAGATGAAAGGAGGCTTCACATGAGTTTATCATACCCTGGAGAGGATGGTTGGGAGACCAGGCCTGCTTTGTCTTCAATGTGCCAGTGCATGGATTGTTGTAGGAGAAGAAGAGAAGTGGGTGCTGCCTCTGGTTTTTTGGAGTGTGGCTCAGGCTCTAGTGGGAGTCTGTCTTTTTTAGAGTGATGAGGGCTGATCACCCAAGTGATACAACCTCTCCCCAAGATGAGGAAATCCAAGGCTGTAGTAGGTCAGCTCCCTTGGAGATATACCAAGTTGATTTTCATATTTCTCTTTTTAATGTTTCTCTTCTCTGCAAGTATTCTTCAAGTTTTTTATCAAGTATCTGTTCTCTCTCAAAATTTTCAATTATTTTTAATTCAAGTTCAAATAAGAAGATTGGTTATATATCTTTGTTGAAAGAAATGCGGAAAGGCTGTGGAGTGGTGAGATTGGGGTCTAAAAGTAAGTCCTCCCAATGGTGCACTGCTAGTATTTCTTCTACACCTTTCAAAAAAATTACCTTGGCCACGTCCCTGAGAATTGGGGAAATCCCTGGTTATTTTTGTAGGATAGAAGAAGACTCAAGGAAAGAAAATAAAAATTTCAAGATAACTGAAGAAAATTAAAAAGAAATCTGAAGATAATTAAGAACAAAGACAAGAAATATTTTTGTGAATATCATAAAGTTCAATTTTTGTGCCTCCAGGATGAGGTTAAACTGCACAAAATTTTGAAGAAAGAAGATCATCAAGATCAATTTTTGGGCCTCCAGCATGAGGTTATACTGCAAAATTTTAGAAGATGTGATTCAGCAAATGAATCAAGATGTGAAGACCTAGAAGATTGAAGTAAGGATGGAGATGTGGAATTACGGAAAAGTTTTAAAGTGGTGAGATTGGGGTTTAAAAGTAAGTCCTCCCAATTGTGCACTGCTAGGGTTTCTTCTACACCTTTCAAAAACATTACCTGGGCAACACATGTGAGCAATGGGGAAAACCTTGGTTCTTGTTCCTGGTCTGGTGGTGAAGATATCCTGAAGATCCCTAAAGTGGAAGGTGGAGCTGCCAGTTATAAGAAGGTAGCTCAGAAGATTAGGCCTGTAGGTTTGAATCCTTCTTTGAAGAGACCTACTTTTTCAAGAGATACAGACTGTACTCCTCTGGTGAAGAATCCTCCTGCTTTTTTGGAAACTGCTAGAGTGACTGTGAAAAGGTTGAAAGCTGTTAATTTTGGTCCTGATGGGTGGTTGTCTGATGAGGAAAAGTGTTTTTTGTTGCATGTTATTGTGCTGAGGGAGAATGTTGTGGCATTTGTTGAAGAGGAAAGGGGTGTGTTGAAACACTCTTATGCATTTTATAAAAACCTTACTTGATTTGCACGGTTTGTCATGAACCTTGGCAAATCAAACCTATTCCAATTCCAGCTGTTATCAAAGATAAATTTGTAGAGATTTTTATGGAAAGAGTCAGGACTGGTTTATATGAACAATCAACATCTAGTTCCTCAAGTCCGGTTTTTTGTGTAATGAAGCAGAATGGGAAGCTGAGGGTGGTGCATGCTTTTAGAGCCTTAAATAGAGTCACTATCAAGGATGCTGGGATTCCGCCAAGTGCAGAGGATTTGGTGGAAGCTTTTTCTGGAAGGGTGTGTTATGGTTTGGGTGATATTATGGGTGTTTATGATGAAAGGGAACTTCACATGGATTCACCGCCACTTATAACTTTTGAAACTCCTTTGGGAAGATTTCAGCTCACTAGGTTGCCTCAAGGAGCAACTAATTCAGTATCATTATAACAAGCACAAATGGCTTGGAGTTTACAGGATGAGGTTCCTACTCATGCTGGTATTTTTATTGATGATGGTGGAATCAAAGGACCATCTACTGATTATGGGAATGAGGTCCTGAAGGAGAACCCAGGTATAAAGAGTCTTCTTTGGTAATATGCAATTACTCTAGAGAGAGTATTGTTTAGAGTTGAAGAGGCTGGTTTGACAATTTTTGGGTCAAAGTTTTGTTGTTGTGTTCCTGCTCTGGAAATTTTGGGTAATGTGGTATGTAAAGAGGGAAGGATTATTTCAAAGAAAAAAGTTAATAAAATTCAGTCATGGAAAAGGCCTAAAATTACAACTGAAGTCAGGGGATTTTTGGGGGTTTGTGTTTATTTCAGAATTTTAATTAAGGATTTTTCTTTGTTGGCTTCACCTTTAAGGAGGCTGACCAGGAAAGATGTAGAGTGGGTATGGACTGAAGAGTGTGAAGAGGCTTTTCAGAAGTTAAAGAATGTGGTAGGTGAAGATATTATTCTTCACAAGTTGAATTATGGTGTGGGAGCTGAAAACATTTATTTGGAGGTTGACTCAAGTTATATCTCTGCTGGTGCTGTTTTGTCTCAGGAAGATAAAACTGGGAGGGTCAGGCAAGTAAGGTATGAGTCTGTGGTATTTAATGAGGTGGAATCTAGATATTCTCAACCTAAGTTGGAATTGTAGGGCATAGAAAAATTTTTGAAGAAGCTGAAAACTGTTTTGTGGGGGCAGCATTTTGAGCTGAAGGTGGATTCAAAATCTCTGGCTCAAATGATCAACACACCTAGTCTTCCAAATGCTCCAATGACTAGGTGGGTGGCATTTATTCAGCATTTTTTTTTTGACCTGGTACACAAACCTGAAAAAATTTTTACAATGCCTGATGGATTATTGAGGAGAACACCCACAGATAAAGATTCTGATTCTGAAGAATTTGATGAAGATTTCCCAGTTGTTACGGCCATCACAGAGGGTGCTGAATATTGATCTCACCTCCCCCATGAGGCTAAACTGGATGATTGTTCTCTCCTCCCTCATGAGGTTAAACTGACTGGATCTGATCTTGATTCTGGTGATCAGGATGTCTTTGTTGATAAAGATGAGGCTGTTGTTTGGTATGGCTCAAATTTAGAAAACGCTGTTTTTGTTAGTGAACTGGATTCTCTTAAGATTCAGTGGAAGAAAAAATATGTACCAAAGTTTAGGGATTGGTTTCCTGTTTGGGCTGGTCAAGTAGCTCATGTTCACACTGGTGATTTTGATGACAAGGTTGTACCCTTGGATGTTGTGTTGTTGGACTTTGAAGATGAGACCTGGGGTCCATCTGGGTTTTATTTTACTATGGTTGAATATCTGTTAACCTTGGAGAGGCCAGATATTTGTGATGATGATACTTGGGTGGAAATCAAGGAGAAGAGTCCTGGATTCTATGTGTCAGGAAGGAGGTTGATGAGGAGACATCTTAATCCTCAAGTAGTGGTGACTCAGAAGAAGGGTCAAGAGTTGGTGTTGAAGTCTTTGCATGAAGATCTTGGTCATAGAGGCTTTGGGGAGACTTATAGAAGAGTAGCAGACAGATTTTGGTGGCCAGGTATGAAGTTGGCTGTGCAGGGTTGGGTTCAATCTTGTGAAGAATGTCAAAGAAGAAGTCACTTGAAACCTAAAGAGGTTGGCTGTGCTACTGGTGAATCAACTTTTTTTGGAAGAGTCAGTCTGGATGCTGTCCATATCAAGAAGGGCAGGTATAAATACTTTATTGTTGCCAGGGATGATTTTTCTGGTTGAGTTAAGGCAGTGCCTCTGGTTAATTTGACTGCCAAAAATGTGGCAGAATTTTTGAAGAAGGAATGGGTGTTTAGATATGGGTTAATGAAGTTGGTGACTGTTGATGGTGGGCCAGATTTTGGAGATGAATTCAAAGAACCTGTGGAAAGTATTGGTTTTAAAGTCAGAGTGGCTACACTGTATTATCCTGAAGCTAAAGGCATGGTTTAAAGAGGCCATCAAGTTATCAAGAATACTTTGGTAAAGATGTGTGGAGATAGTGCTGAAAAATGGAGGCATGATTTACCCTTGGTTTTATTTTTTGATAGGGTCACTGTAAGAAGGACAACTGGCTATTCCCCTTATGAATTGATGTTTGGGCAGAAAGCTGTTCTACCAGTGGATTAGGAAGCTGTCTCTTATCTTAGAATTGATTGTGATTATGTATTTTCAACAGAAGATTTTCTCTGTGCCAGGATGCAACAGTTGTAATGTAGAGAGGGATGTCAAGAGAAGGAATACTCTAGAATGATGAAGATAAGGAATCAATCAGTCAGAAACTGGGACAAGAAGTTGGCTCATAGACTCAGGAATCCCTTGAAACCTGGTTGTTTGGTTTTGGTGTATAATAGAAGTTTGGAGAGTCAGTGGGGAAGAATGTTTTCTGACAGATGGAATGGGCCTTAAAGAGTCAAATCTCAGGTGTCTGGATGTTCTTATGTTTTGGAGGAGTTGGATGGTGCAGTCTTAAAGAAGAGAGTGGCTGCTGATCAGGTGAAGAGATTTTACGCAACAGGCACTAGAAGTGAAGAAGATTGACTCACCAATGAGGATAAACTATGGACCACCCTTTAATTTTGGATTTTAATGATTCTGTGCATCTGTTTTATTGGAAACTTATTTGTTAGAAGTTACCCATGGGTGGGGCTTTGATTTGATCTTGGCAAGTGTAAGGGTAACTGATGAGCTTGCTAATCTGTAGAACAGTTACCCCAGATTTTCTGTTTCCAACCCCTTCTCTTAATTTTTTTGAACCCTAGTATTGGTTTCTCTTCACAGTTTCAGTCCTATATAACTTAAAACTGGAAATTCTTTTGCTCTTCAAGTGCTCAACTCATCACGCTTATTGGTTTTGGTTTATTGTGTTGGATGTTGTGGTTTTGTTAGAAGGTACCCAGGGGGGGCTTCTAGATCTTAGTTTTCCAAGTGTGGAGGTAACTGATGAGCTGGCTGCTCTGTACAACAGTTACCCCATAATGTCTGTTTCAAGTATTTTGTTTTTCCTAGTTGAATCAAGTTCTGGATTTTGTTATTCAGGTTTCAAGTCCACTATGACTTTAAACGGGCTTGGGTTGGGCTTCTTTCTCTTTGATCTATTTAGATTGGTGGTGGATCACTGGTGGTCTCCCATCATTTTTACTTACTGGAGGGAGCCCACCCAGTGATCATTTCATTGGACTGGACTTTCTATGGAGCTGGATTTTTTTCTTTTTCTTTCTTCGGTTTTTGTGTCTATAGTTGTGTTAGAAAGAAGTTTTAGATTATTTTCTTTTTTTCTTTTAATTTTTTATGGGGGTTATTAGGATATAAAGAAGGAAAAATCACAATATTATAATATATGGTGTCACCACATCAGGGTCACCTGGATGTGGGCAAGCATTCGTGGGGAAAGGCTTGTCAATTGGCCAGGCAATGCTATTTTCTTTTTAAACCTTATCTCATTTTTTTATTGTTTACTTTAATTTCTATTCATTTCATCTTATCTTTATTGATATTCTTTTTCTTTTTTTATTTCTATCTCATTTAATTTAAAAATTATTTTATGGTGTATTCACATCAAGGTGCACTTGGATGTGGGTAAGATATCAGGGGATCAGCTCATCAATTGGCTGGGGGATACCATTTGTAATTATTATTTATTTCATCTTATTATAATTCATTTCATTTTAATTTCTCAGTCCTCATATTTTGTTGGGCAATTTCGTTTAATTAATTTCAAGTTTTTTTTAGTATGTTAGAAGTTTAAGTAATAATCAGTAAAAAAAAGTAAATAATAAAAAATAAATAAATAAAATAAAAATAAAAAAATACAATAAAATATAAAAAAAATTTATAATTGCTAATTATTATTGTCTTCTCCATTTAGTAATTTATTGATTTCTTTTTGTTTCTATAATTAATGTTGGGAAGAAGAAGCCTTTGGCGGTTGGTCCAGATTATTTTGGTGTTTTTGTTTTCTTTTGGGATTGGAGGAAGAACTTTTGTCAGCCTGTATATCCCCAGGACTGAGTAAAAAAATCTTATAAGCTATGTTAAACACATGAACTATACATGGGAACAATAAATGAGAGTACACAAACAGTATACATAAGTAAAATTATGATAATACACAAAAAATGCCATTATAACACCTTATATACATGCATATATCCACCTTTTATAGGTCTTATATACTTAATATTAAGTTGGAATATGTTAGGGTAATCTTAAGAACCTTAATTATAAGGCTACAAAATTTTTAAGTACACTTAAAGCTGTTATATTCATTGTTTTACGCAAAAAACAAGAAATGTGCTTTATTTCACTTAAAAGTTGACTATATGTGCTATAAAATTGAGAATATCAAAATTGCGCTTAGACAGATAAATTGGGCTCATTTAAGACTATTGATTTGGCTATTTAAATGAATAAAAATAATACTTTTCAAAATTGGTGTTTTTTATGCCAGAAATGGCTTCTGTTTACTGGCCACATACTGCCTGCTTTTTTTCCAAGTGAATAGCTTCATTTTTAGCAATTTTAGCTTTTTCACACAATAATTACCCCACATTCTACTCCCACTGTGGGGAAACACGCTAAAATAGGCAACAGGCGCTTATTTAGTGTCCTAGCTTAATTAATAGTGCATTGACCTTGTTTATATGCACTAATTTCATTAATAACCTCACTCTTGGCATCTTATATCATCACCACGCTAAAATTTGCCTAATTTTAGTCAAGGATAAACCCGTGCAAGCACCTTCCAAGGACTGCATGTAGTTACCCCACATCTCATGCTCTTTTTTGAGTTTTTGGGTAGTTTCTCAGTCAATATTGGTAATTTTTGGATGGGAATTTCACGTAGTATAATGTCAGGATTAGCCCCTGCATTTCTACAGTAAATACCCCTTATTATTAAGCTATTATTAACCTGAAAAAGTCTCCTTTAATCTTTTATATTATTGTTTTATACGCATATACTCTCTTTTTGCCTTTTTCTTTAATTTTGATGGATTTCCCTTATTATTACAGGATTTTGACGGTTGTTACTTGTCTAATTATGTCATGGGTCACTATGGATGTTGATGGGCAGGTCTATTAGTTGTTTTGAGGCATTATTAACTGTATATTGAATGGTACATCAAGGAATTTATGGGGGAACTCAGTGTGTATAAAAGGAGGAGGTTTATGGGTCTTGTTTCTACATTCCTTATCATTTACAATTTACCAATATAACCAAATAAATTACAATACATATCAATTAGTACTTTTATAAGACTTTTGAATAGTATCTGTATTATTAAAATCTATTTTTCTACCAACTGAAAGGATTGTAAGCCACATATTAAAATAGTGAGAATTATATTACTGAAACCCTTATTCTGAATTATATTATACTACTTGTTAGATTTATACTACAGTTTTCATATAGGACCATTTAAATCTTCTAGACAAAGACTTATCAAGCTAGTTTCACGTCCTTTTAGTTGATCGTAGCCTGACAATTGGAGGCCTTTCCTCGAGAATTTTGTAATAATCCAGTAAGTGAAAATTTCAAAGAAGGTACACGTAAATAATATCCCTATAGAAATATTTGAATAATTACAACAGGTTGGGATCACTTATATAGTGATTTCAGAAAAAGAAGCCCTGTTAAATAATAAAATTGTGATATTGAATCAACGATTTTACCACTAATTTAACATAAAATTGTTATTAGTGGGAATCTTTCAATAGACCAATTAAATTTGTGATCTTTGCAGATAATAAACCAATTAAACTGATTAATTGTTTTCTTTTAACAGGACTCTTAATCTTTTCTTTTTATTGGTTTGTAACATTCATTTAATATTTGGAAAGAATCTTACTGACAGATTTTCTTTTTTAAATAAAAAATTACGGCTACATATTGTAGACCAGTTAAATCAAGTGACCAAATAAAAGCATATTTGACTTTTGGAACTTAAAAATTCACTTCATACCAATAAGTAAGAAATAAAATTGTCTTCAGTGGTATTGAAAAAAACTGATAAAACTCCTTTTTGAAGTTTTCCAATCTAAACTTTCAATTCTTTAAATTCCACGTAAAAATGTGTGACAACAATGACATTGTAAGTAATAAGGCAAAACCTTATAACTTAAGACCTAGAGCTGAAAGACCTGTTACAGGACATTCAAATGGAGGGCTAGGACTCTCCCATAATCAACAACACTCCGCCAATGTCTCTGGAGGAAAGGGAAAAGCTTTTAAAGCAGGTTTCAATAAAGAAAACAAAAAATACGTTACAAGAACAAGTTCACTGCCTATCCACCCTACTGAACACCTTGACAATAAGAGTCAACAATAAAGTGGACCAGATCAACAATCTGGAGAAAAGAGCAGCTAAAGGTTTCATAGAAGTCAACCAAGCTCTTGTGGACTTAAAGGCTTAACCACCAACAGTGGCACCAAACAATTCCTTAGCAACACCTCCAGCCCAAGAGGAGGACCAAATAATTACAGTAAGCAAATAGAAATTGGATTGGTACACCCAAAACTACAACAACACTCCTCAACAGGGATCCAGCAGTCACCCTTACAGGGGAAAGCCAAGGAGAGGCAGGGGAAATGGAAAAAGACCGTGGTAAGTCATCCATCTACTCAGGATCAATTATATAATCCTAACAATGAATTACTAATAGGTAATGAAATTGATAGAGAGGTATTGGATATAATTGATAAGGATTTAAAAAATTATTCATTTGAAATGAAATAAAATGTCCAAGCCCCCAATAACATCCCCAAGCATCCACATTAACCCAGAAATATCCTTCCAACCCATAAATCTGTGAATAACCATCCAAGGAAGTAATTTAAGTTGTCCAAACTGGGTGTATGCGCCTGATAAAGGTGTCTATGCTTCTGTAGGTGTTGTGATTCCACTGATTTCATCCATATGACCTAAAATAAGCAGAAAAACAAAGGTTATTTGCTATTAAGGGGCTAAAACCCACTTATATACCTAAATATACATAATATACTGCATATTTCACTGAATATGAGATTTATGTATACATATAAGCTTATGTATGTCAATAATCACTTCATATCACTTAAGATAAGTATATTATGACTCCATTAACACCTTAATAAGTATTATTAGGCCATGGATAAGCTATTTAAACTATTATAAGTTATATAATAGAATAATAATTATATATATATATAATAAAATAATATATATTATTATTTTAACCTTATTTTTAAGACATAAGCTTAATTTACTTAAGGTTATCTTATTTTAAGCATAAGAAATACTTAGTACTAAGGATATTTAAGCTGACACCAAGGGTGGCAAAAATGGTAATGGTAATGGTGGAAAATCTGACAAAGGTAAAGAGAAAGAGGTCAGTAAAGCCACATTTTCTACTTCTTTTGGAGGTTTAGAGCTGGCAACGGTTGCCCAAGTGGAGGGTAGTTGTATGGCCGGCGAATACAATGTTAATGCTGCTAGAAGAGCAGCTGCTACTAAGGCAAAGAGTAGCATTCAAAGCCAACTGAGGGCTAATCCTGGCAAGGCCAATAACAAAGTGAACCCTTACTCTAAGGACAAAAATTCTAGTGCTCAAACTGCTGCCAACAAATTGAACCCTTACTCTAAGGACAAATTATATAAAATGCAGAAGGGGATTGCTGATATGGGGCCCCCTAGTTATGGCAAGTTTGATTTAAATGGTGAGCCTATGCCAGAGGATGATTCTGATTCTGAGGAGGACGTACCGTTGGTGTCTCTACCCAGACCAAGTTTTAGCGGTCCCATCCCAATGGAGGGTGTAAGAAGGACTAGCGATGGATCAGGATTAGTGCAAGAAGCTGGTGATGGAGTTAGGGTTATAAATAGTGACGATGTTATAATGGGGGGGGGTGAAGATGGCTTGGTTGGACCTCAAGAGGTACCCAGGGCCAAGGTTGTTAAATCAAAGGTCCAGTATGAGTGGCCAGTAGTTTCTGGTCAAGCTAATGCGATGGACGTAGCTTTGAATAGGGTGAATCAACTGCAGATTCCCTTATCTTTGGGGGAGTTATTTACGATTAGTCCGGCGCTTGCTCAAAAGCAAAAGAAGCATTTGACGAGGCGTCGTGTTTCCACTGGAGAGGTGGAATATATTTGTGAAAATGCTGAAAAGTTTGGGGAAGATGTAGATACACATTTTGCTGCTCCCCTGGGTTACCTGGTGGTAACTCTTAACGGTAAAGAAGTTAAGGCCTTGGTCGATTCAGGGTCTCAAATTAATTTAATTTAATTGGAGCAAGCGACGAGTATAGGTTTGCCAATTAAAAGTGGAACTGGGGGAAACCTGAGAGGCATTGAAGGGTATGCAACAGAGCTGATGGGCACAGCTGAGCATGTCAGGTTAGGCATTGGTGGATCTGTTGGTAAGGTTCACTTTTATGTGGCCAGAGGAGCAGTCAAAACTGTTCTTGGTGGTCCTTTTTTGATGGATTTTGAGGCCAGGATAGGGTATCAAGCTGGTATGGGGATTAGTTTGGAAATCACTGGTGAAGATATGCGGAGGTTACATATGCGTTTAGCGCCTCCTGGAGATGAAGGTTGGGAAACACGGCCAGGGATTACTACTCTGTGCCAGTGTTGTGTTTGCACCAAGAAGCGGCGTATAAAACGGACGGCTTCTGGTGAATTATGTTTGTTGAAAGGGATGAATGCCCTCATTTTTTGGGGTAGAAGGGGCTGATCACTCTAATGTTGTAATCTCTCCTCAGGATGAGATCCCGGATTGCAATAGGTCAGCTCACTTGGAGATAATTCAAGTGGATTCTCAATTATTTTCTGTTAATATTACTTTGGAGTGCAAATACGTTTTGGACTTTTCTGTATGTTTATTGGATTTACCCTGTTTTTCTATTAAATTTAAAAATGGTGAAAAAGGCAAAATGGGCCAAATTAGGTTGGATAAAAATTGGAAGGGTATGTTTTATGACCTCCAGCAAGAGTTTAAACTGCAAGTATCTCCTTCTATTATGGACCTCCAGCAAGAGGGTAAACTGCAAAAATCTTATAAAAATCTAATAAAAAATCTCAGTATAATTAAAACACAAAAAAATAATTTTTGTGAAAATGTTATTCCGCACCTCCAGCAAGAGGTTAAACTGCAAGTATCTCCTTCTATTATGGACCTCCAGCAAGAGGGTAAACTGCAAAAATCTTATCAAAATCCAATAAAAAATCTTGGTATAATTAAAACACAAAAAAATAATTCTTGTGAAAATTCAACTCTGGTTCTCCAGCAAGAGGTTAAGCTTCCAACTTTCTTTACAGGCGATTTACTGTTGGATAAGGGAAGCAAAGGTGTTGGTAAATCTGTTTATAAATTAGACGAGGGAAAGGAAAAAAGGGTAAAATTTAAAAATGAAATAAAATGTTTTTCTTATTTTTCTTATTCCGATTCTGACAATGAAGAAGATTCATTTGACAAAATTTTTAATGGCGAAACAAAAGTAAATGTTTTACCTCAAGCTTATTTAGATGTGGACGCAGACAAATATAAGAAAGTAGCAAATAAAGTTTGACCAATTAATGAACCACTACCTGCCAAATTAAATCCACCCTTGAGAAGACCAAGGGTATCAAGAAATCCTTATGAAAGTCACTTGGTAAAGAATCCGCCTGAATTTTTTGAGACGTCAAGAATCACTTTTGAGAGACTGGGTTTTGTTAATTATGGACCTGATGGTTGGTTGTCTGGAGAAGAGAAGAAGTTTTTGTTGGATGTGATGGTCAAGCGAGAGAAGGCCATTGCTTTTGTAGAAGAGGAGAGGGGTGTGTTGAAGCATTCCAATGGGGAGCCTTACAAGATTCCTGTGGTATGTCATGAACCGTGGCAGCAGAAACCAATTCCTAATCCGGCAGCATTAAAAGAAGCCTATATTGAAGTTGTCAGAGAACGGATACGCACTGGACTGTATGAGAAATCATCGTCAAGTTATTCTAGTCCGGTATTTTGTATCAAGAAACTGAATGGCAAGCTTAGTGTTGTTCATGATCTTAGGGAATTAAATAGGGTTACAATAAAGGATGCTGGGATACTGCCTAGTTCTGAGGAGTTTGTCAAAGCGTTTTCAGGGAGAGTGTGTTATGGTTTGGGAGATATTATGGGTGGATATGATGAGAGAGATTTACATCCGGACTCAAGGCATCTCACTACATTCGATACGCCACTAGGACGTTTACAGTTAACAAGATTACCTCAAGAGCAACAAATTCGATTGAAGTTTATCAAGATCAAATGGCTTGGATCCTTCAAGACAAAATTCCACAATATGCTGGAATCTTTATGGATGATGGAGGAATTAAGGGACCAACAACAGACTATGATATCCAGGTGTTGGAAGAGAATCCCGGGATACGCAAATTCATTTGCGAGTTTGGAATTACTTTAGAAAGAATCTTGTTTCAAATTGAAGAGGCTGGCTTAACTATTTCAGGTTCAAAATTTTCATGTTGTGTGCCAGCCTTAGAAATATTAGGCCATGTGGTATGTAGAGAGGGTAGGATTATGTCCAAGAAGAAAGTTAACAAAATTCAGTCCTGGCCAAGACCCAAGAATACGACCAAAGTCAGAGGGTTTTCTGGCGTTTGCGTATATGTTAGAATGTTTATTAAGGACTTTTCTTCATTGGCAGCTGTCACGCGCCACGTGACACTCGAGGCAAAAGCAGCTCATTAAATCAATAATATTGAGTTCTAAATCTATACTCGAAGCGCAGAAAGCAATTCCCCATAGCAACTGCGATTCCCCTTTGTGTACTTACTATTTAACTGCACTAGCCTAAACTCTAAATCTAAATTAGTCAATCTCTCAATAGGGTGCCTTAGTCTCATTTTCAATAAGCGACGCACAGCGCTAGGATCAACGTAATAGTACAGTAGTAGTTTTCATTGAAAGTTTTTTAATTAATTTAAAAGGGGTAAATTGAGCATGGACAGATATTAGCGAAGAGGGATTAAGTGTATGTTAGTAATGGTCAATGATATGGGAATGGTGTGATGAAAGGGAGGTCAATGCGAGGAGGAATAAAGGATATAAAAGGGTTGGGTATTTGGTTCGATATTCCTTAGAATTAAATTATAAAACGTATTTACATTTAATAGTGGTAAAATCTTTAAGTTAAATCATTGTTATTGTATCTTTCTTTTATTTTCTCAATAATCATTTCTAAATCCTAAACCTTTGATTATTGAGTTTCCAACCCTTTGTGAGATCTTAAGAATTCCGATTACCTTTGAAACTATCTTATAATTCTTCTCAAACATACCTCGAACCTGTAGCTCTTACTTCGAGTGACCTTCGAATTGCTTCCTCGAATCATTCCTCTGTGCTTTGAAGAACTTTCTACATCCCGCATCTCACTTTCAGGAACATCCTCAACCTTGTGCGTAGGTTGTCCAGTGACAGTATAGTTTAATTCTCCGTAGTTCTCATTCTTTGCACTACTACGTCCTTTTAGGTGTTTTTAAAGTTTTAAAATGTCACCTGTTCAACACACTCCTCCTACGGGCGTTACTACTAGAGCTCGCGCTAGGGGCAGGCCAACAGCCACAAGGTCTTTTTCCCATACTCACTCTTAGGAACCACTTGACCTTAGGGAACGGCAACATTCAGTTTAATCTGTAGAAGACATCCCACAAGATTTTGAGGATTCTAGTGATGAAGAAGAAGGAGAGGATTCAATGCACGAGGCACCATCCGCCCCAGCCAATCACCCTTCTGGTCAATCCTCAGAACCTGGAACATCTAACTCTCTGGAAGATTTCATGAGACTTTTGATGAAAGCCCTTTCAAATCCAATGTCTTCAGAAGGATCTAAGTTCAAAACTCCTTCTATGAAATCTCCTGACAAATTCGACGGAGATCACCCTGACAGATTGCGACACTTCTTGCAAACCTGCAAGCTACTGTTCCATAATGACCCTCGAACCTTTAATAGCGACCAATCAAAGGTTGTTTACGCTTCTTCATTCCTAGCCGGGAAAGCAGCAAGATGGTTCGAACCTTATCTGCTCATGCTTTCTTCGACAGAAACCCACTTACTTATCAATAATTGGGAAAATTTCGAAGACCAACTTTTTACATTGTTTGGGGACCCTAATGAAACTGAAAACGCAGAAATTGAACTTGATTTTCTTCGCATGAGTGATAATGGTAAAGCCTCTGAATATATCTCGAACTTCAGAGCACTTCAAACTCAAGTAGGTTGGAATTATGCTACCCTTAAGTATCATTTCAAGAAAGGACTTCCTTCAAGGATTCTGGATCAATTAAATCTTCACGGTCAGAAGATGACTACTTTAAGGGATTTAATGGATCAAACTCTCAAACTTGACGGCGTTTATCAAGGACAATTTCAACATTGTCGATATGCCAACAAATCTCAAGGCCTAAATTTTAAATCAGGATCTTCTTCACACCCATGACCAAATCAATCCTCCTCGACTCAATCCAAACCCAATAAGGGAAAGGATAAACCTCGACCAAAAAGCTCGACCCCAGGTGATATCAGCAAAGTACTGGATCCTAAAGGGGAACTTAAAGAAGCTGAGAGGAAGAGACGAGCAGATAATGGGTTATGTATGTATTGTGGGGGTAAGCACAAGTTGGAAGACTGTGTAAAGTTGAAGGAAAGATAAGGTACTAGTTCGAAGTCAAAAAACTAGTAGATTGTTTACTTGTGTGCAAAGCAAACTATCTTATCTCTCCCAGTGCACAGAACCTCCATTTCTTAAGGACTGGAGTTGCCTTAAACCGCTTGAGATTCATTCTTTTTAAGGAGGATATCCCCTTCAGTTGTCTTATAGACTCTGGAGCTTCAATTTCTTTTGTTAGTTTATCTTTTGCCAAGAAGCTTCAACTAACATTTACAGATGTCGATCGAACTACAATCTATTTGGTCGAATCAAAGGAACCCAAATATTGGGTAAGTAAGAAATTTTTATGGGTTTTCAACTTTCCAAACTTTCCCCCCTTCGAGTGGGAATTATCAGTCTTGGACACCCCAAATATGGACAATACCATTCTTGGCCATGACTTTTTAACACATTGGAATCCTGAAATTGATTGGACTAAGGGATTGATCACCCCACGCTCAAAGTATATTTCTGATTCTTCAATGCAGGTCAATAGGGAGTTAAACAACCCACCTGACAACGTCCTGCTAGAGGACAAATCTCTGACAGATGACTTGCAAGCATCTGATCTTTCTCTAAATGAGCAATTGGCTAACCCTTCTAGCTCAATGACTTCACTCGAAGAGGATTTAAATTGCCTCGAAGTAATCGAATTCTGCTCTCTCAATACAGGTATCCCCTCGACAGATTCTCTCGAAGATGAAGAGCACGACCAAATCAACGTTGAAGCCATTAAATCAACTCTACCAGAAATCTACCACGATTTCCTCGATGTTTTCTCAATCTGCAAGGCCGATAAGATACCACCTCATCGACCCTACGATCATCAAATAGAGTTAATAGGCCCAGTACCTCCGGCAGGTCCTGTCTATTCCTTGTCGAAGGACAAATCTCAAGTTCTTCGAGACTACATTGCAGAGAATTTAGCCAAAGGTTTCATCAGATCCAGTAAATCTCCAACCCGCTCCCCTGCCCTCTTTGTAAAAAAGAAGGACGGTAGTCTTAGGTTGTGTGTTGAATATAGAAAGCTCAACACAGTCACTAAGAAGAATGCATATCCTGTTCCTCCTATGTCATTACTTCTTACCCTTTTCAATGGTGCTAATTTCTTTTCTAAAATTGATCTTAGAGGCGCTTACAATCTGATTCACATCGCAGAAGGTCATGAACCACTGACTGCAATACACACTAGATTTGGTAGTTTTGAATATTTAGTTATGCCTTTTGGATTATGTAACGCACCTTCAACTTTTCAAACCTTTGTTAATGATATCTTTCAAGATGTTGTTGAACAATTTGTAGTGGTCTATTTAGATGATATTTTAATATTCTCGAAAACACTAGATAAACATATTCATCATGTTCGACAGGTCCTAAATCGTCTTCGAGATCATGGTCTCTACGCCAAGCATAATAAATGCGAATTCCACCTCAAATCAATTGATTTTTTGGGTTTTACGTTGTCCACTGAAGGTTTAGTCATGGATGACAAAAAAGTCCAGAAAATCCTGGAATGGCCTGAGCCCAAAAACATTAAATCGCTCCAAGGATTTTTGGGTTTTGCCAACTTCTATAGAAGATTTATTAAATATTAATCTAAAACTATTTCCAATCTTACTTCTCTTCTTTGAAAAGACATTCCTTTTGTTTTTACTCCTACAGCACAAAAGGAATTCGAAGCACTAAAAACGGCGTTCACCACAGCCCCAATTCTTCGACATTTTGATCCTTCTGCTTTGACAATAGTTGAGACAGATGCGAGCGATTATGCTATTGCAGGGGTCATCCCCCAATTAAATCCTGAAACAAATTTGTTTCATCCTGTTGCTTTTGAGTCACACAAACTCATAGCCGCAGAATTAAATTATGAAATTCATGACAAAGAGCTTTTAGCTATTATCCATTGTCTTAAAAAATGGTGTTCTTTTCTTCTCAGCCTAGATAGTCCTTTTCAAATTTTTAACAGATCATAATGCTTTAAAATACTTCATGTCTTCCAAAGTGTTAACCAGGCGTCAAGCCAGGTGGGCTGAATTTTTGTCTGAATATTCCTTCTCTATTTCCTATCGCCCAGGTAAAAACTGCATTGTCCCAGATATCTTGTCACGTCGGGACGACGTTTACCCACAGCGGGGGGACGCATTTGCTGGAAAGAACCCAGCAAATGTGCAATCAATCTTCAACGAATCAATGTTAACCTCTCATCAACTTAATTCTATGACAATTCAATCTTTTCGAAATCCACTATCCAACATCCTCGAAGCTCAGTCGAAGGACGATTATTGTTTAGGGTTAAAAGACAAAATACTCTCGAAGCAAGGGGCCAAAAGATTTAGTATTGAATCAGGTCTATTAGTCTTTGAAGGTAGAGTAGTCATACCCGACAACAATGAGATAAAATTATGGATTTTCAACAGTCGACATGATTCTCCATTAGCTGGTCATTTTGGGGTTGATAAAACCTACCAGTTAATAGCGATGAATTTCTTCTGGCCAGGTATGACCAGGGAAATCAAGGCCTATATAAAAGCTTGTTACGAATGTAATAGGAATAAGGCTCCCCGTCACCGTAAGCATGGGTTGCTTCAACCACTTCCAATTCCCTCTAAACCCTGGGAATCTTTATTGATGGATTTCATTTCTCAACTTCCTTTTTCTAATGGTTTTGATGCTATATTAGTAATAGTAGATAGATTTTCAAAAATGTCTATTTTCATTAAAACCACTACTACTGCTACAGCAGAAGATTTGTCAAAATTGTTTCTAGAATATGTATTTTCCAAACACGGCTTACCAAATGATATTATTTCAGATAGGGGCTCATTGTTTGTATCCACATTCTGGACCCAACTGTGTCGACAACTCAATATCACGAGGAACCTCTCCACGGCCTATCACCCTGAAACCGATGTTCAGACAGAAAGAGTTAACAAAATCCTTGAACAATATCTTCGAATGTATGTCAGTTACCAACAAGATGATTGGACCACATGGTTACCACTGGAAGAATTTGCTTATCATAACTCGACTCATTCTTCGACACGACAATCTCCCTTCGAAACCATTTATGGACAACATCCTCGATTCAACTCAATCCATGTAGGAACTAATCATCCTGGGGAACATTATCTTCGAACTATATCACAACTCCAAGAAGAACTTAAAACAAATTTGGAATCAGCGATTCGAAGATACAAGGAACAGGCCGACAAACATCAACAATCTGCTCCTTCCTTTAAACCAGGCGACAAAGTATGGCTTGACGCACGAAACATTCGAACAACACGACCATCAAAGAAACTGGCTGAAAAGCGCTTGGGACCATTCAAAATCGACTCTGAAGTCTCTAAAACTGCATTTCGACTCAAGTTACCTCCTAAATGGCAGGCAATTCACCCTGTTTTCCATGTATCTCTCCTGGAACTGGCTCGAGAAATATACCCGGGCAAGAACCAACCCCCTCCAGAACCGGTCGAAGTCAAAGATCATCTAGAGTGGGAAGTAAGTCGTATCCTTGATTCAAGAATACGCAAGGGGAAACTTCAATACCTCGTGGAATGGGAAGGCTTCCTCAATGACTCAGACAAAACATCCTGGGAACCAGCCATCAATGTTTCTAATGCCCCTGAACTCCTAAAATCTTTTCATTTGAAATATCCTTTAAAACCAAAACCTTAAAATTTCCATTATTTTAAATTTTCCTTTTCTTTTTCTTTCTTTCTTTTTCTCGTAAAAAAATCTAAAACACCTCTTAAATTTCTTAGCCTTGTTTTCTTTTTTTTTCTCTTCTTTTTCTTTCTTCTCCTTCTATAAAATTTTCTCCAAAACCAACTAAAAGTAAAATCAAAATTAAAATAAAATAAAATAAAATAAAATAAAATAAAATAAAATAAAATAAATAGAATAAACATAAATTATAAAATAAAATAAAATAAAATAAAATAAATAAATAAATAAATAGAATAAACATAAATAATAAAATAAAATAAAAAACTCTTAAATTCCTCTAAATATTTTCTTTCTCTTTTTCTTTTTCAATTCTCTAAATAACATTCTTTTCTTAAATTTAAAATTCTCTTTAAAAATTTCTTTCCTAAAATTTATTCTCTCTTTAAAAACTTTCTTTCCTTCGAATCATCAAATCTTGTACAACACGACCATTTCCTCAAACTTAACTTCAACCTATAAATCTCCCTATAAAAATTCTTCGAACAAATGATTCTTCTTTTTCAAATTCTCTTTAAATTCAAATTCTGTTTATTTTCTTCCTCTCTTTTCAACTAAAAAATTCCTTAAAAAAAAAAAAAAAATCAATAAACAACTTTTTGCAAATAACAAATTCTTCTTTCATTAAATTCTCATTTCAACAAACTCATCTCAATCACCAACCATTTTTTTTTCTTTCTCTCTTCTCTTACATAAATTTTTCATTTAAAACCTTAAAACTTCCTTCAATTAAATAACTTCTTTCTTTCTTTTTTAAACTTCTTCTTTCAAATTCTAAAGCAAAATTTTATTTAAAAATTTTTTTTTCTCTCTCTCTCCCAAATCTTATAAAAAATAATAATATTCACCTACAATAAAAAGAATAAAATAAAATAAAACTAAAATACAACTCTACTTTTCTACTTATTTACATCTCTTCTTTTCATTTCAAATTTTTCTCTTTTAATTTTTCTCAAACCAATCTTTTCATCTTCTCCAGAATTACCCTTATCTCCTTCCTGAATTTCTCAAATACCTCCTCCTCTCCTACCGGAACCACCTCTCCAATCTCCAAGAGTTCCTCTCCCACATCGAAGGAAGAAGCGTCGATAATTGTATCAAACTCTCCACACAACTCTTCTGCGAACCTTACTCGTCGACCCTGACGGGGTTTCTTCGACCACACCTGGTCCAGCGTGTCCTCAGGTTCTTTGATTCCACCCGCGACCGGAGGGTTTGCCTCAGTTTGCAACAGCGACGCAGGCACCCCAATTGGGTCTTCAATGGTATTCGATGTCTAAACATAACTCATCAGTAACATCATCCCTAAAAAAAAAAAAAAAAAAAAAAACAACAACTAAAGCTTACCTCGAAGATGGGGTCAGGTTCTAAGAACAACCTTGGAGCCACCTCTACCTCTGCTTCTCTTTCCTCCTCGTCATCTTCAATGACCACCCGTCGTTTCTTTGGTGTCCGCCCTGGAACAGGGACTTCATCTTCATCTTCCTCCACCAATTCGTCGACTTCTTCTTCGACACCCCGCTTCGAACTCGTGACCTGGGTTACCCAGGTTGTGATCTCGTTGTTGAGCTCCTTATCATTCTCCCCCACTGATTGATCGTCTCCAACCGAGACATCCCAAATGTCTTCGACCACCTCTTTTGTTTTAGGGATCACCCAAAACTTGGTCTTGGTAAACCGTTGTTCGATCTCTGCGTTCTTCGTCAACACATTGCATGTCACTTGTCGCCAACGGCAAAACTCGCATTTCTGGTGAGGGCCTCGAGTCGCCGTACTTTCGACACAGAAGTATTCCATACTTTCACAAGCCGTGCAAGTTTGGGAAAATTGTCGCGTAATCATTCCCCCATCCGCTTTAGGGTGTGGAGGCGTAGGTGTGGGAGTAGGGCAGTTCATTATAAAAGGGAAATTAATAAATAAGAAGAAAATATATATGGAGGAAGGGGAACTAGTGTGAGAAGATGGCTCAAGCTCAACGGAGTTCGCGATTCTTATACCCGGGAATCTGTCACGCGCCCCGTGACACTCGAGGAAAAAGCAGCTCATTAAATCAATAATATTGAATCCTAAATCTATAATCGAAGCGCAGAAAGCAATTCTCCATAGCAACTGCGATTTCCCTTTGTGTACTTACTATTTAACTGCACTAGCCTAAACTCTAAATCTAAATTAGTCAATCTCTCAATAGGGTGCCTTAGTCTCATTTTCAATAAGCGACGCACAGCGCTAGGATCAACGTAATAGTACAGTAGTAGTTTTCATTGAAAGTTTTTTAATTAATTTAAAAGGGGTAAATTGAGCATGGACGGATATTAGCGAAGAGGGATTAAGTGTATGTTAGTAATGGTCAATGATATGGGAATGGTGTGATGAAAGGGAGGTCAATGCGAGGAGGAATAAAGGATATAAAAGGGTTGGGTATTTGGTTCGATATTCCTTAGAATTAAATTATAAAACGTATTTACATTTAATAGTGGTAAAATCTTTAAGTTAAATCATTGTTATTGTATCTTTCTTTTATTTTCTCAATAATCATTTCTAAATCCTAAACCTTTGATTATTGAGTTTCCAACCCTTCGTGAGATCTTAAGAATTCCGATTACCTTTGAAACTATCTTATAATTCTTCTCAAACATACCTCGAACCTGTAGCTCTTACTTCGAGTGACCTTCGAATCACTTCCTCGAATCATTCCTCTGTGCTTTGAAGAACTTTCTACATCCCGCATCTCACTTTCAGGAACATCCTCCACCTTGTGTGTAGGTCGTCCGGTGACAGCAGCTCCATTGAGATGGTTAACGAGAAAGGATGAAGACTGGGAGTGGGATGAAGAGTGTGAGAAGGCGTTTGTGAAGTTGAAGGAGGTTGTAGGGAAGGATTTAGTCCTGCACAAGTTGGATTATGGAAAATATGCTGGCAGAATTTATTTAGCAGTTGATTCAAGTCAGGTTTCAGCTGGGGCGGTTTTGTCTCAGATGGATAAAGCTGGTTACATCAGGCCAGTTAGGTATGAATCTGTAGTATTTACTGAGGTCAAATCAAGATATTCACAACCAAAATTGGAATTATGTGTTGTGGCAAAAATACTGAAGAAACTTCAGCATATTTTGTGGGGGCAACACTTTGAGTTGCAAGTGGATGCGAAATCGTTAATCCAGATGATTAATTCCCCAAGTTTTCCGAATGCACCAATGACAAGATGGGTAGCTTTTATTCAACATTTTTCGTTTGATTTAGTTCATAAGCCTGGCAAGACTTTTACTATGCCAGATGGTTTATCAAGGAGACCACCCACTGAAGAAGATTCAGACTCAGAAGATTTCGATGAAGATATACCTATTATCAAAGCCAGCACTAAAGGAGCTGAAGACTTTCCATACCTCCCCCATGAGGTTAAACTGGAAGGACTATTGTGTTTAGATTATGGTGATGATGACCTCCACCAAGAGGATAAACTGGAAAATAGTTTTTATGTTAATAAAGGTGTTGGAAAAGGTGTAGATAAATTTGGTAGAAAGGAGGTAGAAGAAGATGTGGTGTATGTAGAGGAAGATGGATTGGTAGTGTGGGATAGTAGTAAGTTAAGGAATGGTGTATATGTTGGAGAATTAGAGAATTTGAATAAAAAGCTGGATAAAGAGAAAGAGGTATTTTCAAATACGGTTTACGAAGGATCCAAAGGTTCAGAAGAATAATGTTGACATAGCTTGATTAAAGATTTATTTAGGGGACAACGCTTGTTGGCTCATTCATGTGCAGGTGATATTGGTGATAGAGAAGTCCCTATTGATGTTATATTAATCAATTTTCAAGATGAAGTCTGGGGTCAGACTGGTTTTTATTTTTTGTTAGTCAAATATTTGTTGACTTTAGAGAGGCCAGAAGATTGTGAAGACAATGAATGGGTGGCTATCAAGAGGAAGTCATCTACGTTTTACCTATCTGGTCGAGGTTTAATGAGGAGAAGGTATCCAAATCCTCAAGTAGTTATAACTCAACAAAAGGGGCAAGAATTAGTTTTGAAATCACTGCATGAAGATCTCAGGCAAAGAGGCATTGGAGATACGTTTAGAAGAATTTCTGATCGATTTTGGTGGCCTGGCATGAAGATGGCTGTTAAACAGTGGGTTCATTCATGCGAAGAATTTCAAGGCAAAGTTATTTAAGGCCAAAAGAACCTGGACGTGTGACCGGTGAATATACGCTCTTTGGGAGAGTTAGTTTAGATGCCGTTCATATAAAAGAGGGAAGGTATAAATATTTAATTGTGGCCAGAGATGATTTATCTGGTTGGGTAGAGGCAGCGCCTCTTATTAATTTAACTGCCAAAAATGTGGCAGAATTTTTGTTGAATAATTGGGTATATAGGTATGGGGTGATGAGGTTGGTGACGGTAGATGGAGGTCCTGAATTTGGGACAGAGTTTAAAGAAGCCGTATTGAAAGTTGGATCAAAGGTTAGGGTAGCAACCCCATATTATCCTGAAGCTGAAGGCATGGTTGAAAGAGGGCATCAAGTTATTAAGGATGCTTTAGTTAAAATGTGTGCGACAAGTGCTGAAAAGTGGAGGCACTATTTACCTTTAGTTTTATTTGCTGATCAAATAACTGCCAAAAGGATGACCGGATTTTCACCTTATGAACTTGTTTTTGGGCAGAAAGCAGTTTTACCGGTTGATTTAGAAGCTGAATAATATCTTGGAGTTGACTGGGACATGGTCAAAACTACTGATGAATTATTGTGTGCAAGAATGATGCAGCTAGAAAAGGCATATTCGCGGATGATGAAGATCCAAAATAAATCAGTTAGATATTGGGATGAGCGGTTGGCGCATTGATTAAGAAAACCTTTGAACCCAGGAGATATGGTCTTGGTGTATAATAGGAGTTTGGAAAGTCAGTGGGGAAAGATGTTTGCAGATAGGTGGAATGGACCGTATAAAATCAAGGAGAAGGTTTCTGGTGGTTCATATGTGTTAGAAGAATTGGATGGAGTTGAATTGAAGAAGAGGGTAGCGGCCAATCAAGTTAAACGGTTCTATCATAGAGGCACCAGGAGTGCCGAAGTCTCCCTCGGCAATGAGGATAAACTATAATATCAATGAAATTTTATGGATTCCTCCGCAATGAGGATAAACTATGATATCGACAAAATTTTATGGATTCCTCTGCAATGAGGATAAACTATGATGTTTATAAAAATCTTATCAACCTCCGCAAAGAGGATAAACTATCTTCTTTATATCAAAATGCTTTACTGTCGTTACACTGCATATGGGCGACGAAACTGTGATGAAACTTAACGAAATGCAAGAAAACCTTATTTGAAATTTTCAAAATTTAAAATTCTTAAAATATGGGTGAAGATAGTGTTGGAAAATTTTAAAAAAATTATTGGAAGAAGTGTTCACAGGGGAACCTTCTTAATTTAATATTGGCAAGTGTAGGGGTAATTGATGGGCTGGCTGCTCTATACACAATTACCCCATAATGTTTGTTTCCAAAATTTTCCCTATTTCTATTTGAATCCTGGCTTTGTCTTTTAATTATAGTAAGTCCACTAAGACTATAAACTGGAACGAATCAAGAGACACCGCTCTCAACGCCGGATTCAAGATTTTTTATATTTTTTGATTTTGATTTTTTATGATTAGATTGTGATTTCTTTCCTTTAAATATATATTATGAATTATTGCAAAGGTGATGCTCACTGGTGGTCTCTAATCATTTTTATAAATTGGAGGGAGCCAACCCAGTGATCATCATTATAAAATTATCTTCTAAAAACTTTCATTTATTTTCTTTTCTTTTCAATTTCTCAAAATTGTGCAACCACATCAAGTTGCCCTTGGATGTGGGTATGATGTCAAGGGTACGGCTCATCAAATGGCCGAGGGGCATCTTTTAAAAATTTTATTTTGAAATTTTTTTATCATTATTACTTTTTTTATCTTTCTTTAAAAATTAAAATTTGACTTTTATTTCAAAACTATCTTTCCTAAAATCTTTTATTTTAAATTAAAAACAAAATTAAAAGTAAAAATAAATATAAAAAATAAATAAAAAATAAATAAAAAATAAATAAATAAATAAAAAAATAAATAAAATTAAAAATTAAAAAATTAATTAATTAAATCAAAATTATTATATTTCTCAGTTTTATTTTTTTTTAGTTTTCATTCTTTTTAGTTTATTCATTTAGTTTAGACAGGAAACAGGGTCTAGGGGAACTCAATACCTATGAGATTGTACTTCAAGACATCTGTTAGTCCGCCAAGACTTTAAACTGGCTACTGTTCAAGACGTTCTTTAAGTTTTTTTTACGAATATTGGAGGTATTATTCCTTCAAGACTTTAAACTGAATTTCAAGGATGTTCAAGATTTTATGGATATTTTTGGCGACAGATTTTTTATTTTTTTATCAATCAAATGTTAGGTCCACCAAGACCTTAAACTGGACTATTATCAAGTTGTTGGGTCCACCATGACCTTAAACTGAATTTCTTATCGATCAAATGTTTGGTCCACCATGAATTTAAACTGGTAGTTCATTCATTGTTTTAGTCCACTATGACTTTAAACTGGAAAATTAATATCTGCAGGATAATTCAACATTCATTATTCCACTATGGCCTTATACTGGATTACTTGTCAATCAAATGTTTGGTCCACTATGAAATTAAACTGGATTATCAAATTTATTCAATCTTTGGCCAAGCCTAGGCCTTACTTAGAAATATTTCAAGTTATTTATGCACTTAAATGATCTTTGGTCCACCAAGACCATAAACTGGCAATTGATTATATGTTTGGTCCACCAAGACTTTAAACTGGAATGTCAATCTTGTTTGGATAACTCAATTCAATCTTTTAATTTATCACTGTCCACTAAGACTCTAAACTGGTTATTCAATTATTTCTGGAATTGGGTGCTGATAAGCTTTAGGAGGTTAAAATTTTAGGTGGTGATGATGCTAAGGAGAGCATAATGGTTAATTAGGTGAAATTTGTGGCGCTTTAACATGGTCTAAAGCTAATATTATTATTGGAAGCCTGGCAAAAGTATTTTATGGGTTTGCTGCATAGCAAAGTTTGAAAATTGTGATGAAGGAATCAGAAGTTAGGATGGTAGTTGGATTTTAGGGAATGATTTTTTTAGTGCCTCATTGTTAGGCCATTTTTGGTGTGAAGCTTGGAGGACCTTATGGGGAGATTGGAATCCAAGAATTCGGCTCAGTGGGGGGCCCTATGAGATTGGAATCAGGAGTATTTGTCTCATTAGGAAGATCCACTCTCTCAATGCTGTGACATGAAGGAAGACTGGTTAATGGGAGTCTGAAGGGATTCAAACCTTTCTCTCAGAAGTGGAATCATCACAAGATTTATTTTATTTTATGTAATATCAAGCCAGAGAAGAAGAAACAATGTTTATATTTTAAAAATTAAAAGAAGACCAGCTAAAACAAATTTATCAAATTATTTTATTAGAAAAGATAATTCTTTTAAATTGCTCAATCACTTATGCAAAGTTTTAAGAATGGGGACATTCTCAACTTGAGGGAGGATTTGGTGGCCTAAAGTTTAGTGTGGCACCTAAATAGGTAAATGGAGTTATTAGGGTGTGCAAGATTGGCGCTATTATTTTTAATAAAAGGGTTTTATTTAATTTATTTGAGTTTTAAATATGAAGAAATTGTTCAAATGCAAATGCCTATGCGAAAACAATTTATTTTACACAGAAAACTTATTTTTACGGTCTGAAAAGCTTATAAGTATCAAGTCGAGTCACTCAAGAACCTTGGGAAATTTTTCCAGAATTTTTACTACTTTTCTTATTTTTTTAAATGAATTTTAAAGTTTTATAGAAATATTTACGTTTTTTAGAAAATACTTAACTTTGATGAGTTTTCACGGGGTAATTAGAGCTGCGCATGCTATGAAAATTAGTTGGAAATGTAAAGGGAAAGTGGCTCTATCATGTGTAATTTATCTACTTTTTTTATTATAGTTTTAAAGGTTCTAATTGAGTCCGGAGCTCCGGACGGACTCCGTTTGTACTCCGTACGGGCTCCGGATAGGCTCTGGCTGAGCTCTGGAGGGGAAACTAGGCACGTGACTAGGTATACTTAAGAGTCTCTCAGACTCGAAATTGGGCATCATCTTACAATCATCTTACAAAAATCATACAACATACAGCTTAATCTTTAACAACCACAGTCTCATTTTTTATTACTCAACAAATTAAATAAAATTGTAATACCCTTATAACTTTATATTTTATATATAACATTTTAGAAATACTACTCAACAATTTAAATCACACTTCATACAGGGTATCTTTAGAAAGGTATTCATCACTGGGACTTGATTATTGCTGTCTCATAAAAATTCAAATTATTATAAAAACATAAATGTCAATCTTTTCAGATCTTTCACTGGTACACCTTAATTGTTGTAATCAGTATTTCTTTTCTCAACAGCCACTTTGATTTAAATCTCAAAAAGCGTTAAACAAATCAGAGTTTCATTATTTTTATCAATCAGATCCAAGTAGACTGGTTAGCTTAGTGATTTAGAATTCCCACTTTGTTATTTTTATTGGAAGGACGGGGTTTTCAGCTAAATCTACACATCTCCTCCGGATTCTGCTTACAGCAAGGCGACTGTAAGAGTTTACCTTACCATAGCGCCTTCCAAGGACTGCATGTAGTTACCCCACATCTCACGCTGTTTTTTGAGTTTATGGGTAGTTTCTCAGTCAATATTGGTAATTTTTGGATGGGAATTTCACGTAGTATAATGTCAGGATTAACCCCTGCATTTCTAAAGTAAATACCCCTTATTATTAAGCTATTATTAACCTGAAAAAGTCTTCTTTAATCTTTTATATTATTGTTTTATACGCATATACTCTCTTTTTGTCTTTTTCTTTAATTTTGATGGATTTCCCTTATTATTACAGGATTTTGACGGTTGTTACTTGTCTAATTATGTCATGGGTCACTATGGATGTTGATGGGCAGGTCTATTAGTTGTTTTGAGGCATTATTAACTGTATATTGAATGGTACATCAAGGAATTTATGGGGGAACTCAGTGTGTATAAAAGGAGGAGGTTTATAGGTCTTGTTTCTACATTCCTTATCATTTACAATTTACCAATATAACCAAATAAATTACAATACATATCAATTAGTACTTTTATAAGACTTTTGAATAGTATCTGTATTATTAAAATCTATTTTTCTACCAACTAAAAGGATTGTAAGCCACATATTAAAATAGTGAGAATTATATTACTGAAACCCTTATTCTGAATTATATTATACTACTTGTTAGATTTATACTACAGTATTCATATAGGACCATTTAAATCTTCTAGACAAAGACTTATCAAGCTAGTTTTAAGTCCTTTTAGTTGATCTTAGCCTGAAAACTGTGTTCCTTGTGGTGTAGGCGGCTGGAGAGAGTGTATGGATTGTAATGGTCAGGAACTGGATTGGAAGGTAATTTTTGGGTAGAAGTAGAAGAGGCTGGGATTTAGTGTTGGAATTTTTGCTTAATTATTCTAGACATCTTCCAGTGGTCATCAAGAAGTTGTTTCCTCAGGTTCTTCTCAAATTCATTCAAGGGCCCATGAAGAGCAAAGGCTTTAAGCATGTTTGAACACATCATACTTAGGTGTTGCTACATATTGGCGTAATCCAGTGTTAATGTGGTTTCTAGAGGGTGGCTAATCCTGTTAGTAGTTTAAGAAGGAGGGGTTCCAACTAAACAGAAGAATTGGATCAGTGATTGTTCTCTGTTGAAGAAATTTTATTTATTAATTTTGAACTTACAGATTGGAAGCTCATCAAATTTGTAAGTGGCTGGAATTTAAATTGTTGAAGGGTTTTGAATGGAGGTAGTAGGAGGATCAACCAGGTGAAGGTATGGATTTTCTTGTTCATCCTTTAAATGGTGTTGAGAATATGAAATGAGATGAAGACGTTCTTGTGGCCTAGTTTGAGCAGCAGGGCTGTTGTTGTTGTTGTTAATATTTTTTCTTGGTTCAGTTTTGTTGGGTACTGGTGGTGGAGTAACAGGGTTGTTGTAGGATGGAGCATGAGAAGGTAACCTAGAAGCTGATTGGGATATTCTGGATAAAGCTCTGGGAGAAATTGAACTGTCAGATGAATGATTGGCTGGAAGAGGAGAGGTGTAGTTGCTTATTCTTAGTTGAGGGGGAGAATATTGTCTGGGAGAAGTGCTTGGTGCTCTGGTGTCTTCTTGGTGTCCTCTGGCAGGCCTTCTAGAAGTTTTGGAATTTTTGGCATTTTTTGATGTAGGAAATTTTGAGTGCATTGCTCTGAAAGCACTAGGAGGTTGTTGTGTGGTGTTATTGTTGTTTTCTGGTGGAATTTGGCTGCTTTCTGGTTGTTTTTGAAGGTTGGGATCCTGATTTCTACTTCCCAACAAGGCGGCAGGCTTCATGGACGCAGTCTAGCAGCCTGGGAGCTGAATTTGAAGCTTTTTGAGTGGAATTTGCAGAGATAAAGGCCATCTCTTGAGAGGATAAAGCAGGTCTTTTGGAGAGTGCTCTGGGGACAGATTGGCAAGATCTTCTGGATGGAGCTGAAGACAGAGAAGAAGAAGCGGGACCAAGTTCTGGGGATCTGGTAGGAGATATAGAGATGTATTTGTGTGAAGCTGAAGGTGGTGGTATAGGATAATTGGGGTCTCTGTCACATTTTTTCTTTTTGGAGTTTCAAGAATCACAGGCCCTAATGTAGAGTTTACCTTCAGGGGTTGGAAGTGTGAAAGTGCAAGGTCTGCACATGTGGATACAATGTTTTCAAGCATAGTCCTTGGGAGCAGTGAAACAAGGAGGGTCTGAAGGTCAAAATCTGGGGATCCAGTCATGATCTGTGATGGGAAAACAATGAAGAGAAAAGATATAAAAGAATTTTTTTTATCAGTGATGGGTAGATGATGAAGAGAAAGTGGAAGTTCAGTAGGGTGTTTGTGGAGTATTGTGCATGGAATTTGCTCTGTCTTTCTATGCAAAGTGGAGTAAGTCTGTCAAGACTTTAAACTGAACACTGTGGCCAGTCCATCAAGACTTTAAACTGAAGAATGGTATAGTTCCCCAAGTCTATAAACTGAGGATGGTTTGTTGGTTGAGTTCTTCAGGAATATAAACTGATAATGTGGTGCTGGTGTGATTCTGGCAGAGGGCATCCAAAGGGGGAGTCTCTGAATTTAGTTAAGGCAAGTGTGTGGGTAACTGATGAGCTGGCTGCTCTGTAGAACAGCTACCCCAGAATTTTAGTTTATTTCTTTGGTCTTTAATGTCTTGATCTCTGGCTCTGTCTTTATGATTTAGGTTTTGAGTCCCCAAGACTATAAACTGAGGGTTTTGAGTCCCCCCAGACTATAAAATGAGGGCTTTTAGTCCCCCAAGACTTTAAACTGAGGATAAGTCCCCCAAGACTGTAAACTGAGGAATTTCTCATGATTGGCTACATTCAGGAAGTCTGGAGAGTGGTCAAGAATTTTTCATTTCTAAGTCAAAAGTTCAATCAAGAGCCAAGTTGCGGAAGAGAATTAAGAGATGAAACAAAGTGTTCAGCATTAGCCTTGAACTGGAGGATGAAGTTCTTCCTTTTCTCAAGGTCCTGTGGGTCTCTAGAAGGAGTGGATTCAAAGTAGCTTAGTAGAAGGTATTTTTGTTCAGAGGAGTGTTGTTGGAACTTGGCCTTAATGGTGGGCAAGTGGTTAGGTGTTGGTGTTTCAATGGATCCTACATTGTCATCATCACTGTCAGAAGATTGAGTAGCTGAGAAGTCATCAGTTTTAAAAGTAGAAGGAAGGAATAAAAGTTTTTTTTACCATCAGATGGACCAAGAATAGTGGAAGTGGTTTCTGTAGTGGTGTTGGCACTCTTCTTTGAAGGGTGTAGTTTGTTGACTAATCTGGATATCAGGATGGATGGCCTGGATCTTTTGGTACTGGTGGAAGATGGACCAGGTTGAGGTGGAGGTGAAGCTGTTGGAGGTGATAATAGACCAGGTCTGAAGCAACTCTACTTTCTGGATTGGAAGACATCACAGGAGGTTTTGTATGGATGATCTGGTGGTGTGATGGTGCAGATTAGATTGTTGTCAATGCAGTATTGGAAAGGGCCCATGTCAGATGCAGATTTCGAAAGAAAGCTGAAAATGGTGGATCTGATGAAGGAGAATGTGGTCTTCTAACATTTTCAGAGGCCTTTGTTGGTCTGTTTGGTGCTGTTTTTGTATGTCTTAATTGACATTGGCTGAAGAATTAGGTGTATTTTGGTTTTTATTCAGTGAATATTGGGACTATGGGTATGTGGGTACTACCATTGGATAGCCCTGGTTTTTCTCTATATTTGATGTTTTGATGATATTTTAAATATTCCAAGTTTTAAGGGGTCATTTTCTCACAATTCATTTCTAAAAGATAGCTGTTTAATTTTGTTTTTTGTGTTTTAAGGGCTAACCTTAAGTCTTAGGGTTAAGTGCTTAATACCATTAAGTAGAGCTAATTTTGCTCTATATTTTTTGTCACAATGTTGTCATAGCTTAATTTTGTGTTTTAAGGGTTTTAGTAGTAGTGGTGGATTTTTTTAAGTATTTTGGGCTTTATTGGAGGTTTTTAGTGGTTTTCTGGCTTCAGGGAGGTCTGGCTGCCTTGGTTATAGAAGGCTGGGGAGCGTTTCTAGAGGGTTTTTATTCAATTTGGCTGTCTACAGTGCCAAAATTAGTTGCTGTGCATAGATGTTAGATTGCTGGTCTGTGCATGCATACAGTATAAGGAGGAACCTTAGATATCATACAACCATCTGGTAATTATATCACAGTTTTCTCACTCAGTTTTCACTGTTTTTTGGCCACAATTGGCTGTGTTTTTTCAAGGTCATTTCTTCATTTAACTCAACTTTGGCAACTGGTTTCTCTGGTTTAGCTTTGCAACCTGCAACAAAGTATTATTTCTGTTTTCTGTGCAATAAGTGCACAGTGTTTTGGTTCTCTGGTGTAGATCTTTCTGCATTTCAGGCTCTCCTTGGTCTGTGGTCTATATAGGCTACTTTCTTTGCTTGTTAAGCAATCAAGAAGTGTGTTGGAAGGGGTATAGTAACAGTCTCTAATTTTCTGTAGCAAATAAATCTCAACTGGTATTTCTCAAAGTGACAGAGTTTTTTCTATCCAGTTTTACTCCAACTCCCTTGGCCAAGGCCTATAGCTAGTACTATAGGATTGTCTACAATGATTTGCTATGAAAATTCAGTTTATTCCATTGCTATTAAATAAGAACAACTCCAAGGTGGAAGAACCACCTCTGAAGTGGTTGAATTGGAAAATGAAATCCAAAAAGCCTCTTTCAGTCCTCAAATCTCAAAAATTAAAGAAAACAATATTTTCAGATTGATTAAATCTTATCCTATGGCATTTGGTAAAGGTTTAAATGAACTAGGATTGGTCAATGACCATGAGATGAAAATCTCTTTAATTTGTGATTTGGATAATATTACTGGCAGCTTGAGTAAAAACCATACCCAGATTCTCCTGCAAAAAGGAAAGATGTTGAATACAACATTAAAATGTTGTTAGAAATGGGTATTGTTGAAAAAGTAGACACAAAACCTAAGTATTGTGATATTTCACCAGTTTTAATCTCTTATTAAAAAGATATGGCATGATTATGTGGTGATTACAAAGCTCTGAATACATTAAATGTAGATGATATTAAACCTCTACCAAGGATAGCTTCTATCTATGCTACCTTACATGGTGCAAAATATATCTCCTGTCTGGATGGAAACAAAGGTTACCACCAGATTCCTGTGGAAAGAAATTCTCAAAATTACTTATTAATAACCACACATATGGGTATATATAAGTATGTGAGAATGCCATTTGGCCCAAAGAATGCGCCTTCAGTCTTCCAAAAATTCATGGATAGTATTTTTCATCAGGAAATGGCTGAAGGATGGCTTTTAATTTATATTGATGATAAAATAGTGTTTTTAAAAACATATGATGAGTATTTAAATCACCTGAGAAGAGTGTTTAAAAAAATGGATGAAATTAATATGACAATTGCATTAAAGAAATGTAAGTTTGGGTTTCAATCCTTGAAAGTACTTGGACATGTTGTATCTGGCTTACAAATTTGTGTTGACCAGAATAAAGTGGCAGCAATAAAATAATTAATATACCTAAAAATGTGAAGGATGTCCAAAGCTTTCTAGGTATGTGTGAATATTATAGGCAGTATATGAAAAACCACCAATCCTTTGAAGCTCCTTTAACAACATTAATCAAGAAAAATGAGGCTTTCATTCATAATAATGAAAGACAACATGCCTTTGATAAATTAAAGGAATGTTTAATGTCAGCTCCAATATTGGGACTGCCAGATTCTAACCTCCCTTTTGTCTTGTATACTAATGCAACCTTTACAGGGTTAGGTGCTGCTTTAAAGAAAAAACAGATAATAAATGGTAAATTATCTGAAGTAGTTATCTGTTATATATACAGAACCTTAAGAAAGACAGAATTAAGTTATGGTGCTACCCAGTTGGAATGTTCAGCCATTGTGTGTTCCCTGGAGAAACTTAATTACTATCTGGAAGACCAGAAGTTTGTATTAGTAACAGATTTCAGTGCAGTAAAATCATTACTAAACATGAAAACACCTAATAGGCACATGTTTAGATGTCAACTAGCTGTAAAAGAGTACAGAGGTAGAATGACAATCAATCACAGAGCAGGAAAATTCAATTCAAATGTGTATTTATTATCCAGAAGTCCTTTGAAGAATGATACTGACAACCCAGTTTATGTGCACAAAAATGAGTTAATACATATATTTGGGATTTATATAGTGGATTTAGAGGAAGAATTTATGCAAAAAATATTGGAAAATTATTCATCTGATAAAGATTTGTCCAAATTATCTACCATCTTTAACGATGTAACAAATGTCTCTATGAGTGAATTAATTAAAAATTAACCTCCAAAGTATATAAATGCATTGGAAAAAGTTAAACTATCAATTGAAGATGGATACATATATTGCAGAAAAAAGCTAAGTAGTGTAATAGTTATACTGCCATATATGAAAGAGTAAATGTTAAGTACTTCTCATGATGACATCTTAGCTGGTCATTTTTAATTTAACAAAACATTAACTAGAGTTAAAAATACAGCCTGGTGGATAAACATGAAAGAAGATTTACAAAAAAACACTGACACATGTGACTCATGTAAAAAATCTAGAATATTGACTGGGAAGAGAGATGGGTTGTTACAACAAATAGAGCAGCCAAAAGCTCCATGGGAAGTTATAAACATGGACTTTTTCACTGGCTTGCCATTAGCAGAAAAATAATGTTTCAATTATTGCTGTGTAATTGTGGATAGACTAAGAAAAATGTGTAAGTTTATCCCTACCCATAAAGAGGTATCTTCAAAAGACTTGGAATTAATATGGTGGACTCAAATGATGAATAATTCTGGGTTCCCCAAAGCCATAATCTCTGACAGAGACCCTAAATTTACTTCAGAGTTCTGGAAATCTTTGATGGAAGTATCCGGTTGTAAATTGAAATTGTGTACAGCATACCATCCATAAAATTGATGGGCTAGCTGAAGTAATGATACAGACTCTGGAAGATATAATCAGAAGATATTTTTTCTTTGGAGTAGAATACAAAGACAATGAGAAACTCACACATGATTGGGTAACACTAATTCTTGGCCTTGAATTTGCTTATAATAGCACAACTCACTCTGTAATAGGGAAAAATCCATTTGAACTCTGGCTAGGATATGTACCAAATACCCCAGTAAATCATTTAAACAATTAACCAAGTTTAGATATACACCCTGGTACTAAATCTTTTATTCATATGCAACAAATGTGTATAAAGCATGCAGAGGAATGCATTCAAAAAGCATTTGAATATGAAAAGAAAAGGTGGGATAAATCTCATAAAAAATTTGTATTCAAAAAAGGAGATGAAGTCCTAATTTCAACACTACATTTTGACTTGCAAGGTAATGATAAATTGAGGGTTCCTTTTGTAGGACCTTTTTTAGTCAAAAAAATGGTTGGTAGTAATGCTGTGGAAGCCATATTATATGCCCCATATGATAGGAAACATCCAGTTTCCCCTATCTCATTAAAACCTTACTGTGAAAATGATCCTTAATTTTTTCCAAAAAGAAGAGGAAAGCCTAAAAAGAAAGCTGAAGAACTCATGGAAAAAGCAGAGATGAAAAAATAATAAAGAAAAGAATCCTAACTAAACAGAAAGTAACTGAGTATTTATTAAGATTTAAGGGAAAATCAAATGAATTTTGTCAGCCAGGCTACTGAACTTACACAGTAATTAATTAATTATTTACTAGAGTAGATATACACCTTTACCTCTCATTTAATGAATTATACTTACTTTATATATTACTTATACAATTTTAACTAATTAATAGGTAAAAATAAGTAAAGATATAATTCTATTGTTTCCTCATATTTCTTATTCTGTGACAGTGTCTTCATGAAAGCTGAAAATAAAACTAAAAATACTAAATATTAAATCAAATATTTTTATTTTTACTTTGACACTTACAGAAATTTAAAATAAATCAAATAAAATGGACATATACAGAAAAATACTGTTTTTGTGTACATTATTTATAGAACAACTTTAAATATTTGAAATTTCTAATTGTAGAATTGTTCTTTCTCTGATACTCATGTATAAAGAATTTTTATTCTTTAGTTTCTCTCCATTTTCCCTATATAAGGCCTCTCAATCTGGCTGTTTTCATTCATTCTATTTTTACTTAACAATTTTATTATATACACACAAATCACATCTATTACTACTGTTACTACCTTAGTATTTACATCTGTGTAATTATAATCTTTTAAAGTAATAATAATTATAATTTTTTACCTTTTCATTGAGTATTAAAATATAAAAGTAAAAATATGTACCAATTTTTGAAATATTGAGTTTTCCTTACCTTTTCATTGCCATTGGACCACCGTAAAATCTTCTAGACCAAAAGCACCCCTTGAAAAATTTGATAAGTGGATACCTGAAAAAGAAATTTTAAATCTATCCTCCTTTCTTAAAAAATCTAAACTGAAATAAATTTCTGTTCAACCAGCTGAGGGGTTAAAAACTAGTACTCTTAATATTTCATTATGTTTTATTTCTTTAAATAATTAATCTTTAATGCTACAGTTTTTCTGAATACCTCTAAAATTAAAAATAAAAAAATGTATGACTTATCAATTTTTTTATTGTTTTTATGGGTGGGAAAGTTTCAGCCTGGATATTTGCAGGACTGGGTAAAAATTACTTATAAATTATTATAAGCACATTTAGTAAACAGTGGAAAAATAAATAAAGGTACAAAAGTTGTATACATTATTGAAATTTATGATTGAATTCAATATATGCCATTATAACACCTTATATATGCACATATATCCACCTTTTTTTAGTCTTATGTACTTAATATTAAGTTGAAATATTCCAGGTTAATCTTAAGGACTCAAAAAAAGGCTAAAAAATTTATAGGTAGACTTAAAGCTTTTTTTTCATTGTTTTATGTGAAAAACAAGAAATGTGCTTTAAATTACTTAAAAGTTGAGTTTATGCGCTATAAATTTAATAATCTCAAAAATGCCCCTTGAAAGAGGAATTTTTCTTAAATAGGACTATTGATTTTGATACTCAAATGTTTAAAAAAAACACTTTTCAAATTTGGTGTTTTTATGCCAGAAATGGCTTCTGTGTACTGGCCACATACTACCTGCATTTTTCCCATATGAATAGCTTCATTTTTAGAAAATTTAGCTTTTTCAAACTATAATTAACCCAAATTCTATGCCAAATGTGGGGAAAAAACTAAAATAGGCAACAGGCACTTATTTAGTGTCCTAATTTAATTATAGGTGCATTGACCTTGTTATATGCACTAATTTCATTAATAACCACAAGCTTGGCGCCTTTAGTTCACTACCACACTTTAATTTGCCTAAATTATTCAAGGACTTACCTTTTCAAGTTCTTTCCAAGGACTGCATGTGGTAATTCCACATCTCATGTCCTTTTTTGGGTTTCTCAATGGTTTCTCAGCCAATATTGGTCATTTTTGGATGGGGATTTCACATAATAATTTGGAATAATTAGCCCCATTATTTCTACTGTTAATTCCCCTTTATAGTTTTTAATATTTAGTGTTATTATTTCTTTTTTTAGTCTTTTATTTTAAGATATTACATGCATATACTCTCTTTTTTTCTTATTCTTTTATTTTTATGAATTATCCCTATTACTCCAGGATTGTAATGGGTGATATCATTCTAATCATTTTATTGGTCATTATTTATGTTGATGGGAAAGTGTATTAGCTAGAGTGAGGCCTCATTAGCTGTGTATATGACTGGTAACTTAAGGGGGTACATTGGAGAATTATTGGGTATAAAAGGAGGGGGTTTTTAGTCTTGTTTTCTACATTCTTTATCATTACAATCAAAAAATATAACCAGGAAAATTACAATACATATCAATAGTGATTTCAAAGTCTCTGAATTGTATCTTAATTTTTAAATCTATTTTTCTACAAACTATAAGATTGTAACCCATTTATAATAAGTGAGATTAAAATTACTGAGACCCTTATATTGAGTTATATTTTAATACTTATTGGATTTATACTACACTATTCATATAGGACCATTAAAAACTTCTAGACAACTGACCATTCAAGCTAGTTCACGTCTCTGTACTTGATCTCAGCCTGACACTAAATATCAACACCATTAATAGAAAAAATTTTATCATTCATTTTATATCTAGTACAAGTTTTAGCTTAGTTAATTGTGAACTCTTTATTTACTTAAAGGCACAGGGTTTTCTTTGGTTTATTCAACTCCCTAGTATTCTACTTACAGCAAGGCAGCTGTAAGAGTCTTTCTACATTTGTGGCACCCAAAGTGGGGTTCCAATCCTTTAGCTATTAATCTCTTCTTACTTGGTCCTTGAAATAACTTAGCCTGAAACAGGCTTATCTAAAAAAATATATATACTCTTTTAAACAGTTTAATTTTATGTTTTTGGGATTTCCTTTGCTATTGGATCTAGTTTTTTGGCTTCTGGTGTACCTGTTAGGGAATCAGTAAGGATTGTATCTTAGGATGGGCCCAAGTTTTCTGGTGAAGATTTAGAAGGATTTTCATATAGGTATAAAACTGCTTCTGAAAATGATGTTTTTTTACTGTTTGATATGGTGAAGCAGATTAGGTTCTTTAAGGGTGAAAGAGAGGTGGAAAAAGAGGTTATTGCTGCAGATGGCTATAAACTTCAAGATTGGGGAAAGCTGAAGATGGAAATGGAAAATAGGTGTCCAAAGGTTTATTCAATGGAGGATCTCAAGGATATAGCTAGTAAATGGGAATCAAAATGTGGTGTAACATCTCTGTGTCATTATCATCAGTTTATGGTTGAATTACAAGTGGTTTTGGATTATTTGTTGGAGTATGATATTTGATATCATGAAAATGAATCCAAGTATGGTTTTTGGGATGCTATGGGGGGAAAGGTTAAGAAAGATGTTTTGATGGTGCTTTTTAATGCTAATTCAATGAAGAATCTCCAAGGTGGAGAAAATATGATTCCTGGTATGGAGGTGCTAAAGAAGTTTATTTTGGAAAATATGGATACTCTTAATTCTGTTGAGTTGGACTCTGGAGAAGGTGTTTTGATGAATCAAGAAGTAGAAGAGGTAGCTTGTTTAAAAATTTTGGACTCAGTTATACCTAAAAATTTTATTCAGCCTGAAGATACAGTTATGGAAGATGAATTGTTAGGGAATTAGTGGTTTCTGAAGAAGATATTTATGTTACTAATTAAGAATGTTTGGATTTTGGGGAAGATATTTTGCTGGTTAATTTGTAGGATTTTTCTGAGGATAATTTCTCATTGGTTTTACCATTGGAAGCAGAAAATATCTGCAATCAAGAGGTGGATTATGATGACAGATTTTATGTATGTATGGAGGATTTTGTTCAATCTCAGGAAGCACAGGGGGAAAAAAATAAGGACTTGTAGGCAAGTTGTTTTTTTGTATTTCTGACTAACCTTGCTGTAACCTGGTTAGAACTTCAAGTGATCCATATTCAAAACTGCCTCTCATGAATCAGGGAGTGAAATTTGGAGTCCATACTTTTTACTTCTATTAGTTAGCTTAATCACTGGCAGTAAATATTTGTATATATATTTATTGTCCACAAAAAATATACAATTCTAAAACCACATTAAAAATCAGAATAGCTGCTGGCTATATTTTTTAATGATATCATACAACAAGTATTTGAGAAAACATTTGAAAAACCACTAGGATGTGTAGTTTTTGAAACATTACCAATAATTTCCTTGCTATTCATAACTACTTTTTTTGACAATTTATCATAACACCAAAAAACATTAAGCCCAGATTTTAAATAAGGATTTTCAATTTTAGGATCCACAATGTCATATAAGCCAACTAAAATAAAATTTTGACCTGAAAATGTTGTTGACTGCCACATTTTCAATATAAACCCAACAACATTTCCTTTTGATGAATTTACCTCAACATTGCCATTTCCTTGATTTGTTAAATATAATGAGTAGTTTTTCCATCCAGTAAAAAGTTATCTACTTCAATAATTTGAGGTGATAGAATTTGAGATGAAACAGATGGTTGATTTTTTGTAAAAATACTGGAAAATATTTTTTTACCATCAATCATGTTGAGATACTCTATCCACAATTAATAGTCTTCATACAGTAGTTGAGCTGATGTTGAGGGAATTTTTCTTTTCTCTGAACTGAAGACATTTTTCATTTCATTCTCAAATCGATCATTAGTTCTGTCCATTAATGATTGAAGCTGACCGGTCAAAATAAACCTTTTCATAATGGTCTTGTCCATTTGATCTTTAAAAAAAATGAAATTAATAAATTTAAGTAGCTTTAATTAAGGAAAACATACATGTTTTCTTATTGGTTGGAATGGAGCTTAACATTCCATTTATATGCTCGTGGGCCCATGCTGCAGTTGATGGTGCTGGCCCAAATCTTCTCAGAACTTCAGGAAAATGTTGTTCTATGTGGATGTTTGGCTTTATATTGATACCTGGCCAAAATTCCTTCAGACACTTCATATAATCTTTTAACTGACCTTGAAGAGATGAAATTTGAGCTTCACGTATCTCCAAGGAAGTCAGAATATTGATTATTGAAACCAGCAGTGAAAGACATTTAATCAACTTCTTCTCTCGTGCGTCAGAATTTTCAATGGCCCAAACTGGTATCAAAGCTGCCACATAGTAAATTTTACATAGTACAAACCATTCAGCAGCTTTAAGATTTGTACCAGCCTCTCCTAGACTACTAGGAACACAGGTTAGCCATGAAGGGGTCTTAGTATTTCGGATACAGGTTTGAACAATTAACAATTCACTTGATCGTAGACACAAATTATCTGTTGATGCATCTGGGTTTTGTGCTGGTTTCAAAGTGACTTTGGGTCTTGATAAACCTGAATATTTCTGAAAGGTGTGATCTACAAAAATATTTTGAGATACAATTTTCATCTAATAATAGCTCATTTTAACTTACTTGAACTGGAAAAATTGGATCTAGAATCATTTTCATCCAAACCGATATCTTTAGGAAGTTGATTGTGACTTTTTGATGGACTATCCGTTTTTACTTTCTTGACCTGCTCATGAAAACTATCTTGATGAGAAGGTTTACGTTTAAAAATTTTTTGCAGAGGTAGAAGTACACAAACAGAACTTTTTGATTTATTAGATTTTCTTGAAGGTTGAGAGGATGAATGAGGGTAAGAAGGAGACTTTGATTTTTTCTTTTAAGTTGAAAACGAATATATGAAATTACTAGAGGCACTAGAAAATGAATTTTGGCTTGATATGGAAGGATTTGGATCGAAATCATTAAAGCCTCTTTTTGATCTAGTTTTCTTTTGTTTTTGAATTCTTTCTCCAGCCACATGTATCTGAAGGTATGTTTTGCTGAAGTCCTTTGCCATTCCAAGGAGTAAGCAGTGCATCAACTCAATTCCAACAAATGAAATTGGTTTCCAATATAGAAGCTGAAGAAGTGATGAATATCGTAAACCTTTACTCTCCAAGATTTCTTTCCTTTCTTGTGCACTGGAAGCAGTTTTCCATTTGAGAGCGTATGCGTGATGGTGAGAATCAGTCCAAGAAAGAAATTCAGAAGGAGTTCTGCCAGATTTCAGTTCCTCCTTTGAAATGTAGCAAAAATGGCATAGGATGTTAGAGCTATAGCTGGAAAATACTGAAAGCTTCTGGATAGCTGGAAGATCACCAATCAAAGGAAATATCGCTGCATGGATTAACCATTCATTTGGGTGATTATAAGTCTTGGAGAAAAAACATTCTTTCCACAAGGCAAGAAGTTTGTCCAAAAGTGGTGTAATAACGTGATTACAATGGTCCAAACTGGTTTCATGAGGCCCAGGTTTAATTCCGGCCAAAAAGACATGTTGCTTTTTATATCGTAAATGAGGTGGGAGATTGAGACAAATCAGTATGATTGAGCCAAATGATACCTTATTATGACCACCGATTTTGTTCCCAAATGGATTAAACCAATCCATATACAAACTAAAAACCAAATTCCCACTTTTTTTTGTAAAATAAACTCCACTAGAATCTTTAAATTCTTTCCACACTGACCCATCCCATATGTCACACATTTTTCCATGTGTCTGCCGTGGTCTTCTCAAAGAAGTGTTGAGATCATCCTCAAATCCAGGAAGAAGTAGAAGATGTGCAAGCCAAGATATAAGGGACTGAGTTGTATAAGTTTGTGCTGGTAAGGATTTATTATTTTTCACTTTGAACAAGGGGTAGTTGCATATCAGAAAATCTTCATCCTTCTTAGGAATGGGATTTAGTAGAAGTTGTTTGCAGTGACTATGATCATAGTTGTACTCATTGACTGATTTGAAAGGTTGATGAAAGCAATTCAGACAACAGAGTAACGTTTTTAAAGGGGCTTCGAGATTAAGTCTCTGGATAATAGTGTATATATTGTGCGGAAGTAATTGAGATTCTTGTTCAAAACTAGCAGGATTTCCAAAACTTCTGGAAATTAGTTGAATTTTGAAAAATTCAACTTTAATTCTTATTTCAATTTGGTCCCTAGATAGGTTTTGTACCAAGTGGCCATGAGAAATTTCAATGAGGGTAAAGAAAATATAAGGTGAGAGATGGGCAAGAGCAGGTGAAGAAAAATCAGAGGAATCAACACGTGTGAAATTCAAGTTCGACGAACTAGATGATTATGAGATATTAGATTTTCTTAAAATAGGGGTAGTTGAGTCAGTATTCAAAGTATCAGGTGTTAAAATGGGTTGGTGGGTTGGCTATGATGATAAAAATTATTTTGGTGGTTAGAAATGATATAAAATTAGAGAATAATTCAATTGCATACCTCTTCTGAGAGGGGGATTCTTTGTTGTGAAGTGCTGGCGATTGGACGTGAAATCAAAGTTACTTCAGGATGTGAGGTTGAAGGAGGAGAGGATGGAATGTTGGAAATTGTTGGTGATTTTCTTTCTTGATTTTTTTTAAAGAGTAAAATTTTTTGTTGATGTTTATAAAATGTTGTAGAAGAAATTGAAACACCTCTTTCAATTTCACCATTAGGATTAGTAAATGTCTTTTTATCACAGCCAAGTTCAGAGAAAATGAAAATCTTGTACTTAGTTGGCATTTTTAAATGGCATATAAAAATATAATACTTAGGATGGTGGTGATAGAGGAACAAGGGGGAAATGAAATTTGATGTATTCCATGCCAAAATATGTATCATAACTAATTATTCAATTTGAATAATATACTTAATTGAATTAAAAAAATTTTCAAGTTTCATGGGTTTAATATTAAAGGTGTAAGAGCATGAAATTGCATGAACTGCATGGTAGAAGATACAGATACAAGTAGAAAATTCTGTACCATAATCAATCAGGGATATTGAACATACATGTATAAGAAATGGTTGACAAGATATTAAACTTTTTTCATTAAAAATTAGAGTACTTTTTGTTGTACTGCATGATTCTCTGAGTATTTTGGTCAATGAAAAAAGGAAGTATAATTTAAAATTTAAAGACTGTAATTTATATTGTTAGGAAAATGAAAAAGGAAAATTTTGTTGAAAAATCATATTTGTATATTCAGCTTAACCATAGATAATGAACCATATAATTTATTTCTAAAATCACGTCTATGGAGTGAATAGAATTTAAATGAAAGAAGTTATGAATTTAAAATGATATTTAAGCAATGACATGTCAAAACTTAAAAATTATACCATTCAAAGGTAATCTTTCAGGTGCAAATATGAAAAATGATATTCAGTGTTTTTATTTAAAAAAATTTCATCATTCAAGGAACTCTTGTGAATGGATAAAATTAAAAATTGCTAAATTCATTAATACAGTGAAATAATTTTTCTTGTTGCTATTGAATGTACACATATTTTAAAATAAATAAGGTTATAAATAATAGAATAAATATTATAATAAATTTAAAAGAGAGGGTATTTTAAAGGATCGATTCCTGCATAGCAATAAAAACTGTGATGTAGTTAATGAATCAGTATTATAGCAACACAGTGGAAGATTACTTGGACAAGATGATGTTTCTGACATAATGGATGATTCTTTCTAAGTGAAACAACATGTTTATACAAAGATTTACATTTTCTGGTTTCTCTTAACTTATTCAAAGTTATCTGATCAATCTGGGAATAAAAATTGGAAAGTTCATCTGATCGCCATTTCAATTTTCTCTTCCAAAGATTTCCTTCCTCATCCTGCTCAGTGTCAGAGTGATAATTTGGGTTATCAAATAAGAAGAGATATTCTTAATCCAGTACAGATATCGCAGTATGGAGCCGAGATTTTTGTAACTGAAGTAGAGTTTCAATGAAAGTTCCTCTAGAAATAAAAACTTGACTCACTTTTCATCTAATTTCCTTATTTTTCTTCCAGGACAGAAAATTGGAGGTGATCTGGACTGTCCCTGTTGGGTGCGGAGCCATTGTTCTATTATGAGTGGCACAAAATCCTCTTGGTACTCATTATGATCAAAGACATAATATCGAAATGCCTGGTTTTTGAAGGCATAGCAATAGTGCTTTGTCAGATGAGAGATAACCAATTGATTCCATTCTGTGTCATAATTCATAGAAAAGCATAGTCGAGGTACTCCAACTACTTTAGCATCATTATGACAAATATGATGAAAAACAAGTGGAATTGTTTTTTGCCGCCCAGAGGGAAATAACTGCAGTTCCTCCATGGTTTCAGTTGCTTCGGATATTGTTGGAAGGGAAGTAGAAGGTAAAGGATTGACAAGAGATGAGATTTCAGAAACAGTTGGAGAAGATGGATAAGTATCTTCTTTCTTGCATTTCCCAAGGATAAGCTTTATAAAATCAATTATAGAAGCTGTTGAGGTAGCCGTGGAGTTGGGAACACCTATTTCAGCAAGAATTTTATTGAATGCCCTAGAGCTTTTGAAACCTGTTGCTGGTATTAAAGTAGAATCTAAAATTTTACATTAGTGAAAAAATTATAGCCTATCAAATAGGAAACTTACACGAAGACATTGTTTGTGGTAATTAAAAATATGTACAAATCAGGGGAAATGGGGGAAAAGAGGGGATAAGTACACCTTATATATCAAATTTTAACATTTTCCCCTTGTTAATAACTTTGAAAGGGCCTAATAATTTTTTTTTCCTTTGTGTACTTGTGAACCTAAAAACATTTTTTAATCAAACTAAGAAAATCAAACATTTTATTAAAATTACATGTAATTACAAGATGATTATGAAGATATTTTCGCCCATCTAGATGCTGCTCTCAGGAACAGCCAAGCTAAAAGTATTTCAAATTCAGTCTCAAAGAATCACAGTTGAAAATGAAAATAGCTTACTCAGCCAAGTACAGTTTTTTTGATTGAATCTAAAATTTTAAATTATTGAGTAATAATATTGATAAAGATTCTTGGAAAATTACCCACTTGTGTAATGTTTTCTTCTATTGTAGAGGCAACATTATATCTGTAAACATGGACCTCTTTAGTTTGACCTATCCTGAAAGCTCTGTCAATGGCTTGTTTCTCCATCAAAGGGTTCCAGTAAGGTTCCTAAAAATAAAAGTTAGATTAATCATAATTTGAGAAATTGAAATCTTACAATTAAGAAAACATGTGATGCCATTGTCAAATTAAGACCTTCTCCTCCAGCCTTCAAAGACACCAAAAGAACACCGGAATCAATGGTAGAGAATGACTGGAGGAAGATTTCCTGTGCACTTATGTCAAGTGAACCATCAAATCTGAGATTTCGGATATTGTACACAGAAAGAGCAAATGAAATTCTATTATTTTGAAGGTTAGTTTTAATATTTTTTCATTGAAAGAAAAACTTACAATTTGAGTGTGTCAGTCCACTCAGAGAAAATGACACATTTCATTTCTTTTTCAATAGAGTATAATTTGAGAAGGAAGTTGACCAGGTGGACAAATTTTGGACTCTCCTTCCAGTCCATTTCTTCCACCACAGATATTTCTGAATTGTGTGGGAACTGAGGGTGATTGCAGAAACGTCGCAATGCTGATAGAGCCACTAATCCAGAAGGATCTTTAGCAGGTAAGCTGTTTTCATGCATGTTGAGCTGCTTGAATAAGGTATTATGCCGCATGATTTACATTTCTGAAAGTTGACCTGTCAAAATGATAATGAAGTTTTGATATTTCACTCTATTTATGAAGTTAACATCCCCTTGATCCAGACATATAGAATTCTTTGTTCTTTGAATCATTATGTCCCCTAAGATGTTTTGAATAATCTTTTTGACATTGGTAAATTGGCCTTTCTTTGCTGGAGTTCCAACGTATTTATTCCATCCTTCAGAGGTTGATAGTGGCTCAATATGTAAAAATTGAAAGATGGGAAAAAATCTTGGACTTTGTTCTGGATGGGAATTCCAGTTAGACTAAGACGGCAAGATGTCTTTAGTGCAGTAACAGATATGGAGGACTTTGAAGATGGATCACGTATCTGAGTATAGGAAAATGAATCAAATTTATTAAATCAATAGTGATTAAAAACTTACTGTGCTTCATCCAGAATCACACAAAACCATCGAACATGGAACAAACCTTCCTTTTCTAAACTTCCTAAATCATTTATCATAATATGATATGATGTTAAGACAATGTCAGCCTCATAAAAGCTTATGAAATTTTCACTTCTGCCCTTTTTATGATGAATAATCACTTTAATCATCAAATCAGGATCAGTATGTCCTAAAATTTTGTGTTCCCATTGTTTCAATAAAGTTGAGGGTACCACTATGAGTGTTGCCTTCACCTTCTTTGTGCTTGATGAAGGGTTTTGAAGACGTGAAAATTCAGCAGCTTCATTTAAAGTACCAACAATCAGAGCAATTGTTGACACTGTCTTCCCAAGGCCCATGTCATCTGCTAATAGAATTGATTTCGGAAGTGTGTTGGTAACTCTTCCACTCAATTCATTTTCCCAAGTCGAATCTCCACAGCACCTCCATAAATATGTTTCAGTATGCCTTTCCTGAAGTAGCATAAATGCAAGAGCCAGGCTTTGATGGGGTAAAAGGCATGTTTTCAAATGTTGGGGTTGAGCCATAGAAGCTGGGTGACTGAATTTGATGGAGAGGAGATCCTGTATGTGAATGAGTGAACCGTCAAGCTGAGTTGAAAACGGATATTGAACTTCACAGCCCAAGTGAAGAGAGGGTGTATAGTTAGTTGGTTCAGAAATATCCTCTTTGATAGGAAGAAGGAAGGTGTAGAGGGAAGAAATATGTGCTGGTAAACAGAAAAGTAATATATTGATTGTTGGAGGAAGGGTGAGATCTAGGTGAGGAACAAGAAGAGTCTCAATGAGTAGAAAAGGTGTTTCTTGACCAGGCATCCAACCACCAACTGGAGCTATAGTTGTTGAGGAGGATGGTTTTCCAAGAAGAGTGTAGAGCACCTTTGCATGTGTAGAGATAAGATTTCCCACACAAAACTTTGGCTTCTGTGAAAATATTTTGATAATATTTTCAGTTTTAGATAAATAAATAGAAACATGCTGTTTCTGAACTGAAGCTGTATTGTGACTAGTTGTGGTGTAGGACCTCAAGATGCCAATACAAATGGGTTTGATAGTAGAAACATCCATGATGGTAAAGAAATAAAAGATGGGACAATTTTTTGAGGAAGCAGAGCCCTATATATAGGACTTGATATTTTGGGAACAAAGGGACTTTTTTGTTTGGAAGTGTTTTAATTTAATGCAGAAGCATAAAGGGCTAAATTAATAATGTAAATCCTTCAATTATATATAAAAACTACATGTACTACATAATAAATCTTCATTTTTAAATAGTAAAAACTTTCAAGGAACTTTATTTTTAATTTTTTGGAGGTGCATTTAATAAATTAAATTCATATTTTGTAAAAAAAGGTCATCAAATATAGTTTGAGAGATCAATAATCAAATAATACTGATTTGCCTACATTTACTTTAGCTTACAGCTGCTAACATAAATTAATAATGATTATATTTTTTCATATTTCACTTGAATAATCATCTTGAAACATTCTAAGAACCTGTTTTCTAGAAATGGTTTTAGATTTGAAGGCTAGATGTGTTCAGTGTATAGAATAATATCACAATATAATTTAGTACATTTGATTAAATTTTACCTTATGAAATAGCTTATTAAACTTCAAAAAAAGCTTTTAATTTCCCAATGAAATTTTAAGGAATTTATATGTACCTTGATATTGGGAATCTTGAAAATTGCTATCTTCAACACCAAAAAATTATACAAAAAATTTGACATAAAACATTTAATTTTATAAAAACCAAAAAAAAAAATTATTATTTTATATTTTAAGAACAGTATATTATTAATTTTACCATCATTACCTCTGACTTACCCCTTTGAATCACTTATTTTAAACCTTTGAAGCCCCCCTTTAGCCCCTCTGTCACCCCCAGTGGGGCCCCCCTGGGGCCGACTGGGGGTGGAAAAGGGGCTTAAAAAGTGCCAGGAAAGGCTGCGCAAAGGTGTTTCTCTCTAGTAAAATTCTTTTAAACCCCTCATAAAAACCTTTCTCAATTCCATAAAATTAAAATCCATAACCTTATATAAATATTATGTTTAATCTCTGCTTACTTTTTTTCTCTCTCTCTATGTTGCCAGTCACGAATTTATATATATGTTATTTTCCATCAAATATGTAGTGAAATGTAGTTGAAAAAATAATTTTTTTGTTGATTTAGTCCTATTAAACTCCCCAATTACTCACTTTTCACATTGAAAAAAATTACCTATATACTTATTCCAAAGTCATCACCTGTCCCAGTTCTCTTATTCATGGTTTGATGGACCATAATGTTTAAATTATGGTGCATTGAACCTTTTTTTAAACTCACATTCTCTGATCCTATGAAAAAAAATCCCACAATTATTTTTATTTTCATGGGACCAAAGTATTTTAACTCACGTATTTTAGCTATATTAATCAAACATTCAATTTCATATGGCTCATTTTTGAGCCAGGATTGGTTCCTGCTACTTAGTCACGTGCAGAAAAGTATTGCTGCGAGACTTTGCTGCATGTGACCAGCAGCTAGCCACCATATGCTGGGTCAAATGAACCATATCTGTTTTATGATATTGTCCATTTGACCTGGCCACCTAAACCATTACTTGTCATGTGCAGCAAAGTATTGCAGCAATACTTTTCTGTACGTGACCTTTTTTTTTCCTCGCCTTGGCTTGGTCAGATAGACCATAACTTAATGTTATGGTCTATCTGACCATAGCCAGGGAGAAGGCGCTGTCACATTCAGAGAACTGTCACTGCAACTCTTCGCTGCACGTGACCAGCCTTCTCCTATGCCCCCTTGGGCAGATGGACCATAGTATCAAAGTACTATGGTCTATCTGACCCAGGGTGTGGCCGGAGAGGGCTGGTCACGTGCAGCGAAGAGTCGCAGTGACAGTTTGCTGCACGTGACAGCGCCTTCTCCCTGGCTATGGTCAGATAGACCATAACATTAAGTTATAGTCTATCTGACCAAGCCAAGGCAAGAAAAAAAAAGGTCACGTGCAGCAAAGTATCTCTGCAATACTTTTCTGCACGTGACCTAGAGGTGAGAAGAGAAAAAAAAGGGAAATAGCTAGATGGACCAGATATTCTGGTTCATCTAGCTATACTGTGAGAAAAAGAAATGACCATATGAAAAAAAGTATCAGTGATACCTTTTTTCATATGGCTAAAAAATGAAAATAAAATATAACAAAAAATTTAAAGAAAAATTCAATTAACTTGAGTATATGTTAATTTATAGTAAGCTCAAATTAATCACAAAAAAATCAAAAACACCACAAAGAAAAAACAAAATCAGGCGGGCTGTGAAATAACATGTATTCTAGTATTAATTATTTTTCAAATAACTAATTTCTTCAATTTTAGCTGTTGCTAGTGGAAAAAAGCTTCCACCAAATGATCAAATTGTCATCATTGATCTCACGAACAAACCTGAAAGAAGGGCTTCAAAAAGAAAACAGACCATTAAAGTTTCCAGCCATCCTGTTCTATCTGACTCAGAGGATGACTCCCAGCCTCACTCAAAGCTACGTTCACTATACAAAAAGGATGCACCCAAGAGGAAAAGGTTATCAGCTAATCTAGATTCTTCACTAACACAAGCCTCAACCTCCGAGATACCTCCTCTCCCAGAGGAAACTTCATCAGCTCCCTGTATCCCCAATCCTTCTGTCTCTATTCCTGAACCTGCTAAAAATATTGAAGCTCCATCACTCCCTTCAAAGAAACCTGCTGGTTCTAAAGCAACTTTTACCAAATCTATCATCCAATTAACCCCTTCTAAACCTCCCACTTTTAAACCTCCCCCTGCTAAATCTCCCACTGCTACATCTCCCCCTTCTCCATCTCCCCCTGTTCAATCTCCTGCTCAGTCCCCCTCAACTCAAACTCCTGTTAATGCTCCAGCTGAAAAATCTATCCCTGATGAATCCTCAAGACCCTTATCTGCTTCAACTTCATTGCAACTGGCTGGCCCTCCAGAATCTTCTTCAACTTCAAAAGAACAAGGTTCTATCCCTACTTCAGTTCATACACCTGCTTCCTCTACATCTTTCCCTCCCCAACCTACTTCAGCTCCCATTGCCTCATCTTCAACTGCCTTTCCTTCCACTGCCCTAGCTTCTACATCCAATCCAGATAATGAGGCATCATCATCTACTGCTAAATCAAATTACTGCTTTGTCTTGGCCCAGCATAGAGAATCTGTGGAAAAAATTTGTTCCACATTTTCAGGTAGAATGGATCGAGATGCCTGGAGGAAAATGGAATTAAATTCTTAAAGTATATTGGAGTATCATCACTCTATCAAGGTTGATTCCTCTAGTGAAACAAACAATTCAATGAACTGTGCCTGGCAGCAAGAAAGCTGCTCTATAGGGAAATGGCTTCAGCAGGTTTTGACTTTAGGTATGTTATTTCATATTTTCATCTGAATTATAATAGCAGTGGTTGGCATTTTTTACAGCACCTTCTTACCTCCTTCCCTCAGAATCTGAACTATGGTATCAAAGTGACATCTTCCATACAGGCTTTATCAACAGTAAATTCAAGAATTCAACCTACTTATTTACTGCTCTTCTCCAGCTAAATGAGCCATCCAAGGGTCAGAAGAATTCTTGGGCTCATCTCATAATGGAAGAAATCAGTTTATCCGGACCCCGATTGAATTCTTCAAGAGAAACTTTTCAGACTGGCAGCACTGAAGATAGTGTCCTAGATGCTATCTCATACTTGGAGAGCTTGAAGATACAGAAAGATGTCAAAAATGAAGAGAAATCAAATGCACTGTCAACTAGTAAGAAGGTTTCTATTGGACATCTCATTCTTCTTCATGACCGAATCCTTGTTATGCTTCAATGTTTGACTATGTTGAAGGGATACTCCAAAAAACCTGACTTTTTGTTGGAAGAAAAAACTGGGGATACTTTGTTTAAATCAAAAACAAACACAGAACTTCAGTCAGAAAACCAGGATAATAACTATTCTTAGCTGGTGGGGTAAGAGGTTTGTTTTTGTGCAAGGATGATATCAGGAAGGCAAGATATGTTTTTGTGCTGAGCTAATTGAGGTCACCAATTGGCTCAAGAAGAGTCACAAAAACAGGGATAGAGTCAAGTGGCCCAGGACACATAAATACATTGTTGATATTATTTTTATCTGTCTGGGTTCTGACAATTTTTTCAATAAGTTTAGTATGAGTATTGAAGACATTTCAATGGCTATTTTTTTAGATTGTTTAGAGCAATGGTCTGTAGATACTAAAAACCAGGAACTTCCATGGATTGGAAAGGGGGGAAAAAAGATCAGCCTCCTAGTATAAGCTTGTAAATACATTGCTTTATTTTTTTAAATAAATATGATCTGATTATCTTTTTCATGTTTGCTTGCGTGAATCTAAAATTTTTTCCATATTAATATATTTTATAAAAAGATCAATTGATGGCTATGAATTACTAATTTCCATTTCCATGGAAGAGTGAAATATATTTTACAAATAAATAATATTGAGTAAAAGTTCATATTTTTGACCAGAAAGAATCAATTGCAATTTTTTTTACCTAATGGCTATCTTATTATGGATGTTTTAAAATTCTTACTATAAATTTATTTCTTCTTGTCAGATATAATGAATAATGCATATTATAATTATTTTATTCTAAGAAGTTTCTATGATATTTCAAAACTTGCCTTATTTCCTAATAACAACCACATTCAACATCTACCTTCAAGAGTATCAAATCTTTTTTTTTACTAAGCCAAGTTATCCTCAAAAATGGACATCAGTACAGATGGTAATTATTTTTCATGTTTGTGATCTCAACTCTTGTACTCACAGGAAAAAAAGTTCCAATGGTTGATTCTCCAAGAGATAGTAGAGACAATTCCCCCCAACCCAACTCATCACATGCATGACCAAATAGAGAAGAGGAGGAGAGTCCGGAACCCCCACCTGCTTCACCCTTGCATGAGAAATCACAAGGACCCAATCCTGATCCTGGAGAGAGTGAAAGAAGTAACCCTTCTGCAGGTAAATAGCTCTACCTTATAACAACATGATATTACATGTTTTATACTCACAATTTCATCAATATATTTTTTTTCAAATCCATTTTGTGGTGGTTGTAGCAGGTAAGTAAATGGGAAATCCAAAATTTTCATTTGCTTATTTCAAATGATTTTTATTTAACCTGAAAAAGAAAAAAGGAACATCAAGGATTTTCTTCAAGGTTCATCTGGTGATGATGATGGTAAGTACAAATTCATATATTTATTGTTTCATTTTATCTTTATTAATTGAATTTACAGTGGAATCAGCTTTGGATCCGGAGTCTTATATTCAATGGCATCAGCACAAAGAATCACAGGCAAAGAAGAGAAAGTCTGAAAATTCCTCCAGGAGACAAGTCACTTCTTTAGCCATAAAGAATCAAATTCCATCTGCATCCTCTCCCTTAGGAGGATCTGTCATCATGTTTGCAAGATTTCTTTCAGGCTTTGACCCCTCAAAGCAAAAATTTTACGCCCTGCCATGAACCAGGGCTAGTCAACGAATAGAGAAGCCTGCACCAGAAAAGGGAAAAAATGATTCAAGAGATTCAAAAAAATCCCCTTCCTAGCCTGGATTTTGCTCAAATAAAAATTATTATCAAATTCAAACTTGATCAGCTTGTTTCTACCTTCAAAAATCCTACCTTTACACCCCCTTCCACCAGGCCAGAGCATTAAAGTTGTTTGGAAACTTCAAGCTGAAGCTAAATTGGCTCAAACTGGGATCTCTTGCTTCTTGTATGACTGGGGAAAAAGTGATGATGATGATTGGAACTCAACCATCCTCACTCAAATTGTCCCCGGATGGATGGCTTGTTATCAGGGCAAAGGTTTCCAGAATTTTCCAATTTCTCAAGACATTGTCAGTAATGAAGCAGTTTTAAGCATTCTTCAGCGATGGATATCTGGACAGGCCAAAATTTTCAGGGATAAAGCCAAAAATAACAATCTGATTCTGATCTTGCCCAAGTGCAGAAGATAAAAAGTGTGAAACACCAGACTGCTAAAATGAGAAGAGAGGTAAGTGAACTACTTTATCACAGTAGTATATAAATAAATTGATTCTTGACTTATATAGTTGTGTGACCGTCAAATTGAGATTTCTGCTTCATTATTGGTTCCTGATAAGGCTGGGCTTTTCAAAGATGCTGAGCTTCATTCAGACACAGAGGTAAGTGCTAGTGGAGCTCACACTAAGAGAATAATTCCTTGGCAAATTCCAGAACTTGTCCGATGTTTAGATTCACTCGATAAAGGCTGGGTCAAGAAATCAATGATGAAAGCAAAATCATCAATAGCCAAAGCTTCTGTGAGGGCCAAGGTCACTTGTCCTCTAAAACAAGTTTTACCACCAACAACTTAGGGAAATCAACCTGAAGCAGGGCCTAGCGATATGAAACACTGTTTGATGTCAGCACCAATTCTTGCTTTACCTGACTTTAATCAACCATTTGTTTTGTACACTGATGCCAGTTTCATTGGTCTTGGTGCTGCCCTCCATCAAAAACAAGTAATAAATGATAAAGTTTCAGAAGTAGTAATTTGTTATTTTCAAGAACCTTGAGAAATAGTGAATTGAAATAAGGTGCTACTCAATTGGAATTTTTAGCTGTAGTGTGGGCTCTAGAGAAGCTACATTTTACCTAGATGACCAGAAATTTTAACTTGTCACCAACTGCAGTGCAGTTAAATCCCTTTTAAACTTGAAAACACCTAACAGACATATGTTCAGATGGCAGTTGGCTGTTCAAGAATACAGAGGAAGAATGAAAATAATTCATAGGGCTGGTATTGTTCACTCAAATGTGGATATGTTATCAAGGTTACCTTTACCAAATGATGACTCTAATCCTGTTTATGATCCTCAGGATGAAATTATTCATATAAATGGGATATATGTGGTTGATATGGAGGAAGAGCTATTACAGCTTATTCTGGATGCATATGATAGGGAAACTGACTTGAAAAAGTTATGCACTATATTAAATGATCCAAAGAATGCTTCAATACAAGCATTAATTAAAACCCTTCTACCAAGGTACCAGAAGGCTTTGGAAAAAGGTAAATTTTCTATAGATGAAGGATATCTATATTATAGGAGGAATTTGAGTAATGTTATTGTTATTCCTCCTTCTATGAGAGAAATCATCTTGAAAATTTGTCATGATGACATATTAGCTGGACATTTTGATCTTGAAAAAACAATGATCAGAATTAAAAACACTGATTGGTGGGTTAATATGTCTGAAGACACCAAATTATATGTTGAATCTTGTGATTCTTGCCAAAAATCAAAAAGTTTGACTGGTAAGAGAGATGGATTAATGCAACATGTTGAACCTTCTGATGCACCATGGCAGATAATAAACATGGATTTTGTAACAGGATTACCTATTGCTGGAAAAGACAGTTATAACTCTTGTTGGGTTATTGTGGACAGATTCACTAAAATGTGTAAATTTATCCTTACCCACAAGGATGTTTCCAATAAAGAATTAGCTTTCTTATGGTGGTCTCATATTTTTAATACTGCTGGTTTTCCTAAAGCCATAATCTCTGACAGAGACCCTAAATTTACTTCTGAATTTTGGATGTCTCTGATGGATGTTTGTGGTTGTGATCTGAAACTTTCTACTGCCCATCATCCACAGACTGATGGCTTAGCTGAAAGAATGATTCAGACTTTAGAGGACATGATAAGAAGGTATTGTGCCTTTGGCCTTGAGTATAAAGATAATGACACATTCACTCATGATTGGGTTACTTTACTTCCTGGGTTGGAACTTGCTTATAATAGCACTGTTCATTCTGTTACTCAAAGAAAGCCTTTTGAGCTCTGGCTTGGATATGTTCCAAATACTCCTGCCCAAATTCTCAATAACAAAATACCTAAATTGGATATACATCCTGGTGTATAGTCTTTTCTTCATATGCAACAACTGTGCAGAAATCATGCTCAACAATGTATTTAAAAATCATTTAAATATGAGAAGAAGAGATGGGACAAATCCCATAAATAATACACTTTTAAAAAGGGTGATGAAGTGTTGATTTCTACAGTCCACTTCAATTTACAAGGTAATAGCAAATTGAAAGATCCATTTGTTGGTCCATTTGTTGTTGGAAGAATGATTGTAGATAATGCAGTTGAGGTTATTTTGTATTCTCCATATGACAGAAAACATCCTGTTTTTCCAATATCTCTTCTGAAACCTTACACATCCAATAGTGATTTATTTCGAAAGAGGAGGGGAAGACCAAAGAAAACCCCAAATAAAATCACTGAAACAGAAGAAATTAAAAAAATTCTAAATGACAGAATAGTCACTGTTAAAAAAGGTACAGAATACTTATTGAGATTCAAGAATAAATCATCTGAATATGATTCTTGGATACCTGTGAAGGAGATATCTAATCTTCCTACTCTACTAAAAAATTATAAAAAGAAAAAATCATAGCATTTTTTTATTGTTTTTTTAGAGTGAGGAAGTGTCAGCCAGGCTACTAGACTTACCCGGTAAAATAATTAATTATTTTACTGAGATGAAGCCACACCCCTTTTTCTTACTAACAATTAATTAGTTACTTATGTATTACTTACAACTAACTATTTAAGTATATTAAGTAGTATAAATAATTAATGTAAGTAAATGTCCCATATATTTTTACTCCCTAAACACCTTGTTCAATAATGCAGTTAAATGGGAATAAAGATTAATAATAAAATTATAATTTAAAAAACCTTAAAATTATTATATTACTTAGTTGAGAGATCTGGATTTCCGTGAAGTCAATATGATTAACAAAATTACGTTGTATTGATTGTGAAATTCCAAGGGAACTCATGCTTTATTACCAATAAACATAATGCCTTGATTGAAGTATCAATTAATCTATCTTTTCTTTTATATTATATATATACCCTTATTAGTAAGCTTCTTTCTCACACCCTTGAAATAGATGTTGCAATTTTCATATCTTTATGTCCCTCATGTTTGCCTATAAAAGGCCCTCACATTTGTACCTTTCAAAGTCATTCCTTACTTTCTTATTACACTTACAATAAATCAGTTATATCTATTATTTCTATACTTTATAACATTAGTACTTACATTCAAGTAATTCTAATCTATAATTTATATTAATATTTGACTTTACCTCTTATAACTTGAGTAAAATAATCAAAGAGATTATGAAATACGTACCAGCATTTTGAAAGTCCATTTAACCACTAAAACTCCTCATATAAACTCTGAATAAATCTTCTAGACCAAAAGACCCCTTGACAGCGTCTGTGCAAAGTCATGAGGGATCCTTTGGCTGCTGGAGGACAATTGGTGTGGTTTTTTTCTTAAAAATCCGCAAGAGAGAGGGTTTCAAAGAATATAAAGGATAGGGTGATAAAAGGGATGCATTTCTAGAACTATGATTAAATACATCTATAATCCAACAACATTGTTTATCCTCTAATCCACCTTCCATTATTAATTCATTATAAAAGAAAATTTCTAAATTCTTATGATCAGACAATAAACCAAAAACAAAACCTAAATCAACTAAGTCAAAAAATGAAATTAATGTATTTCTAACATCAGGACAGTAGAGCATATTTTTAATTGTAACAATTTTTTATTACTGCCCAAAAGTTGATGTCACCCATGCTGGTGATAACAGAAGAAGGGGAATTAGCTGCCAGTCTAATAGGTATAGGTTTTTTTAAGGGCTGTAAATTTAGCAGGAGGCTCACATTTCCAGTCACATGGTGAGTGGCACTTCTATCAATGATTGCTATCATATTATCATAATTGCCAGCCAAAGATTCTAGACTATTCAGGTCTAGTGTCCCTAATCCTTCATAGAGGGCTTCAATGTTGGCTACTTTGATTCTAAGCTGGTCTCCATCAACAGAAATTTCTTGACCCTTTACAAGTTGGCGAGCTTGAAAACAGAAGGGAAGCTTGATAGGAGTGTTGGAATTGTCTCTATGTTGATGTATTTGCTCTCATAGCAGGTAAACGGATACAGAGAAAAATGGCAAGTTAATGTTTTAAGGGAATTGAGAAACAAAGTGCTCAGATGTTTTGCACTCTAAACAGAGATGTTGGGAATTGGGGGGTCAATAACAATCTTCCTGACAGGATGTTCCTATAGCCACATTGAGAGTAGTTTCAGTTGTTAATGTAGAAAAAGAGTCTAACACTACTTCTTGTTGGTCATTTTTGTTTTGTTCTAGATTAGGAATGATTTGACGCATGTCCTCAATTGAGAGATGATCAGAATCATTATGGTGGTTGAGGTCAACACATAGGTCAACATAAAAATCATGCATAGTAGTAGTTCTAAGTGCATGTGTCATGAGGAAGTGTAATTTATCCATGTCCATAGATAGGATTTGGTTTTTAATGGCTTTCATCCCAGAATCAATGGCTTTGAGGTATACCAAAGAGGAAATGAAGGGTTGTGACCAAATATTTATTAAGTCAACTACAGACAACATGAGGGAGGTATGTGTCAATTTATTAAATTTTCCTACAAGAAAATGTATGTGTAGCAACAACTCCAGCCAGTGGATATTTTTTTGGAGATCATTGGCCAGTGAGTTCAATAGGAGGAAATGTCACCGGAAAACCTATGCACAAGGTCAAGGGTGTTCCTGGATGTGAGATAGGGAGGAGTTTAGAAACTTCTTCGAAGCACAGAGGAAATGTTTGAGGAAGTGATTCAAAGATAATTTGAAGGAAGAGCTGCTTTTCAAGATATGTTCAATAAGAATTTCAATATAAACTAAAGGTAATATTAATATTCTTATGATCTCACAAAGGGTTGTAAACTCAATAATCAAGGATTTAATTTTTTAGAAATGATTACTGAGAAAATAAGGAAAATTTATAATAACAATGATTTAACCTGAAGTTTTACCACTATTAACTATATATACGTTTTATAATTTAATTCTAAAGAAATTTCAAACTAAAATACAACCCCTTTTATATCCATTACTCCTCCTCGCATTGACCTCATACCCATCCATCATTCGGCACACCACAGACCTCCAAAAATACACCCGTTACACCTGGACCCTCCTCACTAACATCCATTAACCCTTTAATCCTCCACTAACCCTCCTGTCCATTCTCACTACCCCTGTTAATAACCCACAGATACTTAATAAACCTTTTAGGGGAATATTTCATTGACTATTGTGCTGTGCGTTGCTTATCGAAGAAAAGACTAAACACACTATTGAGAGATTGACTAATTTAGATTTAAAGTTTAGATTAGCGCAGTTGAATAGTGAGTACACAAAGGAAAAGTCACAGTTGCTATGTGAATAGCTTTCTCCGCTTCAAGTATGGATTTAGACCTCTTTATTATTGATTTAATGAGCTGCTTTTGCCTCAAGTGTCACATGGCGTGTGACAGGAAATGACTTAGTTGGTCCAAATCCTGGTTGGGAGTGACATTGTCATTCAGAGCATACACCTTTGTTTTGACAATGTTTTTCATATAGGACAAAACTTTGTCATGCCACTTGTTCAAGTTGTCACCTTTTGATGTCAGTCGTGGGTTTCACAAATTAAAATCCAATATGCAACCAAAGACACATTTACAATTTTCAACATTGGCCAATGGATCTTGGTTTAGAGCCACACTATGCATAATAGTAGCTCCTGAAGTGAGGGAAGGCAAAGGAGTGGCTGTTAAAATGGGGGAAGGAGGGGCAGCCATGGGGGTATCTTCTTCTGTCTTAATAACCATTATGAAAGGGGTTGTAAGGGAAGTTTTTTTTATTGTGTTAGGAGACTTTTTTATGAGAGGAAGATGAAGAGGAGCATTTTTGAGAGAAAGAAGTAGATCAACAAGTACAAGGTGAAGGTTGTGATTCAGAAGAAAATGGGGATGGGTATCAAGATTTTTTAATTCCCTATCAGAGATTGGTCAATAGTTGTTTGAGTTTTTGCCAGCAGAAGGATTGTCTGTATCAGACACAAGCTGGGGGTCTTTCTGCTACAAGCATCACACTTGTGCAAACAAAGTGGAGTTTTTACAACTGAAATTTCAGTGCCCACAGGAGCAGCCCATAGCCTGTGGAGTAGTGTCAGCCTGTAGAACTCTGGAAAGAGCCAGTAAAGATATCATTGCTTACCTGTGGTGCAGTGTCAGCCTGTAGAACTCTGGAAAGAACCAGTAATGATATCATTGCTTACCTGTGGTGCAGTGTCAGCCTGTAGAGCTCTGGAAAGAACCAGTAATGATATCATTTTTTACTTGTGGCACAGTGTCAGCCTAAAGAGCTCTGGGAAGAGCCAGTAAAGATATAATTTCTTATCTGTGGTACGGTGTTAGCCTGTAGAACTCCAGAAAAAACTGGAGAACAGCATACAGCGTGACCACAGTTTAGAGCATCCACAGCTGTTTCAGCAAATATTCAGTAGCTATATGCATTTCATTGCACCATTTGTTACTTAATTGCAATATCATCAGCCATATGCAAATTCTTTAACTAAATGCACATTAAAAAAATATTCATCAATTGTGTAACTCATTCAATAACTACTAGGGCATCCATTTCATACTTCAACTCATACACACACATCCTCAATAACATGGCACAAAGATTTATGCAAATTATAGATGAACTAAAATCTATTGAAGAAGAAGCAATCATATCTAGAGATCTTTTAGAGTCAATGAAATCAAATAATAAAGCCCATAATAAATTATTTATTAATTGCTATTGCTTTGACGGACATCAACAGCTGATGAAAGACTACTGTAATACAAATAGTGTCCGCCAGGCTATACCAGGAACCCAGTAAATGTTATGTCAATCTACTGGAACCAAAAGAGGGCGTAAAAATATGCATTGTATGTATATAAATTAATATTTTATTGCATAATAAAATTATATAAGTATCTTATTGAATATAAGTAAAATAAGGGTTATATCAATTTTATTATTATATAATTTAATTGTACATTTAAATTAAGCATAATATATTTTATATTCTATAAATTATGGCGCATTTTTATGTATTTAATAAATATAAATTAGTAATTAATTAATTATAAACATATATTATAATTATAAGTGTAAAATTAACTTATAATGTAATTAAATTTATATATTAAATAAAACCTTACATATCTTATTAAAAAATAATATTGGACGCTTTTTTGATTCATACCTGTGTCATCAAAGTATAAAACAAGTTAAAACAATTTATTAAATAAATTATTAATGTTTTATTCTAAAATTAAGTAATTTTGTTATAATAAGTATTTTTTTTAACTTAAAATAATTATCACACTAATAAAAGTAATTAAAATAATTAATTTCTCATGTTTTATAATAAATTAATTAATTACACTATTTTTATGTGTTAAACTAATTTTCTTTTTATGTTTCACTTAAACTGGGTTTCTTTAATAGAGTTATCAGACATGTTTTAAATTATAATAATTATTTTATTGTGTCTCAAACTTATTTAATGTCCTCCTAATTTTATTGTGAATGTTTTGGATTAATTTGGGAAATAATAGTATCTTACTCATGTCAGTTAACTCATTGTTTAATGGGTTCCCTTGCACTTACTAAAATTATGTTATATAATTAATTTTATTTTATATTTTATTGTATATACATTTCTGTGGCACTTCAGTGGGCCCCTTGCCTATATAAGGGCCTTGGGTAACCCCCTGTAGCCTCATCACTTATTTTACTCACATTATTGCATATTTTAAATATACAAAACACGTTATTTATTAATTTTTATTAGTATTACAATTATACTCTAAATATTAATCAAGTAATTAAAAGGTTGTCTTAAGTTTATTAGTAATAAATATTTTATCCATGCAGAGAATTTGACTTCCTTAAAATAAATATTTCATTATTAAATTTAACCTCTCCATTGTGTTTTCCTCAATAAGTGATGTTGCATTTCATAAATCCTTTTTCTTATTTTATTATAATTACATGTTTCAGTTATTTTATTTTCTCTTTTATACTCCTTTATTTCTATTCCCTGCTATCCCTCTCTGTTTCATTCTCCTTATTACCTTTCTTCTAGACGATCTGCCAAAAATTGGAGGCCTTTCCAAACAATACGACCTTTTTTGATGAACATCATAACACATGGACCACCTAGAGCGGAAAAAGACAATTTTTCCGCAACTGTGTTGCAAAATTGGGTTCAAACTGTTTGTTTTATATTAAATTAAATAAAATATACTTTAAAGTGATTACTCAATCACTATAGTAAGTTAACCTTTGCACCTCTCAATTATATTACTAAATTTTTATTGCAATTACAGTGATTTTGGCTTATTTGCTGAATCACTGAGTGTAAGTGATCTTTTTTTTATTATTAATTTTTCCTAGTTGACCATAATCAAGTTTACTCTTAGTCCTAGAAGATCATTAAAATCTTTAATAAATTATTATTTTTATTTTTATTGAAATTTTTTTTGATTTATTGGTTGACCATAATAGTACTCAGTGCTTAGTCCCAATATTACCAATATATTTTTTTTGGTTGGTCCAATTATAATTATTTTCATTTCTTAATATAATAATTTTTAATTACATATTTTTTGTATTAAATTTTTTTCAATTAATTTATTTTTAAATAATTTATTTTTAATTTTTTTAAAAAATTATTTGATTATTAAATATTTTGAAAATACTAAATTGAATCATTAAAATCATTTTGATTTTTTTTCACAGTTTTCATGTCCAGTAGTTTGGCTAACAGCATGGATAACCTACATGTGGATGAGATTGAAGTGGATGTTGACACTGAATCTGTAGGTTCTTCTGAATTAACTTACAAGAATTCTTCAGCTGACAAACAACCTTCTTACCCTTCAGGACATAGAAATTTCAGGAGAAGTGGAAAACCCCCCTCACCAAACAACTCTGAAAGGAGAAAAACCTCAGATAAAGCAGGAAAATCCACTAAAGGGTATAAGAATAAAAAATATTCCTCTGAAACAACAAATAAACAACCTTTCCAGTCACATAAAAGAACTGAAGGCAGAAAGTATGAAATACAAGGCAAGAGTAGAAACACTCTGGCAACAGATGCAGGAGCTATTAAATAACAAACAAGTTCAACCTCCTCCTTTCCCAGCCTCTCAGTCTCAGCCTCAGTCTCAGCCTCAACCTCAGCCCCATCAGGCACCCAGCTCCTTCACTCAAAATTAAAGCACTCTGCAAGTGGAACAGTGGAAATGGGATTACCTGATGAACAATTACCAACAGAATGTTCAGAACCAACAGCTCAGCACCCTGGCTCATCCATGACACCAACCCACCATCCATCTTCTCAGGCCCATCTTTATCAGGGAGGAAGAAGAAAGAAGGCACAGGGGAAATTTCCTCCCTTGCCATGGTAAGTAATTTGTTTGATAAATATGTTGGTATGTATAATAACAAATATTCTTCCACAGGTAATATTGTGGATCATGGTGAAAGAACAGTTAAGCCCATAAAGAGAAAACTTCCTTTAATGAGTAGCCCTAATGATGTAATTATAAAATTATCATTTGATGAAACTTTACATTTGACTTCTACTTCTTTAATTAATCCTTCTCTTGCAATTAAGAATGATTCTGTCTCCCCTGAAGTCTGTACCTTACTTGAGAAAACTTCTGAGGATAGATTGAAAGATACACTTGATTTTAATGTTGTGAAAGCCAAACATTTGAGAGATGTATTAGTACATGAGAGTGATAGATTGAATAATTTGCACTTGCATTGTAAAGTGAGTTCTTCTGTACAAGATATGGCTTATTTTAAAATCAAAGAAACTTTGAATATTGTTCTTGGCCAACAGAAACAAATAAGAAGTGACCATAGAGCTATCTCAGATAAGAACATCCATCTGCATAAAACTTTGAGTGAATTAAAACCCCTTATTGAGGAAATTTATTCATTGAAAAGTGAAATTAATTCTCTACACAATGAATTGAAAAAGCTTAAAAATTATTTCCATGCACTGAGTACCAAACACACAGTTTTTGAGGACAGAAATGTTTTATCCCTTGCAAAAATGAATGACCAAATGTCTGAAATGCCAAGGATAAGAAATTATGTGTCTGACCTACAGGAAAATATTTCAGGCTTAGCCATAAATCATTATGGTGTATTTGAAAATGCTGCCCATATGCTGCATGAGAATAAAGGAAAGTAGCCTGAACAAATCAGCTCTTTTCTTCCCCATATTTCAGCCATTAAACAAACTGACAATGAGTCTGTAAAATCTTTTGCTACTAGAAAAAAAACTTTTAATGGTCATGAACCAGCTGTTTCAGTGAATAATGAAACTTCTGACCACCTGGCTAAACTTCAAGAATTATTGATGTTTAATAATTCAAATCAAAAGATGGACCATCCCAGTAGCCAGAAAAATTGGCCCAAACTGGATCAGTATCCCACTTTTTGATGGTGACTCTTCATCTGACTGGAAACACTTTGTTCAGAGAATTGATAATCTGAAAAACTCTTTTAAATTTACAGATGAAGAAATTGTCTCTAAATTTTTTTCTTTATTTTCCAATGTAGCTTTAATGTGGTATGAATCTTTTGTACGGGACAATCAATATTATACTTGGAAAGATTGGAAAACATTGATTGAAAATAAATTTGGTGGTTCCAAATTCAGGCTTGCCCACCAGAGATTATATTAGAATGCTAAATATGCACCCTTGTCTCCTGAAAAACCTATTGTTTTCCTTATGAAAATTACAAAAATTCTTAGAGCCATGGATCCAAAAATGGATTATGATATTTGGAGAGATAAAATCATCTACAAATTACCAAATTCTCTGAGAGATTTGATTGTGGAAAGGACTGAGCATGTGAGAGAGAATTCTTCCTTTATTAATATCTGTAATGAAGTCCTACTAAATCATAGATATGAACCAAGGAATTATCCTGTTAAATCTTATCATGAGCAGCAAAAGCCTTCCACAAAACTTCCAGACAAAACTGGTAGACCCTCTTCCCCAGTTGCTCCAAAGAAATATGCAACTAATACTTGTTTTAAATTTAACAAACCATGGAAAAAAGTTCATATTTGTGACAAGAAAATTAATCTTGTTGAACAAAATGAGGAATCTGAAAATACTCAAGCTGATCTTGATGATTCCTCCAGTGACTGTAATAGAAATATCTATTATGACCATGAGTCTTCTCAGGAAGTTCTAGTTTTAGAAAAGGATATCCAATATTTAGATAATTGGTCTGATAATTGTGATATTGACTTATCTTCTGTAGAAAATGATGAAGTAATTAGAGATATTTCTGACAGTTCCATTTTAATATCACTTTTGAGAGCACCAGCTATCATAAATGGTAAAGATGTTGAGGTTATTCTTGACTCTGGTGCTGTATGAAGTGTAGTGTCTGAAAAAGCACTGGCTTCTGTGGATAAGGATTATTAATGAAAATTATTACCTATAACATCTGAAAAATGGAAAGGTTATGGTTCTGATTTATGTCCCATTGGCAAATACAAAAACACTGTATTCTTTAAATATAATGGTGGTTTTGTCAGAGCTATTTGTGAATTTGTTGTGATGAAAAATGACAATTTAAGCAATTGGTTTATCATGGGAAATGACATTTTAACCATTTTTGGCATTAAATTGGATCCTGAAAACAATTGTTTTACTTTGGGAATGAATGGGAAAAGAACATTTAAAATTTCTTCTTCTAAAAAGTATTCTGCACCCTTATTAAAATCTTGTCTTTCTTTGATCCAATTTAAAGGCAGAAAAACAGAGGAAATGAATGTATTATTGTCTGAAATTGAAACAGCTTCATTTGGTGATCAATTAGCTGATGATCAAAAAGATTCAATAGTAGCCTTAATTACATCTTTCCCAATGGCTTTTGCTCATGGTTCCCATGTGTTGGGCTTGGTTAAAGATGAAATGAAAATTTCTCTATCCTGCAATTTGGATGAAACACCTCCTAGCCTAAAGAAAAAACCTTACCCTGCTTCTCCCACAAAGAGAAAAGATATAAAAGATAATATCTCAACTTTATTAAGTATGAATATTATTGAAAAAGAGGATGTTACACCCAAATATTGTGTCATCTCTTCAGTTTTAATCTCCTATGAGAAAGATAAAGCTAGACTTTGTGGAGATTATAGAGCATTGAATACTTATACTTTAGATGATATTTACCCATTACCCAGAATTAGCTCTATACATGCTACCTTAAAAGGGGCAAATTCATAAGCTGTCTGGATGGTAATAAGGGTTATCATCAAATACCTGTTGAAAAGTCTTCCCAAAATTTTTTGCTAATTGCAACCCATATGGGAAATTTACAAATATTTTAGAATGCCTTTTGGCCCTAAAAATGCCCCTTCAGTATTTCAAAAATTAATGGATAACACATTTAATCAGGAAATAATTGAAGGTTTGTTAATGGTTTATATTGATGACATCATAGTTTTTTCTAAAGCTTTTGATGAACATATCCAACACTTAAATAGAGTCTTCCAGAAAATGGATGTAATTAACATGACTTTATCCTTAAAAAAGTGTAAATTTGGGTTTCAATCCTTGAAAGTCCTGGGTCATGCTGTTTCTGGCTTACAGATCTATGTAGACCAAGGAAAAGTTGCTGCTATCCAAAATGTGTCAGCACCAACTTCTGTAAAAGAAATCCAGAGTTTTTTGGGAATGTGTGGCTACTATAGACAATACATAAAAAATTTTCAAATCATAGACTTACCACCTACCAAACTAACAAGAAAAGATGTGGCTTATATATGGAATGAGGATACTCAAAGAGATTTTGATACATTATAAAGATGTTTAATGTCAGCTCCAATCCTTGCTTTTCCAGATTTTAATAAGCCTTTTTTTCTTTATAAAGATACAAGTTTTATTGGACTTGGAGCTGCTCTTCATCAAAATCAAATTATTAATGAAAAAGTTTCAGAAGCAGTAATTTGTTATATTTCAAGAACCTTAAGAAAAAGTGAATTGAAGTATGGTGCCACTCAATTAGAGTGCTTAGCAGTTTTCTGGGCTTTAGAAAAGCTTCAATATTATTTAGATGATCAAAAGTTTGAATTAGTTACTGATTTCAGTGCTGTGAAATCCCTCTTAAACTTGAAAACACCAAATAGATATATGTTTAGATGGCAACTAGCTGTTCAAGAATACAGAGGTGGAATGACTATTATTCACAGGGCTGGTAATGTTCATTCAAGTGTTGATATGTTGTCCAGATTACCTCTTCCAAATGATGTATCCAATCCAGCCTATGTACCTGAGGATGATACAGTACATATACATGGTATATACATTGTTGATATGGAAGAGAAACTGTTACAATTAATTTTGGATTCATATGATCAAGATTCCAATTTTAATAAATTGGTTACAATCTTAAATGATTCAAAGAATTCTTCTATTCAAGCATTGATAAAAACTCTTCCTCCAAAGTACCAGAGTGCTTTGAGTAAAGGAAAGTTTTCCATTTTAGAGGTTTATATTTACTACAGGAGAAAACTCACCAATGTCATTGTTATTCCTCCTTCCATGACAGAAACCATCTTAAAACTTTGTCATGATGAAATATTAGCAGGAGATTTTGATCTTGAGAAAACCATTATCAGAATTGAAAACACTGCTTGGTGGGCTAATATGTCTGAAGACACTAAATTATATGTTGAATCTTGTGATTCTTGTCAAAAATCTAAAATATTGACAGGTAAAAGATCAGGATTGTTACAACATATTGAAGCACCTGATGCTCCTTGGAAAATCATTAACATGGATTTTGTCACTGGTTTTCCTGTAGCAGGTAAAGACAGTTATAACTCTTGTTGGGTAATAGTGGATAGATTCACCAAAATGTGAAAATTTATTCCCACCCACAAAGATGTATCCACAAAAGAATTAGCTTTCTTATGGTGGTCTTACATGTTAAATATTGTTGGATTTCTAAAAGCCATTATCTCTGATAGAGACCCAAAATTTACATCTGAATTTCACACTTCTTTGATGGATATTTGTGGCTATGAATTAAAATTGTCTACAGCTCACCATCCTCAGACTGATGGTCTAGCTGAAAGAATGATTCAAACTCTGGAAGATATGATTAGAAGGTATTGTGCCTTTGGTTTAGAATATAAAGACAATGACAGATTTACTCATGACTGTGTCACTCTATTGCCTGGTCTTGAATTTTCATATAATAGCACTGATCATTCTGTCACTGAGAAAAAGCCTTTTGAGCTTTGGTTAGGCTATGTCCCAAACACTCCTACTAATTCTCAATAATAAATAACCTAAGTTGGAACTACATGCTTGTGTAAAATCTTTTATGAAAATGCAACAGCTATGCAGAAAACATGCTCAAAGCTGTTTTGATAAAGCATTTGAATATGAAAAGAAAAGATGGGATAAATCCCATAAAGAATACACATTTAACAAGGGTGATGAAGTGTTGATATCTACTGTCCATTTCAATCTACAAGGAAACAACAAATTAAAAGACCCCTTTGTGGGACCATTTGTTGTTAAAAGAATGGTTGGAAATAATGCAGTTCAATTTGTATTGTATTCTCCATATGATAGGAAACATCCTGTTTTTCCCATTTCTTTGCTTAAACCTTATACTTCCAACTGTGACTTATTTCCCAAAAGAAGGGGAAGACCTAAGAAAAACCCTCAGGAAGTCACAGAAACTGCAGAAATTGATAAAATTCTCAATGATAGAATTATCACTTCTGAAAGAGGTATTGAATATTTATTGAGATATAAGAACAAATAATCTGAACATTATGCATGGATACCTGGAAAGGAAATTTCAAATATTCCTACTCTGTTAAAAAAGTATAAAAATAAAATTTCTTAGCATTATTTTATTGTTTTTTTAGAGTGAGGGAGTGTCAGCCAGGCTATACCAGGAGCCCAGTAAATGTTATTTCAATTTACTGGAACCAAAAGAGGGCGTAAAAATATGCATTGTATGTATATAAATTAATATTGTATTGCATAATAAAATTATATAATTATCTTATTGAATATAAGTAAAATAAGGGTTATATCAATTTTATTATTATATAATTTAATTATACATATAAATTAAGCATAATATATTTAATATTCTATAATTTATGGCGCATTTTTATGTATTTGATAAATATAAATTAAGAATTAATTAATTATAAACATATATTATAATTATAAGTGTAAAATTTACTTATAATGTAATTAAATAAATTAATTAAAGTTATATATTAAATAAAACCTTACATATCTTATTAAACAATAATATTGGACACTTTTTTGATTCATAATTGTGTCATCAAAGTATTAAACAAGTTAAAACACCTTCATAAATAAATTATTAATGTTTTATTCTAAAATTTAGTAATTTTTTTATAATAGGGGGTATCAATGTTCAGGGATCCGCAATTAATTTAATTGCGGATTTAAATCCTTATACCTCAATTATCTTCCAAAATTATTTTTGCTAATAACTGGGTTATTAAACATTTTATGTGTCAATTTTCACCTCTTATCCAACATTTTTCTACTTAATTTTTCATAACCATATCTTGGACAACTTTCTGTCATAACCACATCTTGCATAGAGTAAAGAGAGACATATGGATGGCATCCACAATTATATGTCATGTAACTTGCTGAAAAATCAATCATGGATGTGATGAGTTTGGGATCAAGAATTAGGAATTAAAATTGGGGTATAAGAGGTGGGATAATGCATTATCATGGATTCCTTATCCTCTAGCCCTGGGGCTAGTGGATAAGAATCTTCTGCAATTAATAATGTCTGATCCCGGGAAAAAAAATTCCTGATCCCTAATTGCCGATCCCTGAACATTGATACCCCCTAATAAGTATTTGTTTTAACTTAAAATAATTATTACACTAATAAAAGTGATTAAAATAATTAATTACTCATGTTTTATACTAAATTAATTAATCACACTATTTTTATGTGTTAAACTAATTTTCTTTTTATGTTTAACTTAAACTAGGTTTCTTTAAAAGAGTTATCAGACATGTTTTAAATTAAAATAATTATTTTATTGCATCTCAAACTTATTTAATTTTCTCCTTATTTTATTGTGAATGTTTGGGATTAATTTGGGAAATTATAGTATCTTACTCATGTGTGTTAACTCGTTGTTTCATTGGTTCCCTTGAACTTACTAAAATTGTGTTACATAATTTATTTTATTTTATATTTTATTGTATATACATTTCTGTGGCGCTTCAGAGGGCCCCTTTCCTATATAAGGGCCTTGGGTAACCCCCTGTAGCCTCATCACTTATTTTACTCACATTATTACATATTTTAAATATACAAAACACGTTATTTATTAATTTTTATTAGTATTAAAATTATACTCTAAATATTAATCAAGTAATTAAAAGGTTGCCTTGAGTTTATTAGTAATAAATATTGTTAGCGGCGCAGAGACTTTGACTTACTTAAATAAATATTTCATTAATAAATTGAACCTCTCCGTTGTGTTTTCCTCAATAAGTGTTGTTGCATTTCTTAAATTCTTTTTCTTTTTTTATTATAATTACATGTTTCAGTTATTTCCTTTTCTCTTTTATACTCCTTTATTTCTATTCCCTGCTAACCCTCTCTGTTTTATTCTCCTTATTACCTTTCTTCTAGAGGACCCACCAACAAATAGTACCTACAACTCAACCATGCTTCACCACCATTTTTGCATTGGAAATAAGTTATTTCTTTCACTTTCTAACAATATATAGCAACATAATGTGTATATTTCACACATGGGACTGTAAGTCAAATGTGAAGCACTTGGGTTGCTTTCTAATGCTTATTCATGACAAAGAAACTTGTTCTTCTTGGGGGTGTCAATTAGGGGACCTTTTTTTCCTAGATTCTGTCAACATAAATGAGTTATTATTGAGCTATTATAGATGAGAAGGTGTGGCTGAAGTGTTTAATGCAAATATATGTAGTAATTGAATGAATAGTAGTGTCTATTGTTGTGTGAAGTGAGGGTGAAAAAACAGATAAGTAATTAATGAGGCATGTCTGGCTTCAGTAGGTAATGGTTGAGTTGAAAGAAAGTGGCATGAGGTTTTGGCAATTATAGAAGCTACTCAAGCAACTTTTCCCATTTGATTATATGACTACAAAATAAATTAGTTACTAGAGTCTAATTGAGCAACAATTGGGGAATAAGTTGGTAAAATATGCATACCAAACCGCTTTACCAACACGGCTGGGGATGCTCTTAGAGCATCTCCACTCGTTTTGGTAAACCCATTTGGTATGCATATTTTACAGAAAATAGCTGCTAAAATTCCACAATCATCTATTTTCAGTCTTTTGGTAAAGGGTCAAATCAGTAATTTTTTCAGTGAATTGTGGATCTTTCCACGAATTATTGAATCATTAGTGGAACTCATTTTCTGCCCTGCCATTTTTTCAGTAATTCATCTCTTTTGGTCAACCTCGCAACACCTCACTACCTCCAATTCATTAAATCTTCACTCTTACCAAACATTTCATTACTCGCTATTTTCTTACAGAACATAACTTTTCTCACTTATCATCATCACAACTCACCAAAATTATCACTTTTTTTATATTATAGTACTTTCTAAACTATGTCTACACCTCAAAGCTCCATAAAATTTGAAAATAAAAGAAAGAGGTCACCAAAATGGTCTCAAAATGAGGAGGAACAATTCGCTATATCTTGGATTTTTATTAGTGAGCAACCAGAATTTTCTACATACCAATCTGGGGAGATGTTTTATAGGAAAATCAAAAGCCATTTTAATGAGTATAGCAAGACACAACATAGAGATCATGAACAGATTAGAATCCGGTAAGTTTTATTTAATTTTTAGACTTACATTTTTATTAAAACTTGTTTATTATTTTTCAATAATCAACCTTAGATGGCAAGCCCTTAAGATGTCCACCTTGAAGTTCAGCGCTATCTATAACTCAATTGAAAGAAACCCACCTAGTGGAAGCTCACCCAGTGACTGGATGAGGCTTGCTGTCAGCCAAGATATACCAGGAACCCAGTAAATGATATGTTAACTTATTGGACCTGAAAGAGGGCACAAAAAATTGCATTTAATGTATATAAATTAATATTTTATTGCATAATAAAATTATATAAGTATCTTATTAAATATAAGTCTTATATTAATTTTTGTCAGCCTATATATCCCTAGGACTGAGTATTTCTTATTCTTAAAATAAGATAACCTTAATTACATTAAGCTTATCTCTTAAAAATAAGGTTAAAACAATTATATATATGATTATAATACATATATATATAATTATTACACTATTATATAGTTTATAGTAGTTTAAATAGCTTATCCATAGCCTACTCATACTTATTAAGATGTCAATGGAGTCATAATATACTTATATTAAGTGATATTAAGTAATTATGGACATACATAAGCTTAAATGTATACATAAAGCTCATATTCAGTGAAATATGCAGTATATTATGTATATTTAGGTCTATAAGTGGGTTTTAGCCTCTTAATAGCCTATAACCGTTGTTTTTCTGCTTATTTTAGGTCATATGGACGTAATAAGTGGATTCACAACGCCTACAGAAGCACAGACATCTACATCAGGAGCATACACTCAGTTTGGACAACTTAATCTGCTTCCTTAGATGGATATTCACGGATTTATGGGTTGGGAGGTCATTGCTGGGTTAATGTGGATGCTTGGGGATGTTATTGGGGGCTTGGAAATTTCATTTGTTTCCTTTATATGCTTTGGGTTTCAGTAAATCTCTTTTGGTTTACTTATTTTACCTGTTTCTTTATGGTATCCGCTTTTATCTGGATTTTCTAATTATGTTTTGGGTCTGTGTTATCATTAATTGAGATGGAGGGTCCTTACTGGAGGCCTGGGTGTTTAATCTGCTTGAAGTGGGCGCCATGGGGAGGTGGTGGGCCCTCACAGTGCTTTAATTGCCGGGGATAGCAGTGACATCATCTGGATTGAAGGTCTGTGCACTCCAGGGGATTTGGGTATAAGTAAGGAGGGAGTTTGACGGCTATTCATCATAAATTACTTACTATGAATCAATAAAAAACTTCAATACAATTATTAACATTTAGAAATATATTATAAAGCCTTTTATAAGTTGAGATTATCATTATATAAGCTATAACTATATTCTATTTATCTATTTTCCACCACTAAGCACACTTTTAAATCCAAGTATTGTGAGTTTTATTTGGGTATAACTATTTTATTAGTCTTCCCCTAAGGTTTAATCACTAAATCATTTATCAATAAGTAGTAGGACCATAAATAAATACTATTATATCATACTTATATACTAGACATACTGACAATCGGGGGTCTTTCCTTGATTATTATTGATTATATAGTATAAGCCTTAGGACGTGATTTTTACTTAGTATAGCTCAAAAACAGCCTAATATTTGGGTCTGCTGCATATTAGTGGGTCATCATAACTCAGTGATTGTGGAAAAGAATCCTTATAATAATTTTACTAATTTTTTATCATAAAAATTAGGTATTTACAGTAGTAACTGTACCCAATAAAAACCCAATTTCACTTGGTATTTGGACACCAATATAACACCCAATTAAATTTGTATTTGGTTAAAGCTTGGTAAGCTAATTATTCACCCTTATAAAAGTCTAGTTAAACTTATTATTATATTTTTAACAGATTTTTTTCAAATTTTTCTTATATTTTATTTAAATAAATAAAGATATAAATTCAGGGTAAGCTCCAGTGCTTTTTTATTAGTAATAACATTGCTAGTAACTTTTGTCTACTAATTACATAGAGTTTTTCCTTTCTGTAGATGTGATATATTGTCATTATTAACAATATGAGTGCTCCTCAGGACAGTGTAAGTGAAAAGCCTGCTTATAATACCAGGTCTAAAGCTAACAAAAACTATCCAGGACATAACCATGGAGGGTCAGTCATACCCCCAGGCGGAGAACATGAGCATAGAGAAAAAGACGCCCTTTTAAAAAAGATAACCATAAAAAAGACATCTCCTCCTCTTCAGGATCAACTATCCCACTTGGCCAAACAGGTTTTGAAGTTGGAAGAATCCAAGGCACTCATGCTCAAAGAGGTAGAGCAATTACAGAACAATTGCAAGGTAGGGTTTTAGCAAATGAATCAAACACTGGCAGAGCTAAAGGGAGGCCAGCCAAGTCAACCAAGTCAGCATCTCCCTATCTCAGGCGGGTCACATCACTCCCAGGAAAAAATCCTGGTAGACAAATGGAAGTGGGACTGGTTACATCAACAATGGACAAGCCACAGCTGCAACAGGGATCCACCACCTCATCAGACTTCCTCAGTTCACCTTTACAAAGAAAAAAGAGCCAAAAATCAGGACTGGCATCTATCCCATGGTAAGTAGATTACCCTCTCAGATTGAACACAATACTGATAATTACAATATAGGTAATCCTACTGATGTTAAATCTGTGCAGAAAATAGAGGAGGATTTAAGAAATTTAGGTTTTGATGTAGATACACCTGACTTGTCTTTTGTCCACAATAACAGTACTATTAATAATGATAATACAGTTAATACTCAGTTGCTAACGCTTACTAGTGAGATGAGAAGTTCACAGGATAGTGAGAGAATTGAAAAAGAAGACATGGAGTATTTTAACAATAATCCAACTGTCCATAGAATTGTTTCAGCATTGTGGAATAGAATGACTGATTGTGAGGAACAGACAGTTAAGCTCACTAGTGATACAATTTCATCCTTGACATTAAATATTTCTCACTTGGAAACACGTAATAAAGAATTAGAGAAAGAACATTTGTCTCTAACTCTTAAATATGATTCATTGAGTAGCAAATATAGTGAACTTTCAAACAAATTCTGTGAGTTGGAAAAATTGTATGAAGCACACTTGTTGAAAACTGAATCAAGAACTAAGTTATCTTTTGCCCATACTAATCAAAGTTTCTCTGAGCTACTACAAAGATTAACTAAAGTTGAGATTGAAACTGCCAATCTACTAATGAACCAATATAATCATAAGTATACTCAATATAATAATAATCCTTTCATTGGCAAAAGTGAATCTCATTCCTTCCCTATACCACCACAACTAAAACCATCTGCTGGTAGTGTCAAATCTGAAAATGTAAGTCACAAATCCGTACAGGAGGAAATACAAGACCATATATCAAGAGTAAATGAGTTATTGAATTTACCTAAGATTAGTGAGATAAAATCCAATCAGAAGAACTGGCCTAAGATAGATCAGTACCCAACTTATGATGGGGAATCCAGCTCTGATTGGCAACATTTTATTCAAAGAATTGACAACTTGAAATTCTCATATAAGTTACCAGATGAAGAAATAACATCTAAATTAATTTCTTTATTTAAGGATGTTGCTTTATTATGGTTTGAAGCTGTCTTGAGTGAGGGTAAAGATTACTCTTGGGATGAATGGAAACAACTTATTGAAAAACAATTTGGAGGTTCTAAATTCAGGCTTACTCAGCAGAGACTTTATGAGAAAACTAGGTATAATCCGTTGAATGGTGACAAACCTATGGTATTTTTAATGAATTGAAATAAAATATTAAAAGCCATTGAGCCTAATATGGATTTTAACTTATGGAAACATAAGATAATATATAAATTACCTATATCTGTCAGAGACATTGTTGTAGCTAGAAAAATTAATGTTACTGAAAATTCTGACTTTATTAATATTTGCAATGAAATATTACTAAACCATAAGTATGAAGCAAGGTATTCCACTTATAAACAAAATGTTGAAACTGTAAAAAATCAGAATTCAAAAACACTTCAGGAGAAGCAGAAAAAACCTACTGCACCTGTAGAACCTAAAATGTATGAAACAAATACTTTTTATAAGTGTAACAAACCTTGGGTTAAAGGTCACAAATGTGAGAAAAATATAAATATTGTTGAAAATCAACGTGATTCTTAATCTGAAACTGAAAAAAGTAAAGTATCAAGTGATTATGACAGCAATATCTCATTTAGTGATGAAAATGAAGTCTGTATGTTGGAAGATGATTTGTCCATCTTTGAAAATCCAATATTAAATATGGACTCAAATAACTCTTTATTGAATTTTGAGGATGCTGAAATCATTAAAGATATACAAGCTGATAACTTTAAAATGACACCTATCACGGTTCCAGCTATCATTTCTGGTGAAAATGTTAATATAGTATTGGACACAGGAGCTTCTAGTTCTGTTGTTTCTGCTAATACATTGCAGAAAATTGATAGTGAATATAAGTCTAAGCTTGAACCCCTTCAAAGTGAAAACTGGATAGGTTTTGGATCAGTACTACACCCCATTGGTAGATACAAAGCTGCTGTTTTCTTTAAACATCAACATGGTTATGTAAGAGTAACTTGTGACTATTTAGTAATGGACAATACTAACTGTAGTAACTGTTTTATCATTGGAAATGATATTTTGACTAAGTTTGGTGTGAAATTAGACCCTGCTAATAACAATTTTACAATTGACATGAATGGTAAAAGGAAATTTAAAATAAATTCTTTTAACACAGTCTTACACATTGATTCAGTAACAAATTCTCCGTGAAAAGGAAGAGAATCCAATGAGATGGAACTTCTGGAAACAGAAATTTATAAAGCATCATTTGGCACTCAGATAAGTGAAGCTGAGAAAAATAATATTTTGGACTTAATTAAAGCATTACCAATGGCTTTTGCACATGGTAAAAATGAACTTGGCCTTGTAAAACATCATGAGATAAAAATTAGTTTAACCTGTGATATGAATAATATTCCTGCTAGTCTTAAAAAGAAACCATACCCTGCTTCACCAATGAAGAGGAAAGACATAGAGGATAATATTAAGATGTTATTAAAAATGAACATTCTTGAGAAGGTTGAAACTACACCAAAATATTGTGTAATATCACCAGTGCTAATTTCTTATGAACAAGATAAAGCAAGACTGTGTGGTGATTATAGAGCATTAAATACATTTACAGTAGATGATATTTATCCCTTGCCAAGGATTGCCTCTATAAATGCTACCCTTAAAGGTGCTAAGTATATAAGTTGCCTAGATGGAAATAAAGGGTACCATCAAATTCCTGTTGAAAAGAATTCACAGAACTATTTGTTGATAACAACACATATGGGAATTTATAAATATGTCAGGATGCCATTTGGACCAAAAAAATGCTCCATCAGTATTTCAGAAGTTAATGGATATAACATTCCATAATGAAATGATTGAAGGATGGTTAATGGTATACATTGAAGACATTATAGTGTTCTCTAAAAAAAATGATGAACACTTAATCCATTTAAAGAAGGTATTTCAGAAAATGGATGAAATAAAAATGACCCTTGCATTGAAAAAATTTAAATTTGGGTTTGAATCTTTAAAAGTGCTTGGTCATATTGTATCTGGCTTACAAATATGTGTAGACCAAAATAAGGTGGCTGCAATAAAGAATATTGGCATTCCTCAAAATGTAAAGGATGTACAATCTTTTCTTGGAATGTGTGGTTATTATAGACAATATATAAAAAACTACCAATTAATTGCTGCACCATTGACCACACTGATAAAGAAATCAGAAGCTTTAATTTGGAATAATGAAAGACAACAGGATTTTGATAAGTTGAAAGAATGTTTGATGACAGCTCCTATCTTGGGATTACCAGATTTCCAATTACCTTTTGTATTATATACAGATGCAAGTTTTATTGGTCTGGGTGCTGCTTTGCATCAAAAACAACTTATTGAAGTAAAAATGTCAAAAGTAGTAATCTGCTATATTTCACGTACTCTGAGAAGTAGTGAATTGAAATATGGTGCTACTCAACTTGAATGTTTGGCAGTAGTATGGGCTCTTGAGAAGCCACATTATTACCTTTAAAACCAAAAATTTGAGTTAATAACTGACTGTAGTGCAATTAAGTCACTCTTAAACATGAAAACTCCTAATAGACACATTTTTAGATGGAAATTAGCTGTAGAAGAATACAGAGGACAGATGACTATTACACATAGAGCAGGAACTTGACACTCTAATGTAGATCTGTTATCTAGAGTACCTCTGCCTAATAATGATGATAATCCTTCTTATGCTCCTAAGTCAGAGATTATTAACATTTATGGCATTTATATTGTAGATCTTGAGGATGAATTTATGCAATCAATTCTTGATAATTATAATTCAGATCTTGACTTGAGTAAATTAACTACAATATTAAATGATCCATCTAATGCTTCAATGAATGTTTTAATAAAAACATTACCAAATAAGCATAAAGAAGCATTAGAAAAAGGAAAGTTTTCCATTGAGGATGGTTTTCTATATTACAGGAAAAAATTAAGTAATGTAATTGTAATTCCCCCTTCAATGAAGGATTTAATTTTAAGTATATGTCATGATGATATATTAGCAGGTCATTTTGACTTCCATAAAACATTAACCAGAGTAAAAAACACAGCTTGGTGGATTAACATATCTGATGATGTTCAAAAATATGTTGGACGTGTGATTCTTGTCAAAAATCTAAAAGATTAACAGGCAAAAGAGCTGGTTTATTACAACAAATTGAGAAACCCAAAGCTCCATGGGAAATAGTTAACATGGACTTTGTAACAAGTTTGCCAATAGCAGGGCATAAGAGTTATAACTCCTGCTGGGAAATTGTAGATAGATTTACAAAAATGTGTAAATTTATTCCTACCCACAAAGAGGTTTCTGCAAAGGACTTAGCTTTTTTATGGTTGACACAAATGTTAAATATAGCAGGCTTCCCCAAAGCAATAGTTTCTGACAGAGATCCTAAATTTACTTCTGAGTTCTGGGCATCACTTATGGATGTTTCAGGGTGTCAATTAAAACTTTCTACAGCACGCCATCCACAAACTGATGGGCTAGCAGAAAGAATGATACAATCCTTAGAAGATATGATAAGAAGATATTGTGCTTTTGGTATTAAATTTAAAGACAATGACAAATTCACGCATGATTTTATAACCCTTTTACCTGGTTTAGAATTCGCATACAATGGTACAGTACATTCTGTCACTGGCAAAAAGCCATTTGAGTTATGGTTGGGTTATGTACCTAATACCCCTGCTAAAACTCTTAATAAATTACCTAGATTGGATATCCATCCAGGTACTAAGTCTTTTCTTCAAATGCAAGAATTATGCAGAAAACATGCTCAAGAATGTATAAATAAGGCATTTGAGTATGAGAAGAAAAGATGGGATAAAGCCCATAAAGAACAAATGTTCAAAGAGGGTGATGAAGTCCTTATTTCTACACTACATTTCAATTTTAATGGTAATTTTAAATTGAAGGATCCATTCATTGGACCATTTGTAGTGAAAAAGATGGTTGGTAACAATGCTGTTGAGGTTATTCTATATGCACCATATGATAGAAAACATCCAGTGTTTCCTATATCTCTTATAAAACCATACCATTCTAATGATACTGCTCTATTTCCAAGAAAATCAGGAAGGCATAAACAGCAACCTGAAGAAATAGTTGAAAAAGCAGAAATTGAAAAGATACTTAAAAAGAGACACCTTACAAAAGAAAAGGGAGTTGAGTATCTATTAAGATTTAAAAATAAATCAAGTGAATATGGCCTGTGGGTTCCAGAAAATGAAATCTCTGATATTAAAAAACTCTTGAAAAAATTTAAATCAAAATAATACTGTTTATTCAGTATATGCATTATAGAAAATTTAAAAATTATTTTTCTATTTCACTCCTTACTTTTAATAAATATGTCTTAACATTTTTTTATTGTTTTTTTGGGTGAGGGAGTGTCAGCCTAGATATACCTAGGAATGAGTATTTCTTATGCTTAAAATAAGATAGCCTTAAGTACATTAAGCTTATCTCTTAAAAATAAGGTTAAAACAATTATATATATGATTATAATACATATATATATAATTATTACACTATTATATAGTTTATAGTAGTTTAAATAGCTTATCCATATCCTAAAAATACTTATTAAGGTGTTAATGGAGTCATAATATACTTATCTTAAGTGATATTAAGTAATTATGGACATACATAAGCTTAAATGTATACATAAAGCTCATATTCAGTGAAATATGCAGTATATTATGTATATTTAGGTCTATAAGTGGGTTTTAGCCTCTTAATAGCCTATAACCGTTGTTTTTCTGCTTATTTTAGGTCATATGGACGTAATCAGTGGATTCACAACGCCTACAGAAACATAGACATCTATATCAGGCGCATACACTCAGTTTGGACAACTTAATCTGCTTCCTTAGATGGATATTCACGGATTTATGGGTTGGGAGGTCATTGCTGGGTTAATGTGAATGCTTGGGGATGTTATTGGGGGCTTGGACATTTCATTTGTTTCCTTTATATGCTTTGGGTTTCAGTAAATCTCTTTTGGTTTACTTATTTTACCTGTTTCTTTATGGTATCCGCTTTTATCTGGATTTTCTAATTATGTTTTGGGTCTGTGTTATCATTAATTGAGATGGAGGGTCCTTACTGGAGGCCTGGGTGTTTAATCTGCTTGAAGTGGGCGCCATGGGGAGGTGGTGGGCCCTCACAGTGCTGTAATTTCCGGGGATAGCAGTGACATCATCTGGATTGAAGGTCTGTGCACTCCAGGGGATTTGGGTATAAGTAAGGAGGGATTTTGACGGTTATTCATCATCAATTACTTACTACAAATCAATAAAACACTTCAATACAAGTATTAACATTTATAAATATATTATAAAGCCTTTTATAAGTTGATATTATCATTATATAAGCTATAACTATATTCTATTTATCTATTTTCCACCACTAAGCACACATTTAAATCCAAGTATTGTGAGTTTTATTTGGGTATAACTATTTTATTAGTCTTCCCCTAATGTTTAATCACTAAATCATTTATCAATAAGTAGTAGGACCATAAATAAATACTATTTTATCATACTTATATACTAGACATACTGACAATTTTATTGTTATATAAATTATTTATACATTTAAATTAAGCATAATATATTTTATATTCTACAAATAATGGCGCAATTTTATGTATTTAATAATAATAAATTAATATTTGATTAATTACAAACATATATTATAAGTATATGTGGAAAATTGACTTATTATTTAATCAAATTAATTATTTAAATTTATATATTAAATCAAACCTTTCATATATTATTAAACAATAATATTGGGCGCTTTTTGGACCCTTAATTGTGTCAGAAAAAATTATTAAATAAATTATAATACTTATTTAATAACATAGTATTTAAATCCCTACTTTAATTGACAAATATCATTAAATTAGTTATTTGTTTCATTTAAACTAGTTATTGAATTAATTACATAGTTAAAACAATTAATTAAAATTGCTTTATACTGGATTTGATTGATCACATGGATTTTTGCGTGATAATAATTCTATTTGTTTTAATTAAACCCTTTACATCTCACTTTAATATCTATTTTGGGTTATTTTAATCAATGTTCTTATGTTTCAGACTTACTTATTTACTGATTATTTCAACTAATTGTTTTGGGAACTTATGGTGGGAAAATTGGTTACTTATTCACGGGTTTAGTTTATTGTTTCATGTTTTTCTCTCAATCTCTATGTTTTAGTTCTATTCTTTTCTATTCTTGTTTCATTTTATTACTATTTTGTAATTACTCATTTGTGGCGCTTCAGAGGGTCCTTTGCCTATAAAAGGCTTTGGATAATCCCCTGTAGCTGCATCAATTACTTTACACTCAACAAAATTTCATTTTATTACATTTATTATACCTTTATTAATATTAGTACTCTAAATTAAAAAGTATATAAATTTTCCTAGGTTGCTTTAAGTCTGATAATAACTATTATTGATTGTTGCGCATTGAACATAATTACAAGTTAAATAAATATATCATAATTTAAACAAAACCCTTACAATAGTATCACATCTCTAGTAAAATTTGTTGCCTCCTCTTTAAATCCATTAATCCATTACTCTTTTAATTCTTCAATATATTCAACACCATCTTCTTCCTCTCCGTTATCTTCTTTTCCTCCCCCTTCTAGACCACTGGCCAATACTTGCACTATCTGTTTATCAAGAACAAACTAAATCATCTTTTAAAAGCTTGACTGCGTGGGACAAACTTAGGCATGTTCCTAAATGGAGACTTGATACAAGTAAGAATCTTCAATCTAGTAACACATACTCAAGTGATATCAATAGAGTAGAAGAGGAAAGCAGCAACATCAAAGTGGAAACACGTAGTGGCACCCCACAATCAGCCTTTTCTCCACATCCTCTGGGTCTAAAATCTTCAAAAAGACTTCGTATTAGTGAAGCAAGCAATCTCGAGGTACAAACTAACCTGGCTTTGCAAATGGGTAAAATGGCAGAAAATCGATTATCAGCAATGAAGTTAATGGAAAAACAAAATGAGCTTACCGAACAGAAAATTCTACTTACAAAAGAGAAACTTTCAATTCAAAAAGAGTATCTCCAACTGGACAAAGAGAAAAATCTAAGTGAAATGAGAGGTAATGATATGAAACAACTTCTACTACTTATAGAAAATAATTGTTGTACTGATGAAGACTTGGAGCTTTTACAAAAAATGAAGGAGGACATGAAAAGGAGGTGGATTGAAAAGAGTAACTCTTGATTTAGTTTGTTAATTATTGTTTTATTTGTGAATTTTAAAATATATATAATGATTAAAAGAAAAATAAAAGTGTGTCAAAATGAATATGAAAAAGCAGTAATAATAAAAGGAAGTGTGAGTCAAAAATAAAACTTAATATATTTATTACTTGTATGGAGAGGAGTAAAATTACTTCCCAGTAATTAGTTGGAAGAGCCATTTTCTGCGAGGGATTTTGGGTTACCATGTGGAGTATGTGAGGCAAAAATGTAGTTGGAAGAGCCATTTGCTGCTTGTCTGAAGGAAAGAAAAAAAAAAGAAAAAAAAGGGAAAGAGGAGAGAGGAGAGAGGAGGGAAATAACTTACCAGTAAATTAATTGGATGAGCCATTTGGTGCATGCCTACAAGAAAGAAAAAAATAAAAACAAAAACAAAAACAAAAACAAAAACAAAATAGGCGAGAGGAGAGAGGAGAGAAATTACTAACTATTTATTTTTTTTCCTCTTACTTTTTTCTTTCTTGCAGGCAAGCACCAAATGGCTCTTCCGATTAATTACTGGTAAGATATTTCCCTCCTCTCTCCTCTAGGCCTTTTTTTTCTTTTTTTTCTTTCTTGCAGGCAAGCAGCAAATGGCTCTTCTGACTACACTTTGAGCTTGCTAAGAGGCCCAGAAATAATATATATACTGGTCTGTTCCATCCTTTTTGACTCAATTTTCTTCTTTTTAACTATTATTTACATAATGTCTTACAAGTATTACATATATTTAGTTTTATTTTCAGCTCACACTTCTTTTTATTTTTATATATTATTATAAAATATATATCTTGTAATTTCCCTCATCAACAAGAACAATATATTGATTTGGCTTTAAATTTGCTTTCAATCCACTATGTTCTTGTAAATAAAACAACCAGAGAATTTTGGAATAAAAAAGAGATTTTTTAAAATATAAAATACAAGTTTCAGAAATAACTGCTAATCATCATGATGCATAAAAAAAAGTTTGGAGGTGCACCAAATATCTTTTGTGCCTCCCTCCCAGGTGTGGGGCTGTTCAGACATATAGGATTCCCTGGGCAAGATATTCTTGTTCAAGGAAGCCAAGAAATATATAAAGTCTGCATCAAAGCTATCACCAACCACAAAAAAGGCTGGCACTTGCCAACAAGCTTTATATATATAATATAAATTTATCTCAAGTTTTTATAATTTTTTAGTACTACACCGTTACATTCTCATGTTATTCTATTGGGTGCGCTGCTCAATATATAAGGCTTGGGAAACTTATCCCAAGACTATTTTATATAATAAAAGGTATAGATACATTTGTATTACTACTTATCTCACTCTGAAATATATGTCGCTTATGGGCGGCCTGATACTATTGCTAGGTTAGTTGCACTGCTCAATAGTTATAAACATTTAGTAATCATAAATTATTCCCTTTGTATATATTCAAATCTTCCTATATTTTTCCAAATATGTTTCTTCAGATTCTCTTGCAATTCAAAATGTGTGTTGGAATCGTGAAGCTTCTGGCTGTTCTGAATAAAATTCACTAAGCTGTTTGTCAAAGAAGGATCTCAGTGGTTTGTCGAAAGTTGACATTGAATGGATTGTTCATTTAGGTAAGGATCTGATTCTGATTTTGCTTCCACTATCATGTTGTGTAAGATTATAAAACAGGTCATTGTCTCCTTCACTTCTTTGATATGCCATAGACGACATGGCTGGGTTAGAATGCCCCACCTACTTTGCAACACCCCAAAAGCACGTTCTATGTCCTTTCTAGCACTTTCTTGTAATTTAGAGTAATATCAGCTTTCCTCATCTTGTGGATGAGAAATTGTTTTGACCAGTGTTGACCATGGTGGGTAAATACCATCAGCAGGGTAGTAACCATTTTTATAAATTCTATTATTCATTTTATATGTTACACCATCTTGACTACCGGCCAAAAGTTTATCAAACAAGTTGCTGCAATGAAGAACATTGATGTTGTTTAAAGCTCCAGGTGATTCAAAGAAAGTGTGCCAAATTTGTAAGTTTTTGCTTGCTACAGCCTCCAATATCATTGTTGGAGTTTTTTCCTTCCCCTGGAACTGACCAGCCCAGGCTGTGGGGCAATTTTTCCACTCCCAGTGCATCCCATCAATACTGCCAAGACATCCTGGAAACCCCCTGTCTTTGTACTCCCTCAAAATCTTGGTTTTCTCCACAGCGTTTGGTTCTCATAAATACTCACTTTTGTATAAAGATATGATGTCTTTAACAAAAGTTTTCAATGCCTTTAGTGAAGTGGTTTCAGCTATGTGAACATACTTGTCAGTTGAGTTGGCCGAAACCCCATAGGTAAGCTGGTGAAGTACACTGGTTAGCTTTTGGTGAGGTGTCAATCCAAGTTTCCGGCAGCAATCTTGTAGTAATGTAGTTAGTAAAAAGTTGAGAAAAAGTGTGATGGATATTATTAAAAAAATACTATACTTACAGATTTTAAAATTCAATATTTATTGTGCATCTGTAGATCCTCAACAATTTTTGTAAATAGATCTTTGCTTATTCTAAATTGGCGCTCAAAAATAATATTGTTGTAAACGGGGTTTTGCCCAAAGTAGTCTTTCATTAAGTGTGCATTACCAGTGTAACAATCTCATTGTATCATTTTTTTCTTTGGTCTTGGTGTAGTTGAATTAGATGATTGATTGTTGCAATAGGTAGTTAACAAATATGTAAGAAGGAGATCTTCTTCTTCCATGTCTAATAAATCATCAAGGAAATTTAAAGGCATGGGAAATGTAACAGTTGAGTGAAGAAAAATGAGTATGGTAGAAGGAGGGATAGAAGAAATTAGTGCCGTGGAAGCAGTGATGTTATTGAATAAACCAAGAAACACGAGTGATGAATATTTCGTGTAACTCGCAAATAGTGAATTTTTCGAAAAATGAGTGTGGAATGATATCATAAATTTGTGCAACTCAGAAGTAATATGCATGTAAGCAGGAGTTACACAACCGAACGAGTGTGGATGCTCTTATAGACACTACTACATAACTAACTACATATTGCTAGGTACCTAACAGATAGTTATTGTCATCGACAGGGAGCGTCACCCTGACATTTGAACTTTGTTCCATTCAAAACTGCGAACGCCACAGTGAACGCACTATCCAATTGCAAGCGACACCAATCCCGGGAACATTGGCGCGAACGTCACCTAACTCTTCCAGCTTGACTTGCCTACAGCTGATGAATATATCTTCTCTTTCACTGTTTTAGTTGTACTTTAACTTGTCTTTCACATTAAATTTTACCTGCTTATCCTTGTTATTGTTTGAAATAAAACCCATATGCTACCATGTCTTACTTCCGAGTATTTCAAATATTGTTGAACCCATTGTGATAGAATTAAGACTTCTGACGAGAGTATATTTACTTGATACATCTTAAGAGACTGCAGAAGCAATGAGGCAAAGTCAAATTTTTGGAAAGAAATATCTGATGAAGAATATATCAGTAGTTCAGATAAGCCTTTAAATATTTCAAAAGTTGAGCAACGAAGTCATGACAAAATGAACAATAGTGTGATGTCAGAGCCACCATATATAACGTCATTGTTCTTTATTTCATGAAAATTATACTGCAATCAAGCATTTTTTTCTCCTAAGCCATCAGGACTACTTTAACTTTTAATCTCATGACTTTACCTGATTGATACAATCAACTTATCAAAAATATCATTTTGTCCATCAACATCTTCCAAAACTCCTAACAGACTTTCATTCTTTGACCAAAAATGATCCCCTACAACTTTTCTCCTAAGCCTATCCTCAAAAATTAATGAAAAAAAGTTCAAGAAACAATTAAGGATTGAGCGAGGAAGAGAAATAAAATAAATAGGCGGCTAAACAGCGTAAAGGGAATATATGCGGGTGACATTCGCGGGATCGGTGGCATTCGTAATTGGATAGTGCGTTCAGCGTTGCGTTCGCAGCTTTGAATGGAACAAAGTAAGAACGTCAGGGTGAGGCTCCCACTGGGGATGTCGCCAAAATGCCTGTGGTGTTAGATGTCAATGATTGCAAAGCGTTCCACTAATATCCAGAAAATTAAATTTAAATTTAAAAAAAAAAGTATAGTGAATAAATACTGTATACTCATCTTTTCACCTGATTATCCATCTTCTTCGATTCACAATTTATTTTAATTTTTAAAAAAAAATAAAAATAACTAAATAAACATAAAGGGATGGATCAAGATCGATTAAATCCAGGAAGTCGTCAAGTGATATGGCGTAGGATCTAACCGCAGTTTGTTAGATGAAGATTGTCAATTGTTTAGTTTTTGAGAATGTCAAGCAACAATGATGAGAAGCTGAAAAAAGAAAACGAAGAAAAGGGAAAAGGGAAAACAAATGATATTTCTATATACAAGTTGAATAATTGTGCTTGATGTCTTTCTTTCGGTGGAGCTACACATTTAAGTTGAGTCACTAACACATACACTTATATTGTTGAAGTTGATTGATTGTACAGCCAAATCACAAAAGCTTGCGGAATTTCGGTCCGAAAAATTGAAGCTTCACTCACAAAAAAAAGATTTTTCTATTCAAAAAGGGGTACCCCCGACTTATTCCCTACCCTTTTAAATAGGCAAATCATTTTGTGATGAGAACAAGTTTAATTTTTTCGTTAAAAATTCCGCGAACTTTTCTGACTTGGCTGTAAGTTTTCTTTTATTTATATATATATATATATTTTTAGATGTCAATTTGTCAACAAACTCCTTACTTTACCTTGCCTAAAAGTAGAGTAACCTTCGGTGAATGCCGTATTTAAGACAAGATAAGTCTCTCTCCCCTGAACGAGAAGCAACGTCATCTCACCCCTGGATAGTTATAGTTATAGTTAGTTATTTAGCTTTGAGAGTTTATGCACTGTGTCTTCTGATCACCAAAAATGTTTGCACTGTTGATATTTATTGTTCACAAACGATCTCTCTATCTTTGTGCGTGTCTCTCAACCCTGACGTACACACACACACATCACTTGTCATGTAGCTCAAAGTTACCTCCCCTTTGACTCAGGTTATTAGTGCACACTATATCAGCTATTTCTATATACAGTAAATCTGAGTCTAAAACATATCATTAACTATTACTATCACAGCGACCTCGTCATTTTCTCCTGCGCATTTTTTATGGATACAAACAAAAAGACAATCTGAGCAGCTGGGGATGCTGTGTTGTATGGTAGGGGTGACTTGAGCCGTCATTGTTTTGCATGGTAAAGTATGCACCATATATGCGGTAGAGAAGAATTGGTGATAGTAAAAAAAAAAACGATTGAGAAGAGACATCGCAATATAAATTATATATGACGGAATGAATTTGATTGGTTGGCAGCTAGATGAGTGATTTGATTGTAGGTTGTTTACAAGATCAATAGGAGAAATGAATTAATTAGAAGCGAAAGCAAGTGTGAATGAAGAGCTTTAGTAGCTTGTCATGAGTCGGGATTAAAGTTTTGATCGACATTAGAAATAGATTACAGAGATTGGAAGAGCGGAAAGACCGGAAGAAGAGGCATTTGTGTATTAATCTAGTTTATTCTTTTATAAGTGTATGTGTGAGTGGATGAGTGTGGGAGTGAGTGTGAGTGTGTAGGTGTGTGTGTGTGTGTGAGTGTGAGTGTGAGTGATGCTGGGGGAGTATATTTATGAGACTAAGAGAGAGGCGATCGATCGCGATTCAGTGACCGCACCTGACTGCGTGAAACCGCCTGATCGACGGTGCAAGAGTGAGGAGGAGTCATGCGCAGAAGGCACCCTCTCACTGACGACGAGGGAAAGAGCGCCAGTCAAGTGAAAAAAAAGCCAAGCTGCGTCTGTGTTGCCAATCAACAGCGTTTGACTGATTTCTTCTTTTCCTTGGCTTCTCTCCTCTCTGCCAAGACTATTTTCCGCTCAGCTCACTAAATAACGAACTAACGAACTAACGAATTTACCAGCTAACCCAGCCCCGCTTGGACCACCCCACCCCCTCCGCTTCTCTTCCTCTGCTCTGTGCTTGTGCAGTTGAGTCGTCGAATCGCTATAAGTGTCCCACCACTGCCACCCTCTTGCCCTTTTTCTTCAGCTTGTTGATCAATCTCACCCTACACTGCATCTACACTACACCCTTACAATTCTTATTTTTCTTTCTACTATTGACGCATTTCACTCCATTGCCTCTTTTCCTACATTCAAATCTCCTCAGTCTTTGTCTCCATCTCTTTTGTTTTCTGTTTTATCTCAATCTTCTCGCTCTATAAATTAAATGAAACATAACAAACCTTCTCCTTCCATAATTTCTCCCTCTCTTAATCCTTCCTCCATGTCTCACTTCATTTGGCGTGGGAGATCACCCATACCTGGGCGTGCTCTCCATTCTCCATCTCACAAACCTTGTCCAAAGCGTACTCTTACTTTTGCTCCACTACCTGACAGTGGTAGACATCATTGTCCATCAACTTCTCCTACTCTTACTTCTTCTCCCGAACCCACTTTGAGGGATAAGGATGTCCAACTAGATGATCGTGATGACCCCTGTGATCTCACCGAATTGGTTTGCAAGCCTGTTGGCCAAGATGAGTGTGGTCGGTATATTAGTGAGGAGCTTAATGTTAGCGTTTCTTCCTTTTTTACAACATCCATATTTCATACTTCCAGCTCCCCCCTTTCTCTCCTCTTTCACATGCCTACTTTTTAAATACTTGTTCTTTTTTTTGGTTCATTGCTTTGGCATTAATGTTCCTTGAATTATTTTTGTTGTCATTTACCATACTCAATAGAAATTGACAAATCTAACAATCAACGCAACCTTTTCATCAAATAAAGAATCGCTTTCTATTTCATCTTTCTCTCAACAGGAGGGTACAATCTCTCCAAAAACACCTGATTCTGCGAACTCTTACCGATCCAATCACGATAAGTTTCATCATTGGAGAAGTCCTAATATGGCTAGATTTGAATCTAGTTCAGAAGAAGACGATGATGAGCCTTTATATGATTCTTCAGACTTTCATAGACTATTATCTTTAAGGACTTCAAAGGCAGCTGCGCTGGAAAAATTTTCCAGAAGACGATCTTCGATGACTACCCGTTCTTCCAATATACCCCACTTAGATCAAAAAGTAAAATCTAGCAATATGGGCAGACATTAATGACGGTTAATATGGTCTAATTCGCCTTGTTTACCCGAACAAAAAAACGTACTGTCGGTTTTCAGAATGAAAGCTTTGTGAAATAAAAGGAAGAGACACAAAACCCCGATTGTCATTGTTATTAACATACTAATATATGCCCCTTTCGCGGTGTGATGGCTTGGTAGGAAGTGATAATAAAAGTAAGATGCAGAGAAAGTATATTATTTGGCTGGGTCATCAAAACTCTGTTAGTTTGCGTTGTAAGGACCTTTTAAGGAAATTTCATATATTTGTAGATACTAACTTAAATTTTTAAAAAAAGTAATTGCAAGCGGGTGTCGGCATGAGGCATGGTGGGTTTTTATGGGTTTGGGTGGGGATCAAGGGCACGAGTTTAGTATATTGCTAGAAAGTCTGATTTTGACGGTTTGATACTTTCAAAACTGCAGTTGTTTTTTCGACTAATTAAAATTTTCCCATTTGTTTTATATTTATCTCTTAAATATGTATTTCATTGATAAATGATTAAAGTATGGTCAAAAGTTTTTCTTGTTCTTTTTAATAGATGGGTATTTAAGATGTTAAGTAAGGATGCAGAAGATGATGTGTTGCGGGTATTAAGGGCATCTGCCAGCCAGGCTATTCCAGGTGTCCAGTAAATGATATATAAATTATAAAACCTTAAAGAGTGGGTAAGAATTGTATTTAATGAATATAACTTAATATTTTATTGCATAATGAAATTATATAAGTATTTTATTATACACAAGTGTTACATTAAATTTATTGGTTATATATATTTTTATATACAGTTAAATTGAGCATAATATAATATATTCTACAAATAATGGCGCATTTTTATGTATTTAATAATTATAAATTTATATTTAATTAATTGAAAAACATATATTATAATTATAAGTGTAAAATTGATTTATAATATATTTAAATTAATTACTTAAATTTATATATTAAATAATACCTCTCATATGATACTAAACAATAATTAATGACGCTTCTTTTGACCCTTAATTGTGTTAGAAAAAACAAATAAATTAATTTGGACTAAATTGAGATTAATTGCATGTTTTGTTGCGTCAAATTATTTTTTGTTTCACTTAAAATGTCCTTTAATCAGACTGTACCATCTGTTTGGAATTATTTTTCTCATAGTTCTTATGTTCCAATCTTGTTTAGTTATTCACTATTTTCACTTACTGATTTGGGAATTAATGACGGGAAAATTGGATTCTTAATTGGGGTTTTAATTAATTGTTTCATGTTTTTCTCTATATTGTTATGTTTCATTTACTCTTTTGATATATTTGTTTTATTACATTCTAATCATTGTATTTACAAAGATAGTAGCGCTTCAGAGGACCCATTGCCTATAAAAGGGCCTTGGATAATCCCCTGTAGCCTCATCACTTATTACACACTCAACAAATTAAAAATAACCATTTTATTACGTTTATATTTTTTTTATTAGTAATACAAATCTAATTAAAATTCTATACAACAAATCAAAGGTTGCTTTAAGTCTGATAGTAATTAAAATTGTTTGCCGCGCAGAACCCTTACATTTAATAATATTATTGTTAATAAAATCTAAGTTTTTGTCACCTCTCAAAGTTGCTCACCGTTGTTTCCCTCTCAAATAAATTAAATATATATTTTTGGTTTATTTCTTTATTTTCCCTTGTCCTCCTCCTTCTCTCCTCCTTTTTCTCCTATTTTTCTTACCTCTTCTAGATGACTGACCGACAACTGGGGGCCTTTCCAAAACGACGACGACGATCGAGCCTGGCGACGAACAACAAAACGCACGGACCACCTAGCAAAACAAAACTTTTGCTGCGACTGTGTTTCAAACTTGGGTTCGACATCTTAGGTTTATATAATATTAATTTTTATATTATTTTGAAGTGATTTTTTGATCACTATAGTAAGTTCACCTTTGCGCCTCTCACTCATATTACTATATTTTTATTGCAATAACAGTGATTGTGGCTTAATTGCTGATTCACTGAGTGTAAGTGTTCAATTTTTAAATATTTTTTTCCTAGTTGACCATTATAGAGTGTTAAATCCTCTTAGTCCTAGAAGAATTGACATTTTTTTATTAATACAAATTGAATTATTAATTTAATTTTTTTTTATTATTAATTATTGTTAATTTTGGTTGACTTAAAAGTACATTGTGCTTAGTCCCAAATATATTGCCATATTTAATATTGGTAATTAATTGGTTGAATTAACTTACTTGTTATTCCCAATTTAACCTTGCAATCCATTTTTTTTTAAATTAATTTTTTAATTATTACTTTATATTGAAAATTATTTTTTCTATAATTTAATTAATTAAATATTTTTTTTTATTATTTGGAGCAATTATTGACTAACTTTTATTATTTTTTTTATAAAGTAAAAAGTAAATTATAAATCTTCCCACTAGTATGTCCAACAATTTGGCAGAAAAAATGGATAACATGCAAGTGGATGAGATAGAAATTGACTATGATGCTGACACTGTAAGTTCTTCTAAAGTTGGTCATAAAAAATCTTATGCTAACACAAAGAATTCACATACTGCAGGATGTGGAAATGACAGGAAATGCAAACAAACCAAACCCCCTTCCCCCAGTACCACAGAAGGAAGTAAAGCCTCTAGTGCCTCAAGAAGGTCTTCCAAAAGGCTTCAAAATAAAAAAGCTTCCTCTGCCACAACAAATCAGCAACCTATCCAGTCATATAAAAGAGTTGAAGACAGAAAATATGACGTACAAAGCAATGGTAGACACATTGTGGGATCAGGTCCAAGAACTCAGGAACCAGATTCAGGCCCAGGCCCCTCCTCAGTTGCCTCCCAATCAGCCTCAGTTTCAGGCTCAACCTTCACAGCCACCCAGCTCAACCATCCAAAATCCAAATACTATGGAAGTAGAGCAATGGAAATGGGATTATCTAATGAGTCACTACCAACAGAATGTGCAACACCCTCCTCATCATCAGCCTGGCCCATCCAGAACACCCAATTTCCATCCACCTCCTCATCCCTACCAACAAGGCAGGAGAAAGAAGGCCCAAGCACAATCCCAAACCCAGTCCCAGGGGAAGTTTCCTCCTCTGCCATGGTAAGTAATTTGGTTGATAGTCACTTGGGTATGTTTTCTAATAAATCTTCTTCTGCAGGTAATATTATTGAACATGGTGAAAGAACAGTTAAACCTGTTAAAAGACAGCTTCCTGTAACTAGTAGCCCTATTGATGTAATTAGCAAATTGTCATTTGATGAACCTTTATATTTAACTTCTACTTCTTTAATTAATCCTTCTCTTGCAATTAAAAATGATTCTGTTCCCCCTGAAATCTATACCTTAATTGAAAAAACTTCTGAGGAAATATTGAAAGATACCCTTGATTTTAATATTGTGAAAGACAAACATGTGAGAGATGTGTTAATCCATGAAAATGATAGATTAAATAATTTACACTTGCAATGTAAAGTGAGTTCTTCTGTACAAGATACAGCTTATTTAAAAATCAAAGAAACCTTGAATATTGTTCTTAGTCAACAAAAAATAATAAGAAGTGACCATAGAGCTATCTCAGATAGAAATATCAGTCTACATAAGACCTTGAGTGAATTGAAACCCCTTATTGAGGAAAATTATTCATTCAAGAATGAAATAAAATCTCTGCAAAATGAGTTTAAGAAGCTAAAAAATGATTTCCATGCACTAAGTACCAAACACTCAGTTTCTGAGGACAGAAATGTTCTATCTCTTGCAAAAGTAAATGACCAGATGTCTGAAATTCCAAGAATAAGAAACTATGTGTCTGACCTACAGGAAAAGTTCTCAACCTTAGCCATCAATAATGAATTAAATGAGATTTCTGCAAATAAGCTGCATAAAAATAAAGGGAAAAAACCTGAACAAAGTTCATCCTTTCTTCCTCATATTTCAACCATTAAACAAACTGATAATGAGTCTGTAAAATCTTTTGCTACTAGCAAAAAATCTTGTGATGGTCATGCACCAGCTGTTTCTGTAAATAATGAAATTTCTGAACACCTGGCTAAACTTCAGGAATTATTACTAATGAATAATTCAAACCAAAAAGTGGACCATCCCAGTAGTCAGAAAAATTGGCCTAAGTTAGACCAATATCCTACCTTTGATGGTGATTCTTCCTCTGATTGGCAACACTTTATCCAGAGAATTGATAATTTAAAGAGATCTTATAAACTACCTGATGAGGAAATTGTTTCTAAGCTAATTTCTTTATTTTCCAATGTAGCCTTGATGTGGTATGAATCTGTCCTCTTAGATAACAATCATTATACATGGAATGATTGGAAATCCTTGATTGAGAATCAGTTTGGTGGTTCAAAATTCAGGTTAGCTCAGCAGAGACTGTATGAGAATACTAGATATGTATCCTCCTCTGTTGAAAAGCCCATTGTTTTTCTGATGAAAATAACTAAAATCCTTAGAGCAATTGATCCAAAGATGGATTATGATATTTGGAGAGATAAAATCTTGTATAAATTACCAAATTCTCTTAGGGATTTGATTGTTGCTAGAACTGAGCATGTAAGGGAAAATTCTTCTTTCATTAATATCTGTAATGAAGTACTACTCAACCATAGATATGAACCAAAGAATTACCTTAGTAAATCTTATAATGATCAGAATAAACCTTCTATAAAGCTCCCAGAAAAATCTGGTAAACCCTCTGCCCCAGTTGCACCTAAAAAATATGCAACAAATACTTGTTATAAATGTAACAAACCATGGCAGAAGGTTCATGTTTGTGACAAGAAAATTCATCTTGTTGAACAAAATGAAGACACTGATGAAGTTGAACTTGATGTCAATAATACTTCCAGTGACTGTGAAAGTAATATCTCCTATGACAATGAATCTGTTAAAGATGTTTTAATGTTGGAACATGATGTCCATTATTTAAATAATATATCTGAAGATTGTGTATTGAATTTATCTTCAGTAGAAAATGCTGAGATAATTAAAGATATTACTAACAATTCTATTCCTATATCCCCTTTAAAGGCACCTGTTATCATTAATGGTAAAAATGTTGATGTAGTTCTTGATTCTGGTGCTGGAGGAAGTGTAGTATCTGAAAAAGCTTTGTCTTCAGTGGATAAGGAATATTTGAGTAAATTATTGCCTATAACTTCTGAAAAATGGAGAGGGTATGGTTCTACCTTATTTCCTATTGGCAAATACAAAACCTCTGTATTCTTCAAATATAATGGTGGTTTTGTCAGAGCTATTTGTGAGTTTGTTGTCATGAAAAATGATAATTTGAGCAATTGGTTTATTATGGGAAATGATATTTTAACCATGTTTGGTGTGAAACTGGATCCAGCAAATAATTGCTTTACCTTAGGAATGAATGGGAAAAGAAAATTCAAAATTTCTTCTCCTAGACCTTCTGGGCATTTGTTGAAATCTTGTAACTCACTGACCCAATGTAAAGGTAGAACAACAACTGAAATGGATGATTTATTACATGAAATAAATACCGCTTCTTTTGGTGATCAGTTGACTAGTGAACAAAAGGATTCTATTGTTGCCTCTATTACCTCTTTCCCTATGGCTTTTGCTCATGGTTCTCATGTCTTGGGAATTGTTCAGGAAGAGATGAAAATTACCTTATCGTGTAATTTGAGTGATATTCCTCCTTCCCTTAAGAAAAAACCATATCCTGCTTCTCCATCAAAAAGAAAAGATATTGAAGATAATATTGAAACATTATTGAAAATGAATATCATTGAGAAAGTGGATGTCACCCCCAAATATTGTGTCATCTCCCCAGTCTTGATTTCATATGAAAAAGATAAAGCTAGATTATGTGGAGATTACAGAGCTTTAAATACTTATACTGTTGATGATATTTATCCTTTACCCAGAATTAGTTCAATACATGCTACCTTGCAAGGTGCAAAATTTATTAGTTGTCTGGATGGTAATAAAGTTTATCATCAAGTTCCAGTTGAGAAAAATTCTCAAATTTTTTTGCTAATTGCTACTCATATGGGAATATATAAGTATTTTAGAATGCCATTTGGCCCTAAAAATGCTCCTTCAGTTTTCCAGAAAGTTATGGATAACACTTTCCATCAAGAAATTATTGAAGGTTGGCTCATGGTTTATATTGATGATATTATTGTTTTTTCTAAAACTTTTGATGAACATATGATTCACTTGAATAGAGTTTTCCAAAAAATGGATGAAATAAATATGACCTTATCTTTAAAAAAGTGTAAATTTGGTTTTCAATCTTTGAAAGTCCTTGGCCATGTTGTGTCAGGCTTACAAATTTGTGTAGACCATAATAAAGTTGCTGCCATTCAAAATGTTAAAGCACCAACTTCTGTAAGTGAAATCCAAAGTTTTTTGGGTATGTGTGGCTATTATAGACAATATATTAAAAATTATCAGGTCATAGCCTTGCCTCTTACAAAACTAACCAGAAAAGATGTTGCTTTTCTATGGAATGATGACTGTCAGAAAGCTTTTAATACATTGAAAAATTGCTTAATGACAGCCCCTATATTGGCTCTCCCAGATTTTAACAAGCCATTTGTACTTTATACAGATGCTAGCTTTATTGGTCTGGGTGCTTCCCTTCACCAAAAGCAAATTATTAATGATAAATCCTCAGAGGTTGTAATTTGTTATATTTCAAGAACCTTAAGAAATAGTGAATTGAAATATGGTGCCACTCAATTGGAGTGCTTAGCAGTTGTTTGGGCTCTTGAGAAACTTCATTACTACTTGGATGACCAAAAATTTGAGTTGGTAACTGACTGTAGTGCTGTGAAATCTCTCTTAAACCTCAAAACACCTAACAGACATATGTTCAGGTGGCAACTTGCTGTTCAGGAATACAGAGGAAGGATGACTATTATCCACAGAGCTGAAAATGTTCACTCTAATGTTGATATGCTCTCCAGATTGCCTCTGCCAAATAATGACTCCAATCCTGCTTATGTACCTGAGGATGACACTGTTCATATACATGGTATATTTATAGTTGATATGGAAGAAGAGTTATTACAGTTAATACTGGATTCATATGATAAAGATTCTGACTTAAATAAATTAGTTACTATTTTGAATGATCCTAAGAATGCTTCAATTCAAGCATTAATAAAAACTCTTCCTGCAAAATACCAAAATGCTTTAAATAAAGGAAAGTTTTCTATTGAAGATGGTTATATATATTATAGAAGGAAGCTTACCAATGTAATTGTTATTCCTCCTTCAATGAAAGAAACTATCCTCAAACTTTGTCATGATGACATATTAGCTGGACATTTTGATCTTGAAAAAACATTGATTAGAATCAAAAACACTGCATGGTGGGCTAATATGTCTGAAGACACAAAATTATATGTTGAATCTTTTGATTCCTGCCAAAAATCTAAAAGGTTAACAGGTAAGAGAGCAGGGTTATTACAACATATTGAAGCACCTAGTGCTCCCTGGAAAATCATTAATATGGATTTTGTCACTGGTCTTCCTGTTGCAGGTAAAGACAGCTTTAACTCTTGTTGGGTAATAGTTGATAGATTCACAAAAATGTGCAAATTTATTCCAACCCACAAAGATGTATCCACCAAAGAATTAGCTTTCTTATGGTGGTCTTACATGTTTAATATTATTGGTTTTCCAAAAGCCATTATCTCTGATAGGGATCCAAAATTCACTTCTGAGTTTTGGACCTCTTTGATGGATATTTGTGGCTGTGAGTTAAAATTGTCTACAGCTCACCATCCTCAGACTGATGGTCTAGCTGAAAGAATGATTCAAACTCTGGAAGATATGATTAGAAGGTATTGTGCCTTTGGTTTAGAATATAAAGACAATGACAGATTTACTCATGATTGGGTCACTCTTTTGCCTGGTCTTGAATTTGCTTATAATAGCACTGTTCATTCTGTCACTGAGAAAAAGCCTTTTGAGCTTTGGTTAGGTTATGTCCCAAACACTCCTGCTCAGATTCTCAATAATAAATTACCTAAGTTGGAACTACACCCTGGTGTAAAATCTTTTATGCAAATGCAACAGCTATGCAGAAAACATGCTCAGAGTTGTATTGATAAAGCATTTGAATATGAAAAAAAAAGATGGGATAAATCCCATAAAGAATACACATTTAACAAGGGTGATTAAGTGTTGATCTCTACTGTCCATGTCAATTTACAAGGTAACCACAAATTAAAAGATCCTTTTGTAGGACCATTTGTTGTTAAAAGAATGGTTGGTGATAATGCAGTAGAAGTTGTATTGTATTCTCCATATGATAGGAAACATCCTGTCTTTCCCATTTCTTTGCTTAAACCTTATACTTCCAACAGTGACTTATTTCCAAAAAGAAGAGGAAGACCTAAGAAGAACCCTCAGGAAGTCACAGAAACAGCAGAAATTGATAAAATTCTCAATGATAGAATTATCACTTCTGAAAGAGGTACTGAATATTTATTGAGATATAAGAACAAATCATCTGAACATGATGCATGGATACCCGGCAAGGAAATTTCAAATCTGCCTGCTCTGTTGAAAAAATACAAAAAGAAAAAATCTTAGCATTTTTTTTATTGTTTTTTTAGAGTGAGGGAGTGTCAGCCAGGCTATTCAAGGAGTCCAGTAAGTGATATATAAATTATAAAACCTTAAAGAGTGGGTAAGAATTGTATTTAATGAATATAACTTAATATTTTATTGCATAATGAAATTATATAAGTATTTTATTATATACAAGTGTTACATTAAATTTATTGGATATATATATTCTTATATACAGTTAAATTGAGCATAATATAATATATTCTACAAATAATGGCGCATTTTTATGTATTTAATAATTATAAATTTATATTTAATTAATTGAAAAACATATATTATAATTATAAGTGTAAAATTGATTTATAATATATTTAAATTAATTACTTAAATTTATATATTAAATAATACCTCTCATATGATACTAAACAATAATTAATGACGCTTCTTTTGACCCTTAATTGTGTTAGAAAAAACAAATAAATTAATTTGGACTAAATTGAGATTAATTGCATGTTTTGTTGCGTCAAATTATTTTTTGTTTCACTTAAAATGTCCTTTAATCAGACTGTACCATCTGTTTGGAATTATTTTTCTCATAGTTCTTATGTTCCAATCTTGTTTAGTTATTCACTATTTTCACTTACTGATTTGGGAATTAATGACGGGAAAATTGGATTCTTAATTGGGGTTTTAATTAATTGTTTCATGTTTTTCTCTATATTGTTATGTTTCATTTACTCTTTTGATATATTTGTTTTATTACATTCTAATCATTGTATTTACAAAGATAGTAGCGCTTCAGAGGACCCATTGCCTATAAAAGGGCCTTGGATAATCCCCTGTAGCCTCATCACTTATTACACACTCAACAAATTAAAAATAACCATTTTATTACGTTTATATTTTTTTATTAGTAATACAAATCTAATTAAAATTCTATACAACAAATCAAAGGTTGCTTTAAGTCTGATAGTAATTAAAATTGTTTGCCGCGCAGAACCCTTACATTTAATAATATTATTGTTAATAAAATCTAAGTTTTTGTCACCTCTCAAAGTTGCTCACCGTTGTTTCCCTCTCAAATAAATTAAATATATTTTTTTGGTTTATTTCTTTATTTTCCCTTGTCCTCCTCCTTCTCTCCTCCTTTTTCTCCTATTTTTCTTACCTCTTCTAGACGACTGACTGACAGCATCTACCCTCGTGTCGGTAACATTTCAGCAGCCACATCATGCATGGTTACACATGTCTTTTGCTACAAAGTTACAATTGGAATGGCTAGTCAGACACATCATACACTTCAACCATATACTATTTTTGAAAAAGACGAAGTATATTTCATTTTTTTCAGTCAAGCTATGCTTTTACCACTTTATTTTGCCTTTAAAACCTGACCTGCATTATTATTATTATTATTATTATTATTATTATTATTTCTTACAATCTCACCCAACAAGGGGCATGAAGGAAAAGTGGCTTATCTGGTGTATATACAAGAGTGAGGGGAGCACATTTGGGAATGATCATGGTAATAGAACAAGTAATAACAAGATTATGGAGTACCACCTGTGACCTTGTTGGTGAATCTACCAGTGGAGATAAGGAAATTGGCAACTATTGAGGAAATAGGAGAGGGTGAGAGAAGACTAGAAGTGGTGAAGGAGATTTTATGTTTTTGTGCAGAGCCTTTAAGAGCATCTACCCCCGTGTTGGTAAAAAATAAGTATATAATTTCATTTTACTTGGTCATTTCATAATGAATTTCAATATTAAACCGCCCTATGCGGTATCTTTTGTTAATCACTCATTAAAATTACTATTCATCCCTCGCACTCATTCAGTAAAACTCAAGTATCTCACATGCCCTTCAATGTTCTTGATGAATTACTCAATATGGAAGAAGAAGACTATATTATTTCCTATGTATTCAACACTCAAAATTCAAACATGCAAAGAGAAAAAAAAGAAAAAATGAATCAACAACGTATGGAAGGCCATCAACAACTAATGAGTGACTACTTTATCCCCAAATGTACATACAACAATATCATGTTTGAGAGACATTTCCGCATGAGCAGGGATCTATTCAACAGTATCTCTCAGGACCTACAAAATCATAACCATTTTTGGCTATGGAAAAAGGTAAGTTAAGAAATATTTCAACATACTAGTCATAATTTAATTGTCTTACATTTAATTAGGATTGCTGTGGCCAAGTGGCTTTGACACCAGAACAGAAAATGACAGCTGTTCTACAACAACTAGCATATGGCATTTTGACTGATAGCACTGATGAGTATCTCTGTATTGGCAAAACTACTGCCCTGAGAGCTCTAAAGCACTTCATCAAAGATATAACTAGTTTATATGGAAAGGAGTACTTACGAGAACTTAATGCCATGGAAAAGAAAATTATATTGAGAGAGTACAAAGAACAAAGATTCCTGGATGTCTTGGTTTGATAGATGGGATGCACTGGGAGTGGAAAAATTGCCCAGCAGCTTGGGCAGGTCAATTTCAAGGAAAAGAATATACACCTACAATGTTACTTGAGGCTGTGGCTAGCAAGAACCTGCTTTTTTGGCATTGCTTTTTCAGAACTCCTGGAGCACTCAATGATATCAATGTTCTCCATAGAAGTAACATATTTGACAAATTATTGGCTGGTACTCAAGATGAGGTACGTTTCAAGATAAATAATCACCAATATAAAAATGTGTATTACCTGGCAGATGTAATCTATCCTCCATGGTCCACACTTGTCAAGACTATACCCCACCCACAAGATGAAGCAAGTCAATACTTTGCCAAACTACAAGAAGCTTCACAAAAAGACATTGAGTGCGCCTTTGGCATATTATGTGCATGATGGGGGATCATTAAACAGCCATGCCATCTATGGAGGAGAGAATTTGTCAATCAAATAATGACATGTTGTATAATATTACACAACATGATCATTGAGTCAAAATTTACAAACAATCCATTCCTATCTAATATAACCAAAATATTAAGTCAATTAGTTGAAATTCATCATGATCTTGCCTTGTTCAACAGTATATATCAGCTGGTTGTCTAGAAGGAGGAGGAGAAGGGGAAAAGAGACAATAGAGAGGGAAGACAAGATATTACAAAGGTGGAGAGTAATAATATATGTATCTTGAAAAGAGAGGACAACGAGAGAACTTGGAGACTTGACACAACTGTAAGGTTTTATTTAAATTATAATATATTTTTACTAGTAATTATGTTCAAAGCACAGCAATCAGTTATAGTTATTATTAGACTTAAATCAACCTTTAATTATTTATATAATATTTTAATTAGAATTGTAATACTAATAGAAATAGTAGATAAACGTATTATATTTAAAATATATTCAAGTTGAGTTTGTAATAAGTAATGAGCTACCAGAGAGGTTTCCAAAGCCCTTTTATAGGCAAGAGGACCTTCTGGAGTGTTCCAATAGTAATTACAAAAGGGTAAAATAATGTGAAATAAATAATTAAAAGAATTTAATTAAAAACATAAAAAATAAACCTGTGAATAAGCAACTATTTTTCCCATCAGAAATTTCTAAAAAAGAATAGAATTAATATAACAAATAACTACGTGAATATAGAAAATGAGAAATGTGAGAAAGAAATCTAAAGAAGGAATACAAATAGCTAAAAAGGTTTAATTAAAACAAAAGGAATTATTTTTACGCTTTTAAATAATCTTAATTCAGTATAAGTAAAGGTAATTTAATTATTTTAACTATTTCAAGTAATTAATTGAAACAACTAATTAATTTAATAAAGTAACTTATTTAAAATGAGAAATTAAATTTAATCATTTTAAATAAATTTTTTTAATTAATTTAGTAATTTTAGTGACACAATTAAGGGTCAAGGAAGCGCCCAATATTTATGGATAGTACTATATGATAAGTTGTATTTAGTTTATATAAATTTTATTATTGAAATTGTAATTACATTGTAAGTGTAATTTACACTTATAATATAATTTTAAATAATTTATTTATACAAACAAAGTGCGCCATGATATTATAGAATATAATATTTGTTTATGTAATAAAACTTATTTAATAATAAAAATAAGTATAGTAATTATTTTATTTATTCATAAAATATTTATAATTTTATTTTAATAATTTTTTGTAATTACATAATGTTATTCCTTTATATGATTGCAGTAATTTATTATATAAATTACTGGGCTCCTGAGATAGCCTGGCTGACAGTATATCTCATTATATGCAGAGGAGTCAAGATCTACACAACTCAACTATCCACTTTCAACTATGTGAAGATTTAAAGATTTATAACTGGGCAAGTAGGGGAACTGAAAATGAAGAGTAATTCAAAATAAGTTTAATTAATTAAAAAATCTAGAGAATATATGTCTAGTTGTGAAAATTTCATACCTTTATATTATATTAGTCCTATGTTTTCTTAATGGATGAAATATTATTACTTAATTATTTAAAATTTGATAAAACCCAAAAAATATATTAATTTTTTTTATTTAATTGTATCTGAAATTAAAAGGTAATTATCTTAAACTGCTTTTCAATTAAGAAAAATAATTTAGATTAATGCTTACCTTTATATATTTTGTTGAGCGTCCATTTTTGTGAAATTTAATATATACAAGTAAAACATAAATTATATAAATATTATTTAAGTAGAGTTGAGCTCAAAAAATAATATGCATAAGTCTTTAGAAACAAATAAGAGGAAATAATATAATATTGGGTTGTTGTATAAAAAATTATTGGGTCATTGGTTAATATATTATTACACTCTATATTAAATTATTGGGTCATTGGTTAATATATTATTAAACTTTTTATTAAATTATTTAGTAATTGGATAATAAATCAATAAACTGTATATTAAATTCTTGAGTTGTTGGAAAATATTTTATATTTTTATTAGAAGATAATTTAAATTACATGTTATGAGGAGGGAATGTTCAGCAGAACAACCCTCCTTATATATTGCAAGAGGACCCTCAATAGCCAGTGGATTTTCCACTGGCCACTTGAGGCAAATAAGCCTCACTCCTGGTAGATTACGGAAGGCAGGTTTCAAATAAAAAGAGCCTAAAAAGAAGAAAATCAAATTAAAGAGAAAGCAAAAAAAATTACCTACCAAAAATAAGAGAGAGCCAAAGGAAAGATCCTTAACAAAATAAAAAACAAATTACATATAAGAAAAAAAATTAACTCTTAAAAAGAAGGGTGAGCCAAAGAAAAGAACAAAAAAAAGAAAAACAAATTAAAGATAAGAAATAAAAATTAGCTACTAAAATGAATTGAGAGGTGAAGAAAATTACAAAAAAAAAAAAAAAAAACCAAGTGGCCAAAAAAAAAAATTAGATACTAAAAAGAAGAGAGAGGAAAAAGAAAATACAAAAAAAAAAAGAAAAACAAATGAAAGATAAGGCAAAACATTATTTACCTACTAAAAAGATTTTATTATTCTTCAGTTCTCTCTTCTTATTAGTTGGAAAATATTTTTTTTACCTTATCTTTAATTTATTTTTCTTTTTTTTTTTTGTATTTTCTTTTGCCTCTCTCTTATTCATAGTATCTAATTTTTTTTGGCCTCTTGGTAATTTTTTTTTTGTACTTTTCTTTAACTCACAATTCTTTTTAGTAGCTGATTGTTATTTCTTATCTTTAATTTGTTTTTCTTTTTTTTTGTACTTTTCTTCAGCTCACCCTTCTTTTTAAGAGGTAATTTTTTTCTTATATGCAATTTGTTTTTATTTTGTTAAGGATCTTTCCTTTGGCTCTCTCTTATTTTTGGTAGGTAGTTTTTTTTGCTTTCTTTTTAATTTAATTTTCTTTTTTTAGGCTCTTTTTATTGGAAACCTGTGTTCCCCAATCTACCAGGAGTGAGGCATATTTTCCTCAAGTGGCTAGTGGAAAAGCCACTGGCCATTGAGGGTCCTCTTGCAATATATATATCAGGGAATTCCTTTTGGTCTAGAAGATTTTTGGTGGCAATTTACAGTATTGGACAATGGATTTGGAATTTTCAAGTCAAGTACGTATACTTTATCTTATGATTTTACTTTTACTCAATAGAAGGGGTAAGAATATTAATATTATATAATTTATAATTTAGAATCACAATAATGTAAATACTAAAAGACAAATAAGAGTAATGATTTAATTTAAAGTGTTTTAATAAAATAGTTAAGTTAAGGAATGAATCAAACAGCACAAAAAAGGAGAGAGAAGATACACAGAGTTAAAAAGTATCCATAAGGGAGTGTGAGAAAAAAGTATTACAAAAAAAAAGAATGTGTAAGTAACAAAAGTGTGTTTAAATGATGCATCAATAAAAGATATCACATTATTTGATATATTTTAGAGTTCCCTTTAGATGTCACACTTAGTACAAATTAATTTGAATTTAAAATAGAATTTCAAACATTTAAAATAAAGTAATTTGAATTTTTAAAACTTAGTATTAATAATTTTATTCCTCTTTCAACCTGTTATTGAGAACCGTGTTAGGGAATAAAAATATAAGGGACATTATTTACTAAATTTACTTATTGTAATTAGTTAGTGTATTGCAAATAATACATAAGTAAATATAATATAATTAATAATAAGAAATAAAAGGCGTAGCTTCATCTCAGTAAATAATCAATTATTTTACTGGATAAGTCTAGTAGCCTGGCAGACACTCCCTCACTCTAAAAAAAACAATAAAAAATGTTATGATTTTCTCTTTTTATATTTCTTTAGCAAGGTAGAAAGATTAGATATCTCCTTCCCAGGTATCTAAGAATCATATTCAGAAGATTTATTCTTGAATCTCAATAAGTCTTCTGTACCTTTTTCAGCAGTAACTATTCTGTCATTCAGAATCTTATCAATTTCTTCTTTCTCAGTGATTTCATTAGGGGTCTTTGTTGGTCTTCCCCTCCTTTTGGGAAATAAATCACTATTTGATGTGTAAGATTTTAAAAGAGATATTGGAAAAGCAGGATGTTTTCTGTCATATGGAGCATATAAGATAGCTTCAACTGCATTATCACCAACCATTTTTCTGACAACAAATGGACCTAAAAATGGGTCTTTCAATTTTTTATTACCTTTTAAATTGAAGTGGACTGTAGAAATCAGCAATTCATCACCCTTTTTAAAAGTGTATTCTTTATGGGATTTGTCCCATCTCTTCTTCTCATATTCAAAGGATTTTTTAATACATTTTTGAGCATGACTTCTGCAAAGTTATTGCGTTTGAAGAAATGATTTTACACCAGGATGTAAATCCCATTTAGGTATTTTATTATTGAGAATTTGGGCAGAGGTATTTGGAACATATCAAAGCCAGAGCTCAAAAGGCTTTTTCTGAGTAACAGAATGAACAGTGCTATTATAAGCAAATTCTAAACCAAGAAGTTGGGTAACCCAATCAAGAGTAAATCTGTCATTGTCTTTTTACTCAAGGCCAAAGGCACAATACCTTCTTATCATGTCCTATAAAGTCTGAATTATTCTTTTAGCTAATCCATTAGCTTTGGGGTGATTGGCAGTAGAAATTTTTAGATCACAGCCACAAACATCCATCAGAGACATCCAGAATTCAGAAGTAAATTTAGGGTCTCTATCAGAGATTATGGCTTTAGGAAATCCAGCAGTATTACACATATAAGACCACTGAAAAAAGCTAATTCTTTAGTGGAAACATCCTTGTGAGTAGGAATAAATTTACAAATTTTTGTGAATCTGTCCACAATAACCCAACAATAGTTATAACTGTCTTTCCCAGAAATGGGCAATCCTGTTACAAAGTCCATGTTTATTATCTGCCATGGTGCATCAGGAGGTTCAATATGTTGCATTAATCCAGCTCTTTTACCAGTCAACCTTTTTGATTTTTGGCAAGAATCACAGGATTCAACATATAATTTTGTGTCTTCAGACATATTCACCCACCAAGCAGTGTTTTTTATTCTGATCATTGTTTTTTCAAGATCAAAATGTCCAGCCAATATGTCATCAAGACAAATTTTCAAGATGATTTCCTTCATAGAAGGAAGAGTAGCAATAACATTACTTAACTTTTTTCTATAATATAGATATCCTTCATCAATTGAAAATTTACCTTTTTCCGAAGTCTTCCGGTACTTTGGTGGAAGGGTTTTAATTAATGCTTGTATTGAAGCATTCTTTGGATCATTTAATATGGTACATAACTTTTTAGAGTCAGTGTACTTATCACATGAATCCAAAATAAGCTGTAATAGCTCTTCCTCCATATCAACCACATATATTCCATAAATATGAACTATCTCATCTTCAGGAACATATAGGGGTTTGAGTCATCATTTGGCAAAGGTAACCTTGATAACATATCTACATTTGATCTTTGGCTCACAATTCTTTTTAGTAGCTAATTGTTATTTCTTATCTTTAATTTGTTTTTATTTTTTTGTACTTTTATTCAGCTCACCCTTCTTTTTAAGAGGTAATTTTTTTTTCTTATATGCAATTTGTTTTTATTTTGTTAAGGATCTTTCCTTTGGCTCTCTCATATTTTTGGTAGGTAGTTTTTTTTGCTTTCTTTTTATTTTATTTTCTTTTTTTAGGCTCTTTTTGTTGGAAACCTCCCTGCCCCAATCTACCAGGAGTGAGGCATATTTGCCTCAAGTGGGCAGTGGAAAAGCCACTGGCCATTGAGGGTCCTCTTGCAATATATATATTGGGGAGTTCCTTTTGGTCTAGAAGATTTTTGGTGGCGATTTACAGTATTGGATAATGGATTTGGTATTTTCAAGTCAAGTACGTATACTTTATCTTATGATTTTACTTTTACTCAATAGAAGAGGTAAGAATATAAATATTATATAATTTATAATTTATAATCACAATAATGTAAATACTAAAAGACAAATAATAGTAATGATTTAATTTAAAGTGTTTTAATGAATTTGTTAAGTTAAGGAATGAATCAAACGGCACAAAAAAGGAGGCCCTTTATAGGCAAAAAGGAGAGAGAAGATACATGGAGTTAACAAGTATCCATAAGGGAGTGTGAGAAAGAACTATTACAAAAAATAAGAATGTGCAAGTAACAAAAGTGTGCTAAAATGATGCATCCTTAAAAGATATCTCATTATTTCATATAGTTTAGAGTTCCCTTTAGATGTCAAACTTAGTACAAATTAATTTTAATTTAAAATAGAATTTCAAACATTTAAAATAGAATTTCAAACATTTAAAATAGAATTTCAAACACTTAAAATAGAATTTCAAACATTTAAAATAAAGTAATTTGAATTTTTAAGATTTAGTATTAATAATTTTATTTCTCTTTCAACCTGTTATTTAGCATGGTGTAAGGGAATAAAAATATTCGGGACAATATTATTAATTTAAATATTAAATAAATTCACTTATTGTAATTAGTTAGTGTATTTCAAGTAATAAATAAGTAAATATAATATAAATAATAATAAGAAATAAAGGGTGTGGCTTCATCTCAGTAAATAATTAATTATTTTACTGGATAAGTCTAGTAGCCTGTCTGACAATATAAGGATGGTTGTTCTGCTGAAAATTCCCTCCTCATAAAATGTAATTTAAATTTATTCTAATAACAATAAAAAATATTTGCCAATGACTCAAAATTTAATATTCATTGTATTAATAAATTATCCCATTACTAGATTATTTAATAAATAGTTTAATAATATATAAACCAATGACCCAATAATTTAATATAGAGTGTAATAATATATTCACCAATGACCCAATATTATATTATTGCCTCTTATTTGTTTCTAAAGATTTATTCATATTATTTTTTGAGCTCAACTCTACTTAAATAATATTTATATAATTTATGTTTTACTTATATATATTAAATTTTAAAAAAATGGATGCCCAATAAAATATATAAAGGTAAGAATTAATCTTAATTATTTTTCTTAATTGAAAGCAGTTTAAGCTAATTAACTATTAATTTCAAATACAATTAAATACAAAAAAATTAATTTATTTTTTTGGTTTTATCAAATTTTAAATGATTAAGTAATTATATTTCATGTATTTTAAATGGAAGAAAACATAGGGCTAATAAAGTATATAGATTGGAATTTTTTACAACTAGAAATATTCTGTAGATTTTCTATTAAGACCTACCACCACACCACCTTTTTTTTAATATCCTTTCATTTTATATAAAATTTCCATATCATAAGCATCACATAAATTATTTTCTTTCAGAATAAGAAGCTGTTTAATCTCACTTCTCTTCATCTCACAGTCCAACTTCTCTAAATTTATTCTCATATTTGGCTGATTAATTTTCATTTTTATTTAATAAAGTTCAATTTTTTTTTCAAGAATGAGTCTTTCCTTTTGAATCAAGATTTTTTCTTTTGTGAGTTCAATTTGGTCTTGAAATATGTGAAGTTGTGTTTCTGATGTACCTAATTTTTTTCCAGCTAACTCATCACTATCAAAAATAGCTTCAATTTTTTTTCAGCTGTTGTAGACAATCCTACAGTACTAGCTATAGGCCTTGACCAAGGGAGTTGGAGGAAAACCAGAGAGAAAATCCCCTGTCCCTTTAGAAAAATAGAGTGAGATTTACTTGCTAAAGTAAATTGGTTCCTGTTTTGCTAAGACCCTTTTCCAACACCCTTGACTGCTTGATGAGCCAAGAAATTAGTCACTAGACAGACTACCAGACCAAAGAACTGAAATGTAGACCAATGTCCACACCAGAGAAAGCAAAGATACTTAATGTAGGCTGCTAATCCACACCAGAGACAGCAATAATACTTGATATAGCTTGCAAGACTAAACCAGTGAACCTGTTGCCAAAGTTGAGTTAAATGAAGAACTAACCTTGCAACAAGCACAGCCAATTGTGGCCAAAAACAGTGAAAACTGAGTGAGGAACAAGGATACCACCTCCGGATGGTTGTATGATAATTAAAGTTGCCCCAAACTGTCTTATTCACTATGTACACACAGACCACTATCTAAGAGCCCATGCACACCAACGAATTTGGAGCCTGTACCAGCCAAATTGAATAAAAAACCCTCCAGAAGTGCTCCCCAACCTTCTAAAACAGAGGCGGGTGGGCCGCCCGACATTGGAGGTGCCTCCTGAAGCGGCCCGGCCTCCCTGAATCCAGAAAACCAATAAAAACACCTAATCTACTTAGAAAAATTAGCTACAACTACTAAAACCCTTAAAACATGGAATTACACTATAACAACGTTGTGACATGAAATATAGAGCTAAATTAGCACTATCCAATGGTACTAAGTACTTAACCCTAAGACTTAAGGTTAGCCCTTAAAACACAAAAAACAAAACTAAACAGCTATCTTTTGTAACTGAAGAATCAGGAATTGACCCCTTAAAACTTAGAATATGAAAAATATTATCAAGACATGAAATATATAGAAAAACAGGGGCTATCCAATGATAGTACCCACATACCTGCAGTCCCAATATACATGGAATAAAACCAGAAAAATACACAATTCTTCAACAGATGTCAATTAAGACATGCACAAACAGCGCCAAAACACACAACAAAGGCCCCTGCCAATGTTGGAAGACCACATCCTCCCTCCAATTCAAAATGTCCACATTCTTTCTTCATCAAACCACCATGTTCAACCTTCTTCCCAAATCTACCTCTGAAATGGGTCCTTTCCAATACTGCATTGACAATAATCTAATCTGCACCATCACACCTCCTGTCCATCCATACAGAACGTCCTGCAATGTCTGCCAATCCAGAAAGAAGACCTGCTACAGACCTGGTCCCTTATCTTCTTCAACAGCCTCACCTCCACCTAAACCTGGTCCATCTTCTACCAGCAACAAAAGATCTGGGCCATCCATCTTAATTCCCAGATTAATCAAAACACTACACCCTTCCCAGAAGAGTGCCAAAACCACTAAAACAACTAGTTCCACCATCCCTGGTCCATCTGATGGTAAAAACTTCTATTTCTTCTTTCCACTTTATAAAACTGATGACTTCTCAGTTCCTTCATCTTCTGACAGTGATGATAACAATGTAGGATCCATTGAACCAACAACACAAAACCACTTGCCCACAATTAAGGCCAAGTTCCAACAACACACATCTCAACAGAAACACCTTCTGCTAAACTACTTCCAATCCACTCCTTCTAGAGATCCACAGGACATTGAGAGCAGAAGACACCTCATTCACCAGTTCAAGGCTAATTCTAAAAACTTCATTTCATCTCTTGATTCCCTCTGTAATTCCACTAGTACTTGAGTTTGATTCAGAAAAGAAAAATTGACCACACCCTCTATAGGATGTAACCACAAACAACCCTCAGTTTTAAGTCTTGGGGGACCATCCTCATTTTATAGTCTTGCGGGACTCAAAAACCCTCAGTTTAAAGTCTTGGGGGACTCAAAAACCTAAATCATAAACCCAGAACCAAAGATCAACCACATTAAGACACAGAGAAAAAACTAACATTCTGGGGTAATTGTGAATAGAGCTTCCAGCCCATCAATTACCCCCAAACTTGCCTTTGTTAAATTCAGAGGCTCCCCCTGTGGATACCCTCTGACAATCTTTCTAACCCATTCCAACAACAAAAACCCATTCCTCAGTTTATAGTCTTGGGGGACTACACCATCAAACAATCCTCAGTTTAAATTCTTGGGGGACTAACATAGTGTTCAGTTTAAAGTCTTGATAGACTACCAGAATTTTGCATAAAATAGACCCAGCCAATTTCATACAGAATACACCTACAGCCAACCTGCTGAACTTCCACCTTCACTTCATCATCTACCCATCACTGACAAAAATCTCCATCTTATCCTTTCAATCATCTTTTCTCACCACAGATCATGGCTGGATCCCCTGATTTTGACCCCTCCAATATTCCTTGCTTCACTGCTCCCAAGGAATATGCCTGCAAACAGTGCATCCACATGTGCAGACCTTGCACATTCACTCTTCCAACTCCTGAAGCCAAATTCTACAACATGGCCTGTGATTCTTGCTACTCCAAGAAGAAGAAATGTGACAGAGATGCCAACTACCCTATTCCTCCTCCTTCACCTTCTCATAAATACCTCTCCAGATCCCCTACCAGATCCTCAGAGCTTGGTCCAGCCTCTTCATCTTTATCCTCAGCACCATCCAGAAGATCCCGGAACTCAGTTTCCAGAACTCTCCCCAAAAGGCCTGCTTTAACTCCCCAAGAAACAGCTTTTATCTCTGCTAATTTAGATCAAAAAGCTTCAAAATCAGCTCCTAGGCTGCTAGACCATGTCCAGTCTTCCCGGAAAACGTCAGGAGTCCCGCCTGCCTCACTAGACAGTGAAAATCAGGCTCAAAACTTCCAAAAACAACCAGAAAACATCCAAATTCCTCCAATCAACAAAAACAACTCCACGTAGCCACCTCCAACTGCTCCCAAAGCAATGAAGCCAACCTTTCTAAGCTCCAAAAACTCCAAAATTTCCCAAACTTCTAGGAGAACTGCCAGAGGACCCCAGGAAGACACCAGAGCACCCAACACTGCACCAAAACAACAACTTTGCCCCCATTTAAGGCAACGAAACTACACCTCTCCTCTGCAAGCCAACTATTCTTCTGGCAGTTCCATTCCTTCAAGAGCTCCATCAACTACCAGATCACCCTCTCCTACCCAATCTTATAACAACCCTGGTACTCCATCACCAGCACCTCATCCAACTGAATCAAGCAGAAATATTAACAACAGCAACAACAGGCCTTCTGCTCCCACTAGGCCCCAGGAACATCAGCCTCCTAGTTCACCTTCTCAAAACCTTTCAGAGGAAGACCAAGAGAATCCATATCTTTCCCTGATTGATCCACCTACTATCACCATTCCAAAATATTCAGAAGTCTAAATTCCGGCTGCTTACAAATTTGATGAGCTTCCAATCAGTAAGTACCACGTTAATTCATCCAATTTCTTCAACAAAAATAATTACTGATCAAATTCTTCTTGTCTAGTTGGCACCCCTCCTCCTGAATCTACTATTGGAGTTGGCCAACCTCTAGAAAATTCTTTGACCATGGATTATGGAGACATGAAACAACACCTCAGCACCATGTGTTCAAACATGCTGAAAGCCTTTGCCCTCCATGGACCTTTAAATGACTTTGAAAAAACCTTGAGGAAACAACTATTGGACAACCACTGGAAGATGTCTAGGATCATTTAGCACACCTTCCAACAAACCATTTCTGCCTCTTATAATCCATATAATCCTCCAGCAGGATGCACTTCAAAGAACACAGTGCTTCTCACAGCCCCAACAAAAAACAAAAACAACATCATAATCCGGACCAGCCTCCAGAAACTTCATCATTCAGACATTGAGCTCCTGCAAAAAGATTAATAAAATAATCATAAAAAAATAAAAAAGAATTAATAACTATAAATTCCAATTTTTTTTTTGAAAACAGTCTACTAAGATACTAAAATTAAAAATTGATAAATAAAATAAAAATAAATGAAATAAAATAAAAGATAAAAAAATAATACAAATGGTATCCCCCAGACAATTGATGAGCTAATCCCCTGATACCTTGCCCACATCCAAGTGCACCTTGATGTGGATACACCTTAAATAATTTAAATGATTTGAAATAAGAAACATAAATTAAGGGTAATAATGAAAATAAAAAATAAAAAATGACATTAATGAATATAAAAATAAAATAAAATAAAATGATAAAATAGCATTGCCTGGCCAATTGATGAGCCTTTCCCCACCAATGCTTGCCCACATCCAGGTGACCCTGATGTGGTAACACCCTATATTTTTGATTTTATAATTTTAACAACCCCCATAAAAAATTAAAAGAAAAAAAGAGAAAAAGGAAAATAATCTGAAACTACTATCTAGAAAAATCATAACTAAAAAAATCAAAGAAAGTCCAGCTCCTTGGATGGTCCAGATTAAGAGAAGGTCCAGTAAGAGAAAGTCCATTCCATAGAAATGATCACTGGGTGGGCTCCCTCCAATAAGTAAAAATAATGGGAGACCACCAGTGATCCACCACCAACCCAAAAAAACCAAAGATAAAAAAGCCAGTCCCAAACCAATTTAAAGTCATAGTGGACTTAAAACCTGAAAAATAAACAACAGAACTAGAATTCAACTAGGAAAAACAAAAGACTTGAGAAAGACATTCTGGGGTAACTGTTCTCCAGAACAGCCAGCTCATCAGTTACCCCCACACTTGCCAAAATAAAATCTAGAAGCCCCCCCTGGATCCATTCTAACAAAAACACAACATCCAACACAATAAACTAAAACCAATAAGAGTGAAGAGTCCAGCAATTGAAAACCAAAGGAAATTCCAGTTTAAAGTCATAGAGGACTAAAACCTATAAAAAGAAACCAATACTAGGGTTCAACCAAATTAAGAGAAAGGGTTGGAAACAGACAATCTGGGGTAACTGTTCTATAGAGAAGCCAATCCATCAGTTACCCCTACACTTTCCAAGATCAAATCTAGAAGCCCCACCCATGGGTACCTTCTAACAAAAAGTTTCAAACACAAAAGCTGGTCTGCAACACCAAAAATTCCAAAATTTAATGAACATTCCATAGTTTATCCTCATTGCGGAGTCAATCTTTGTCAGCCTGTATATCTCCAGGACTGAGTAAAAAGTGATTATAAGTTATGTTAAACACATGAACTATACATGGGAACAATAAATAAGAGTACACAAATAGTATATATAAGTAAAATTATGATAATACACAAAAAATGCCATTATAACACCTTATATACATGCATATATCCACCTTTTATAGGTCTTATGTACTTAATATTAAGTTGGAATATGTTAGGGTAATCTTAAGAACCTTAAGTATAAGGCTACATAATTTTTAAGTAAACTTAAAGCTGTTATATTCATTGTTTTATGCAAAAAACAAGAAATGCGCTTTATTTCACTTAAGAGTTGACTATATGCGCTATAAAATTGAGAATATCAAAATTGCGCTTTGACAGATCAATTGGGCTCAATTAGAACTATTGATTTGGCTATTTAAATGCATAAAAATAACACTTTTCAAATTTGGTGTTTTTTATGCCAGAAATGGCTTCTGTGTACTGGCCACATACTGCCTGCTTTTTTCCCGTGTGAATAGCTTCATTTTTAGCAAAGTTAGCTTTTTCACTCTATAATTACCCCACATTCTACGCCCACTGTGGGGAAACACACTAAAATAGGTGACAGGCGCTTATTTAGTGTCCTAGCTTAATTAATAATGCATTAACCTTGTTTATATGCACTAATTTCATTAATAACCTCACTCTTGGCACTTTATTTCATCACCACGCTTAAATTCGCCTAATTTTAGTCAAGGATTTACCCATGCAAGCGCCTGCCAAGAACTGCATGTAGTTACCCCACATCTCACGCTCTTTTTTAAGTTTTTGGGTGGTTTCTCAGTCAATTTTGGGTATTTTTGAATGGGAATTTCACGTAGTATAATGTAAGGATTAGCCCCATTATTTCTACAGTAAATCCCCCCTATTATTAAGCTATTATTAACCTTAAAAAGTCCCCTTTAGTCTTTTATATCATTGTTTTATACGCATATACTCTCTTTTTGTCTTTTTCTTTAATTTTGATGGATCTCCCTTATTATTACAGTATTTTGGCGGTTGTTACTTGTCTAATTATGTCATGGGTCACTAGGAATGTTGATGGGAAGGTCTATTAGTTGTTTTGAGGCGTCATTAACTGTGTATTGGATGGTATATCAAGGGATTTATTGGGGAACTCAGTGTGTATAAAAGGAGGAGGTTTTTGGGTCTTGTTTCTACATTCTTTATCATTACAATTTAACCAATATAACCAAATCAATTACAATACATATCAATTAGTACTTTTATAAGACTTTTGAATAGTATCTGAATTTATATAATCTATTTTTCTACCAACTATAAATATTGTAAGCCATATATAAGAATAGTAAGAATTATATTACTGAGACCTTTATATTTGATTTTATAATACAATTTAGTGGATTAAGACTACAGTATTCATATAGGACCATAAAAATCTTCTAGACAACTGATTAATCAAGCTAGTTCACGTCCTTGTACTTGATCTTAGCCTGACAATTGGGGACCTTTCCTCAAGAATTCTGTTATAATCCAGTAAGTTAAATTTTCAAAGAAGGTACACGTAAATAATATCCCTATAGAAATATTTGGATAATTACAACAGGTTGGGGTCACTTATATAGTGATTTCAGAAAAAGAAGCCCTGTTATATAATAAAATTGTGATATTGAATCAACAATTTTACCACTAATTTAACATATAATTGTTCTTAGTGGGAGTCTGTCAATAGACCAATTAAATTTGTGATCTTTGCAGATGATAACCAATTAAACTTATTAGTTGTTTTCTTTTAACAGGACTCTTAATCCCTTTTTATTGGTTTGTAAAATTCATTTAATATTTGGAAAGAATCTTACTAACAAATTTTCTTTTTTAAATATAAATACACGGCTACATATTGTAGACCAGTTAAATCAAGTGACCACATAAAAGCATATTTGACTTTTGGCACTAAAGATTCACTTAATACCAATAAGTAAGCAATAAAATTGTCTTCTGTGGTATTAATAAATACTGATTAAACTCCTTTTTGAAGTTTTTCATATCTAAACTTTCAATTCTCTAAAATTCCACGTAAAAATGTGTGACAACAATGACATTGTAAGTAATAAGGCGAAACCTTATAACTTAAGAACTAGAGCTGAAAGACCTGTTACAGGACATCCAAATGGAGGGTCAAGAATCACCAGTAACAATAAACAACACCCCACCAATGTCCATGGAGGAAAAGGAAAAGCTCTTAAAACAAATGTCAATAAAGAAGTCCAAAAACACCTTACAAGAGGAAATTCACTCCCTCTCAACCCTACTGAATACACTAACAATAAGAGTAAACAATATGTTAGACCAGATCAACAATCTGGAGAAAAGGGCGGCACAGGGCTTTATAGAAGTCAACCAGGCTCTAGTGGATATAAGGTCTCATCAACAACCAGTGGCACCAAATACCACAGCAACACCTCCAGTCCCAGAAGAGGACCAAAAGATAACTGTAAGCAAATGGAAGTGGGATTGGTATGCCCAAAACTACAACAGTCCTCCTCAACAGGGATCCAGCAGTCACCCTTACAGGGGAAAGCCAAGGAGAGGCAGGGGAAATGGAATAAGACCGTGGTAAGTCATCCATCTTCTCAAGATCAATTATATAATCCTAACAATGAATTACTTATAGGTAATGAAATTGATAGAGAGTTATTGGATATAATTGATAAGGATTTAAAAAATTATTCATTTGAGAATAACATGTTAGACTTGTCATTAAATGAGGACAATGTACATAGTTTTATTGATCACCAGGAAAATACTATTAATATAAAAATGGAATCAAATGAATTAAAAATTGACCCTGATGATGAATCTTCTGAATTGGAAACAGACAAAATTGAATATTTTCTAAAAGAAAATCCAATGGAATCAAAAATAATTAGTAAATTATTATTAAGAATTGAAAAATTGGAAGAATTCTCTAGAGAGTCCAACAATAATACGGAAAGTGTATTATTAAACATCACACAATCATTGAGTAAAACAGCTAATAAGTTAAAAGTTATTGAGAATTCAAATAATGAATTGATCAATGAAAACAAAAGATTAAATTCTGAGATAAAAAATTTAGAAATTAAATTAGAACATTCTCAGAATATTATGGCCACCATAGAGGGACATGTAAAATTGTCTTTTTCAAATGTAAATGATACCTTAACTCATGTACCTGTGATAAAAGATAGGTTACAAAGAGTAGAAATTGAAGTAGCTAACATTTTAAAAAATACTGAAACAATAAAGGATAATACCTCTTATGTAGGAAGAGTACCAGTTTTTATGAAACACTCTGATGATAAACCAATGATGGAACATGAACATAGTGTCATGGGCTTTGAGAATATAAAATCAGTAAAAGATGAAATAAATGATCATCTTTCTAAAGTAAGTGAATTACTCAATATTCCTCAGGTTAGGGAAGCAAAAACTAGCCAAAAGAACTGGCCTAAGCTAGATCAGTACCCTTCTTTTGACGGGGCTTCAAAATCTGATTGGCAACAATTCATACAAAGAATTGATAACTTAAAATTTTCATACAAACTACCTGATGAAGAAATTACTTCAAAGTTAATATCTTTATTTACAGATGTGGCCT